>WWET01000274.1:296773-312303 GCA_011038615.1 Limnodynastes dumerilii
TATGCTTAAGTCACATGCTTCACAAATAACAAAATGATAATAACAATAAAAATAATAGTAATACCTGCTCTCTCTGAGTTTCTGTATGTATTTGTACTTAGGAGTCAAAGAACCATTGCACGCAATCACTGCCTGAAGCGTTACCAAAACACAAAATACAAATTTAAAAATGATAAAACGTAAAACATAAACACACTTACAACTATATTTAGGAAAGCTTTTAAAAAGGAAAAGTGGATTTATTCCCAATACCAATTAGATTCCAGTTATCCTTTTGTAGAATGGACTAGAAGAATGATAGACATAATCTGGTTGCTTTGGACAATATCAAATTTATAAAAAATAAATAAATAACTAAATTCCTTACAGTCAAACTTACATCTCTTACTACTGGAGAAAAGTCCTGTTGATCAAGTGGTTTTTTAGCATCTGACAGGATCTGCGTGTGAGTGGACAAAGGAAAAACAATAGAAAATCTTGCTTTAAGCATTGCAGAGCAACCGCAATGTTGGTTCCACGGCCCAATATAACCTTTGTTATATTATTTCTCAATGGCAAAATGTAACATTTTTTTTTTTTTTTTTTTTTTTAAAGGGAACGTTGTATAGTGCTGAGAACTTATAAAGCTGCCAGAAGCAGACAATGTCTTCTGCGGGCAGGCAGCTGCCATCAGAGACCCTCTCCCCCATAGCAGTCTACTCTCTACTCTACCCTCCGAACTGTTAAAACTCACCTCATCAGACAAGCGTACCAAATCCATCAAACTACTGAACATTTGTCTACACTACTTACAACTGCTACATTGTATAGCTCTGCTTCCATGATTAACATAAACTTATTCACTTTCACTCTATACTAAAATTCCCCTCAATTCTGCTATTATCACTACTGTGTGACTGGATCACTGAGCACTTTTACTATGCAAACTGGCTGGACTATTGCATGATTTACAGCACTTGCCTTTATGTACCAATCCCCAATATCCTATAGAGCGTAAGCTTAGGGCAGGGCCCTGTTACTCACCCAGTCTGTCTGTTACTACCCAGTCTTGATGATTAAATTGTAAAGAACAACGTAATCTAATGGCGCTATATAAAAACCTGTTAATAAATGAATAAATAGCAGTCGCACCCCTGCAGCCACAGTGGTTACAAAAATAAACAAAACTCTTTGTAGTTTGTTCAGTCAGTTTTCATTACAAGTCTATCCACCAATAAGAAGTCTATATAAATGATGCACTCCATAACTAAGGCCTTGACAAACTTCTTACCATTTCCTCAAGGTAAGGAAAGAGTAGATCCCCAAAGTACTCTGTTGCTTCAATTGGAAGTTGAGCTGGCAAATTGTCAATGGAGCACATCAAGATACCATTACCTTCCACACTAGAGAAAAAGAAAAAGTGGATTGTTTTATTCCAAAACTTACATTTGTTTTTAATTTAAATAAGACGACAGACAGACAATAGCTTACCTATCATGAATAATATGCTGGTCAGCGTCATACATACAAAATGGCATATCAATTGTTGTACACTCTGTCATAAATTCAATAGATCCTCCAGTGTCTGCAGAGATGTCACCGATTGCTAAAAGTCTTCAGAGATTTAAAAAATTAAAAATAGAAATAAATCAAGCACACATATATAAGTGCTCTTCCAGACTGAGAGGTAGGTATCAATGTACACTGATACTATAGCCTGTGTTCTCAAATATTGAATCAGCTCAAATATATGGCTGCAACCTCTATATGTAGTCATATAGCCTATGTATTTTAAGATTACATTAATAAAAAATATATATATATCCGGCCCATTGTGAGGCAGTGTTTAGATTGAAAGAAGGAGTTTTCTGTTTGTGTTATAGCACTAGTTTCTTACTTGTGTGGTAGTCGTGGACAACCTTCTGTGGCAACTACAGTTGATTTCACTGGAGCCAACAGCCTTTGAGCATCTTGTCTGTTTAGTAATCGGGGGGTATGTGGATCCCAGTAAATTCCATTAATCAAACATGTTGTGTATGGTGCAATCTTTTGGGAGGAAAAAATAAAGCAAACAGACAGATTATAGAAAATAATTACTATGTTGCATACAAAATTACCACATTTTACAATACTCAACATTGTGTTATTTTTCGGAGTTTTATCATAATAATCTATGACAGACAGGGACGTTACTAGGGGTGTGTGCGATAGGGACAGCTGCCCAGGACACAAAGTCAAAGAGGGGCGTCAGTAAGTTTATTTTTAAGGTTAAATTGGTTACAAACTCGTTTTTCCTTTTTGTCCCTGATGCTAAAATTTCTAGCTACTGCTCCGATGACAGAAGATTTTGATAAGAGTACCAAGATAGTCTTACATCTGTGTTAAACCGCGAGGTGTAGAGTTCAGGGTTCTTGTCATATTCTATAGGGTCATACACTCCATCAGTTTTTCTTACAAGGTGGTGGTGACGACTTAATACAGTGGCATAGACTTTCCTGAGATCTAGAGAAAAGATGGGAGTATGAGCTATAGTAACACATAAATGACACGAGTGCTGTCAGGAGAATATACATTACCTCCAGTCTTGGAAACTTCTTTTAGTTCATGTGGTTCTACAAATTCAGAAGGTAATTCATTAAATATTTCCTGTGCTCCCTGAAGAATACAAAATATATGGCAGTGTAAAGAAAAGAAAATCTTTCATATCTTAGGCTTTTTAAATATTTGTTTTTATTTATATTTTTAAGGGGGCAGAATTAAACTCCACAGTATAAATTATGAATCCAGAGACTTATGCATTTGGCACCATGCACACGCCAGATGTTACGTATCGGAACTCTGACCATATGGAACTAAATTCCTAACGTTTAGAGTTCCATACATTAGGGCATGACAACACTCCATACGTTCGACTATAAGCATTGTGGGCAGGGGAGACATTTAAGTTGTACAGTATGGGAAAGGTTAGGGACTTCCGTATGACAGAGCGTTCCTTATGCACAGAGATCCGTGCGGAAAAGGACACGCAAGTCAGCTAAAATCTGTCCCGTGTCATGGGAATGCACTAGACTCTTGCGTGCAGACTTTAGAAACTCAGTGCATACGGAAATCACTCTACAGTGTGGATCAGGCCCGATGTTATTATACGGTCTGTTGTTTACTTTCTTAACAGTATATAATAGACAATGTTCAGCTGGTTGCATAAAAAGGGAATCAACAAAGTAGAAATTTGCAGTAAATGTTACACAGATACCCAAGTAATAGTACATAGATACTGCATTAACATTTTTTTATGGCTAATGTCATATTCCTATGGTCTGGTTTTAAATTGGTGTTTAAAAACATCCCATCCATGGTTGGTCACAGATGTAGTGCTTATGGGAAAAAAGTTGCCATTACACAGAACTGAAACAGAGAAGAAAAATATCAATTATTTTGTTTCATGTAAACCACTTATGAGTGTCTCTTCCAAGTAGATCTATTTTTATTTATTTCCAACACATTTTTAAAAGTTTGACATGGAATGTTAACTTAAACGAACAGAACCCCTCCCCTAACACTATGTTATTCAATGTCATAAGGTAATTGTTTAGAGCAATGTTTTTTGTTTAGAAATAAATAGTATACTACTGCTACTATGCTAGGGCTGTTCTGTTCTGTTGAAAGTTGAGAGATTCTACACTTTAAAATTAAGTAAATAAATGATCAGTCCATTTTATTAGTCAGGAGTTCTTGCTTTTATCTTATCAGAAAATATTATAAAGCATAGTGGTGAATTGTTATTTTTCACAACCAATGAGATTAAAGGAAATAGCTGATTGGCATTTGTAAATTAACACAACTTTCTATAGTTATATAAACCTTTTTTCTTACCTTTGAAACATTGCCAGTGCCTGTAAATACAAAGGTGACAGGCCCGATAGACTTGGGCATCAAGCCAAGGGATATTTCATATCCTGCATCCCGGACAGCTTGGACTGCCTGGCTACTGTTTCGGTAGTTATGGGCCATCCCAATGTGCTATAAAACAATTAAGTGCATGATTACAAGCATATCTGAAGCATAAACAACATAAGAAATAAACATTTAAATCATTTACATCTAAAACCCATTTCACATCACCACCAAATACCCAGGTTTTTAGTCAAAAACCCGGGTATTTTGTGGTGATGTGAAAGGTCTCATTTTTGTAGACCCGGGTCTAATGACCGACATTTAGACCTGGGGAAAAAAAAAAAAAAAAAAAAAAAAAAGAGGGGTTTCTCCTGGGTCTCACACAGATAAGCTGTCAGTGTGAAATGTCCCGTGTTATTTTTCAACACGGGTCCTTCCCAAAGACACCTGATTGGACAGATTTCTTTACTATTGCTATGGCTATCGGGAGCTGTGCACAAGAAAAGGAGACAGGCGGCATTTTGTAGTACTAAAAAAAAAAATATTAAATAAAAATTTTTTTCAGCCAATAAGAGCTCCTCTTCGGCTGACTGACAGTTGCTTGCCAGGGCAGTCTGGTAAATTCATGGCACATGTGAAAGGGTCAGACACGGGATTGCCTATCATAATAGGTGGCTTATACAATCCCAGCAACTAAGTATTCCTTACCTAAAGATTTTATGTAGGCATCAATCAAACTAAGGAGATGCACACAAAGTTGTCTGTCCAAATAAAGCAAGTGGACTAGTAATTCCCACTATATAAATAGACCTAGAACACAAAATGTTTTTGTTCATAGCGTTTGCTTTAGTTTAGCCACTTCTAAATGCTTCCTATAGATAAATTAAATAGTCGTTAACAAATGTAATGTGATTTATCAGGACAACACAAAGTTCCCCATTTCCATGTAACACTTACCATAAAAGGGGTGTGATGTCCCAATGCAAGGAATCTCAAGCCTAAACCATGCAGCATGTTGATCATTCCTGCACAAATGGAGTGAAGGTGTTACAATATTTAATTTAGGTAGTATGTTATGCTTAACTTTAGCATAGGTTTTCAGATTAGGGATCTTATGGTAACAGTTTAGCCTATGTGCAGTCTACTTAACTTCCTGCTAGGCCAAGTTTCCAGTCCCCACTGGCAGCAAGAGCCACTCATAAGTCAAATGAATGGCAAGTAGAGTTATTTTTGTGCGTTGTGTGTAAGTGTCCACCAAGGG
This sequence comes from Limnodynastes dumerilii, assembly GCA_011038615.1. Classification (NCBI taxonomy): domain Eukaryota; kingdom Metazoa; phylum Chordata; class Amphibia; order Anura; family Limnodynastidae; genus Limnodynastes; species Limnodynastes dumerilii. The sequence continues at coordinate 301,908 of WWET01000274.1, forward strand.
ATCATAAACAGTCCACCACTACGGATTTATATCAAATCTAGACAATGCATGCAAAATCATAATGACAACACACTGTACACAGCCTCATATGTTGTTATGAGTGATTTAAACCACATTACTAAGTAAAGACAAGTCAGATTATTTGTATTAAAATAAAAAATACAAGTAGTAAACCTGGGTATTCATTACTATATTCAAGTTGGGTTATACATAGTCAATTATTAAGAATGTTGTTTGTTCTTTATTCTAGAAACACCAAAATTATGTGGTATTACTTAAAGCTAAAAGCTGATATTTATGAAAACGGCTTCAAAACAGAAAATGGTCCTTACTTAAATGCTTGCAAAGTAAAATTATTTCAACCCAACTGACCATTACAACAGTCAGCATATAAAGGAAGCACAGAATTGATATATTCCGAAGGGAATGCGCACATTACAAGCTACAATATTAAACTAATAGTTATATAGTCAGAATTTACCCGCCACACCAGCCCATTGTCCGAAGGCCACAACTCGCATCCCTCTGTGATCCACCATTTTCTCATAATCAATCAGTCGAATGTCCTTTTAAATCAAATTGATATGTTTATTAAATTGGCAAACAAAAATAACATATGAGAAAAAAAAGACATGGTGGAAGAAAAAAGTATACTTCGCAAGGAAATCAAATTACTGAGTATATGGAACTTTCAAATATTAGGAAAACCAAGTAATACCCCGTTCAGATTACCATGAAAAAGCCAGGGTTTTCATTAAATTGCCGGCTTTCATGAAAACCCCGGCTTTTTCTGGCAATGTGAACGGTAAAGCTGGGTCTCTTTAGCCGGGTCTTAGACCCGGCTAAAAAGAAGGGTTGTTGCCGGCTTTTTTAAAAGCCGGCTTCACCCGTTCACACTGCGCTGAAAAGCCGGCTATTTAAATAGCTGCCGGCTTGTAAAAAAAAGAAAGAAAGAAAAAAAGCCGGTGTTTTCAGCGCAGTCTGAACGCACCAGGCTAAAATTTTCAAAATTTTGCCCACTGCCTAAAAAGCTGGCTTTTTAGGCAGTGGCAATCTGAACGCGGTATAACTGTAGAACAAATTGCTATTTCATTCTTGACTTATCCAATCTGATTACTGACCATCTTTAATAGCCCTGTGATTTGTGAGTTTAACCATCTCTTAGTGCAAGACAACTGGAATATTCTCCTATTCATTTGGATCACATATTGGCCCGGATTCAGACCCCCAGATGTATTTAACATATGTCCGTAAATTACCGAGAATAGCTACTACGCATGTGTAGTAACAATTTTTATGTAATCTACGTAACAAAACGATAAGTAGAGTACGTTAAATATTTACTATGCATGCCTAGTAGCTATTCTCGGTAATTTACGGACGTACTTGAAATACGTCCAGGGGTCTGAATCCGGGCCATTGTCTGCTTTTGTGTTCTATACACGTGCAGACATCCTAGCTACGCTATTGCAAAGCAACAGGCGTGCTGGTTTGCACTTACAAGATGGAATGATTTAAAATTACAATGTACAGTACAGGATTGCCCTCTCTCTACATACTGATCATGACTTCTGAAGCACTGCTGTTTTCTGATTGAAGGAGTTGGAGAACTTAAGGTATGATATGGTTATACAAAGATCAATGGTGGGACGGTTTAATGGAGCAATTGCATGGATGCACTGTGCAGCAAGTGAATTGTAATTTGCTCCCTGTAATTAAACTGCCGATATTCCAACAATACATGCAAGCTTGGTGGCCATGTTTGTGGCAGATCATCACAACGGGCCGGATCCAGATTTAAGACGGTCAGGTTACTTACACACACAATGCGCCCTCCAGATGTTACGCTAGGGTTACGATAGTGACCCTAGCATAGCAAGATTTGTAAGGAACTTGGTTCTGTATGAACCCATTTAATAGTAAATGGGCTGTGCTTCCCTTCCACCCGCTAAAGTGGGCGGGGGAAGGGGGAAGCATGGAAATTGTACAGTGTGGGAGGTGGCTCCCACACTTGTGTGGATCAGTGGTCGCGCGGACTGCTGATCCGCACGACTGATTTAAGGTGGGCTTATCGCAGCGTATGCTACCATAAAGCTTGCACGAGATAGGACAGTGACAGGGGCTGTGCACTGTCCCCCCTCTCTCGAGCCAGTCCTATATCTACAAGTAGTTTTGTGTTCAGCAGCAAATATGATGCTAAAAGTCAAGTCTTTCATATCAAAGTATGAAATAAATCGAGTGAATGAGCTTTAATTTACACCAAATGTGTTTGTATAATAATTCCCTTTTTGTACAGCATGTCATGCAAATGAAAGTAACAAAAGACAGGTCCGGCACTCCATACATACATTGTAAAACACTATAAAAGGACCCAATAACCATTTGTCAATGCTTTATAACTAAGGGATAAATGCAATGGTTTAAAAGCTCTTCCTTTCCAATGTGACAAAACACTGCAGAAATAAGACATCAGAGAACATTCTGGATTCGTGGGGAATTTAACTATGGAAAACACACTCACAATTTATTTATTTTTTTGTGTACAAATGGAAATTCAAGATTCAGAAATGTTTATCACTATGATCTTTTGACAAACAATGCATTTAGTTAGAAATAACAAGGAATATGCAAACACACATCTGTTGTTTTGTAGTTTAACAGAAAAATTACTTACACGCTTCAAAATTTCATCCAACAATGACATATTTGCCTCTTGAGCTTTTATGGTATGGGAAAAGAAAGCATAAGTTTTTTTAGGAATGAGTTTCTCCTCTGGTGGCCTCTTAACACCCACAATTAGCGACGCCTCAGAGATATCTTCTTGAATAATACCACCTGCTTTGATATATTCCTAGAAATAAAACAAATAATTAGAAATTATTTGTATTTATATTGTTATTGGTATTATCAAACTTAAGTAATTGTAGATGCAGTTATTAAAAACCCAATCTGTCTGAGACAAGCCATTAGCAAATAGGAAAATATAACTTATCACATACATTTCTATTATGGGTTCACCAAGTAAGACACTGCTGCAGAAAAGGTATTGCCTGTGTCCTGAGCCTAGACAGAGGAGCAAAAGACATTGGGGCTGATTCAGAGTTGCACTTACACCTTTTTTTAGGTGCAAGTGTACAGCTCAGCTATACCATTTTGCAAAGTAAGGGGTGCTAATTATTCTTGAATCTTTTGCATGTAGGCAAAATACATTACTTTTGCTCACAGAATTTAAACACTGCATAGCTTTATGTTTAATTTTATAAAATAAATCTCAGCTATGAAACTTCACCTCTTAAATATAACTTTGCTTTCACAATGTAAATTTGCCTCCCCTTGCATTTCAACATGGTATTGCTCAGGTCTACACTTACACCTAAAAAAAAGGTAGAAGTGCAACTCTGAATCAGCCCCATTGTCTGAACAATCACAATCTTTCATTTGATTGCCATCAGGAGTCTGTGTTTGTGCCCTATGTAATCTTTCCCAATGATGGATCATAGAGATTGACTATCAAAAATGGCTATAAAATATTTTGCAACTCACAAATATACATAACTGAATTGTCTCTAGATGCAGGACTGGAGAGCTCTAACATTAAGACCAAGTTGGGTGAAATGAACCACACAAAAGCACCAACTCTTGCCTTTTGGTCTATTCAAACCTTTTCTGAATTGCATAACTCACTGCAATCAGCCCCCTACTCAGATTGAATGGATAAAATTAGTAAAGCAGTTATGCAGAAGAGCCCTGTAATTTGGGAACATTATTCAATATATAATGTAAAACAAAAATATATATTTTTTTATTATATGCGCTGAAATGTTACTTCTTATTAGGTGTAAAAAAAACAATAAAGTAATACGCATATGTCTCAAACTGCAATAGTAAACAATCAATAACTAAGCATAAACATGTATAGCAAATGTATGACAGAGATCGAGCTAACCACAAGCAATTCCAACATACGTAAATTTGTGGAATTATACATGCCAATCTTTACAGTTCTGGAACAATAACATTGAATGGTTTTTGAAAATGGATGAATTATCTTTTATTTAAATGAAGTAAAAGTTCATATTGAAACCATTTTCTTTCCATGTACAGCCTCAAATCCAGCACTATTTCTACAAACCATAGAGAAGTTTTGCTACTATCCAGTGTAAGGAGGACAAAAGAGTAAAAAAAATAAAATAAAAAAAAAACGAAAGAATCATCTCAGACTCCTTTTATGTATTCCAAGGTGTTAAGCTGAAAGCAATATACAAGAAGAGACAATTTCCCCCTAACAGATGTACGAGCTTGTACTGGTAACAGGGAAAAAAGGTGGTAAGACAAGATGGCCTTGAATTTCTCGTATTAAAAGACTTTCATTGTAAATATTATATGTACTAGAGAACACTGCCAGATAAATACATAGTTGACCCCAAATACAGACTAAACAGTCCAGAAATAATAGTAATTTTTAATAAATGAATAGCCAAGCTCAGTCCATTTAATTATTGATGTCCTCAGGAATTGACATTTTGTAACTCCTACAAGCTAGATGGGTACAGGAAACACAGTCGTTGCATTGCCAAACCAACAGTATGTGTCACAATTATTGTTTAGATGTGACATGTTGTTTAGTGGCTTTGCTTAAATTACCTTTTTGATAACGGATAAAAATGAATAGAAACATTTATATTCATGAAACTCTGATCTGGCAATGGAAAATTATAGCCATTATGTTAGCAAGTGCTAAAATCTGTATAGAGAAAACAAGGTACAGTTCTTATTACTATACAATGGCTGCAAAAATAGCGTTAACAATATAGCTTGCACACCTGCCATTACTTTGTATAAAAGAAAGGCTTCAGCTAGGATGCTTAGAAACCACAATTCTTTATTACTAATGTTAACAATAGTTAAAAAGGATCATTATACCAAATATTGTACTTGTTGTATATGAATGAGTGGCTAACAAGGGATTGTGGACACTAAAGTACATGACTTTTGAAGTTGATATACAACAGGTAAATGCTTTCGAGCTATATTAGATAATCTCACCTGCCCACATAGCAAATTCCTGGAATTTACAATTACTGTAGGTCTGGAGATTCTGCAGAATCTCATGATTAGACATCGGATTATATGCACTATCAAAATGCCAAAATATGCATGCAAATATGCACTAAAAAAGGGTGAAGTATGCACAAAATATGCACAATCAAAATACTATTTATTATTAGAATTAACGTTTATTTTCACAATATATTTAGATTCAGAGTTGTGAATTATATTTGATACAGTTTGCAGTTAAAAGAAATGTTTTTATTGTATATACATATGGAAAACTGTTCTTTTCTTTTAACTACAATATGGAATATTGTGGGGGAGACTGGAGCCATGATGGGAGTATTGTGGGGGAGTCTGGAGACATGATGGGAGTATTGGAATGGAGACACATGATGGGAATACACACACACACATATATATATATATATATCCATCCAGCGGTACCCTCCCTCCCCCCGCCCCCCTACACTAACTTCAGCGTAGGGACGCTGGGGGACGTCCCCTCCAGCGTCCCTACGGCGCTACTATGGACTATGGACTATATATCCAGCTGATGGGTGTAATAATGTATTTAATTTTTTTTTACATAAATACACCTATCAGCTGGATATATATATATATATGTGTATGTATGTTTAAAAAAAAATCAAAAAAAAAATCCAGGGGTATGCATATTTTCATTCCCGGGCCCCACAATTTCTGATGGCGGCCCTGTAATAGTTACTTATATTTGAGGCAACCAGGGGCTCTAGATAAGATGTAATAATTGTATAGGGCAGAATTGTTTTGTTTTATTTATTTTTTTTTACATCAGACCATATTGGTTACTGACCCGCAAAACCTGCTCCTGTTGCCGATCCAAAGCGCACCCCCTGGACGTCTCCACATGGCAATGGCAACTGCTGCTGCACCAGCTACTAGACACTTCTCCTTGTGCCAGCGTGGTGTGGTGTGCCATGCTCCGCTCCCCGTAGACCCCTCACTGGTAAGCCGGAGCGCTGTCTCCTTCCCGACCGATGCGGTCTCTCGCTGACTCCTCCGCGCACTGATCACCACCTCAGGTTACACAATGATGACGTCTCTGAAGCCTAAGGTGCACCGCGGGAGAAGGCCTCGTGGAGAGAATGCCGCCAACTCACCACTCAGGACACGCACCACTGAAAAATTACTGAAATATGCAAAAACGCTTTAAACATTGCGTTTTATGCATTTGCATATGCAAATATGCAAATGCATATAATCCTACGTCTACTCATGATGAAGAAAGTAGGCAATTGGGTGTCCTGTGTTGAAGAGAACTCACTACTGGGCAGGGCATAGTACTGCCCTACATTGCAATAGATGCTTCTTCAAAGGATCCACTGTTTACATTTATAGTCCTGACATTTTTTAGGAGGTATGCAGAGTGGAGGTGTTAGCTCACACACCCCAGGAGGTGACATTTGTTGCACTCCTACAAGACACCATCAAATAGCAGCAAGTAACTGTTGGACCTGTAGGATTCCTTCACAGTCCTGACTGTTGAAACCGACTGGGGTCTGGATGCGTTCAGTCTTTAAGGAAGACAATGGTCTAAGCTGATGAGATGTTTTGTCAGGATTGGTTTTGTGCTGTAACTTGGACTTCTCCAAAGCACTCTGCACATTTGTCTGAACAATTGATGAAAGCTTTGTTTTGGTGGTGGAAATGATAGTGCAGGTACATGTTAGACAGAAGGTAATGGAAAGGAGAAGGGAGCTCATCCCTTGGAGTACTTCTCAATAAGAAGTGCCATGAACATGTCTGAACCATCTCAGTAGCTTTTGTCTAACAGGTGCTTTGCAGAGTGTACTGATTTTTCTGCTAACCCATTAGATTATGGGTAGGCTGGACGACTAGTGACTTGTGCAATTTCCCATTCATTTGTAAAAGTCTGGAAATCATTACTTATAAACTACACAGTGTAATCGGTGAGCAGCTTATGTGATATGCCATGGGTAAAAAAAAAAGTGTCTTCGTTTTGTTAATTAATTTGACACTCAGGACCTGATTCACACTTAAGAATCTTCTTAAAATTAAGAACTTAAGTCACACCTGGGCTAAACCATGTTGATGGCAGGGGAGTCATATTTCATCTGTTGCAAACAGTACTAGTGTTGAGAGGTGATATTTCCCAGCCCAAGTCTAAACAACAGTGTAATAGTAAAGCTGGTCAGTATCTGTTTTCAGTAAGCAATTCAAAGATGTATCCCTGCATGCAAAAAATACAATTAACTTGACTCCCCCCGAAAACAACATGGTTTTGCCCAGGAGTGACTTTAAGTTCTTATTTTAAGAAGATTCTTAAGTGTGAATCAGGTCCTCAGTGTGGAAAGATAAGATAAGGAACAGGATAAGAAAAGATAGTCAATCTCGAACCACCCAGAATATGAGTTTGCTAATACAAGATGCTCTTTCACCCTTCCACACAAAAAGATTTGCAGCCATGATAGACCATGGGAGGTCGGTTACCCCATGGACCGTGAGCAGATCCTTAGGGTAATGGTGCTGTACAGCATTGCAGGGGGCACAAGCAAAGAATACACTCTCAAAGTCAGCAGCCCATACAGGGCATCCTTAGTGCATTGCATGGCCTCATGCCCAGATGCCCCTGATGGGCCTGCTGGGCATAAAAACCATGAAGAGCATATGGAATCATGAACCACGGACCATGCAGGAAAAATTGGAGAGGGTTAACTTGTCCTGGAAAGCAGAGAAGGACTTGAGGTCACAAGGCAACTACCTGAGGGAAAAAGGACAACCATGTCTTTAAAGACCGCATGTATGCAATCTACATAACGAAACTCTACGTAGATAGTGTAACATAGTTACTACGCATGCGCAGTAGCTATAAACGGATAACTAGGGGCATAAGTAAAAAAAAATTGGTGTTGTGAATCTGGTCCAATCTTTGCATTTGACGTTTCAGCTATAATTTGCTCCATGGAACAGAAGGGTGATGTGGTCTCATCAGAGCTTTATTCAGATGCACAGGGTCAAAGTAAGTGCATACTATGCCATCCTTTTTAGCAACAACTATAGCCAACAGTGTGGCTTCTACCACTGGAGCAATGATACCAAATGCTGTCATACTATTTAATTCCACTATCACCATATCGTTCATGACCAAAGGCAACTGTCTGGGATACGTGACAGGGAGCTTTCTGGCAGTCTTGCATTTGAACAGATCAGCAAAACATCTGGTTATAGGACATGCACATCGACGATCAGTTGTTAACCCCAGTTTTATACTGTCCGTAATCTGAAACTTCAACGGGACACATGTGGAGCGAAACGTGGATACACACCCGCAGTCTTGATTACCTGGCCACTGTAAGCAATTAAATGTGTGAGAATACTCAATAGGCGCCTTGCAGTTTGTACACTGGAGGTTCCCTTAACATGACATTGCATTTGGCGCCAGAATCACGTTTTATTTTTGATGCCGCAGTTTGTCTCCTTATTAACTATGGTCTTATTTATTTCACCCTTTCCTGTCCGGCAGTCAACACTCTCACAGTGAAGACTGGCGTCAATTTTGTTACCTGGCGCGGTTGTTATCTACCACATGGACCCGATGCAGAGGGATGCTGGAATGTGCATCGTATTGCTATCTGTCATCAGCTTTGGGCTTAAACCTGCACCAGCATAAAAAAATTATTTTGTTTTCCACAGGTATTGCAGTATTATCTTGAAGGCAGGACATTTGTGGCATTCATGGGAATAGCAACCACTGTAATTCACACAACATGGTTGTTGCTGCTTGTGTTGCTGAAGACCGCAGTTACCAGACTCTTTTATTTCAACTCTATTTTACTTTTGTGGGACTGCTCATGTAACATGCATATATGTATAGCATTTTCCTCTCGTACAAGTGACATCATCATAAGTCCCACAGAAAATTCTATCCCTGATAAGCTCACTTGAGAATTCCCCATAGACACATTTCTTTCCTAATAGTTTTAATCCAACAGCATATATCTGGATGCTCTCTGAGGCGCTTTGCACAGTATTGTTAAATGCATGTCTGTCCATGACATTTTTCATTGGTAAGCATTTTTCATCAAACTTTTTTCTTTTTTATTGTGTCTGTATCTTCCTGATCCTCCCCCTCTGAATAGACAAATGTGTCTATGGTTTCAGCGCCAGCTAAGTTGAGCAAGTTGTATGACACTACCTTTTTTTTATTTGTCTGAGTCCAGCACAACAGTGAATGCACCATTCTTTCTTGAATTTGAGCCATGCATACACAATGGTGTCGCCAAAATCAAGTGGCTCATTGCATTGGAGACCTTGTGCCATCACAGTTAACCTTCTGATACCACGCACAATCTGTGTTTAAATCATAACAAGAGGCTTGAGAACCATAAGAACGTGCCTTTACTGTGTGTTATTTTACTCATAACTGGGATGGCTTCCAGATATTTTCTCTCAGCAAACAGTTCCTGTATAACAAATGGATGTCAATCCCTAAAACCACACAGCATACATTTAAAACTGCCATTGTTTCTGTTTTCACAAATTTCTTAAAAATAATATTATGTATAACAGATATTAGAGATGAGCAGTTCGTATTCCTCTAAATCCGACAGATCCAAACATGGGTTCCGCATTGAACTAAATTACACTTTAGTTCCTCCTGCCAAATTTGAATCTACAACATCTGCAGTAAAATATCGGATCTTCTGAGCCTTGTATTCTTTCTGCTTTCATTCCTAACTGCATGCTAGGACCAGAAATATCAAATGAGTGTGTAATTAAGGCTGAACTTTTAAAACAATTTTATTGACCTGAAAGGTGAAGGTGAGAAGAGAGGGGACTGTGGCCGAACTCTGCTTCCTGTTTTCTCTCCCCTGCATTGTTAATCATTTGTAAATTTGCTGTATTTGGAGCTGTTGCTCAGCTACAGGTGAAACTCGAAAAATTTGAATATTGTTCAAAAGTTCAATTATTTCAGTAATTCAACTTAAAAGGTGAAGCTATTATATTATATAGGCTCATTACATGCAAAGTGAGATATTTCAAGCCTTTATTTGTATTAATTTTGATGATCATGGCTTGCAGCTTATGAAACCCCCAAATTCAAAATATCACAAAATTAGAATAATGTGACAAGATTCAATATTGTAGGCTCAAACTCTAATCAGCAAATTATTCCAAAATAATGCAAAGTGTTCCTGAGCCTTTAAATGGTCTCTCAGTCTGGACCAGTAGAATTCACAATCATGGGGAAGACTGCTGACCTGACAGTTGTGCAGAAAACCATCACTGACACCCTCCACAAGGAGGGAAAGCCTCAAAAGGAAATTGCAAAAGAAGTTGG
>WWET01000274.1:312661-330338 GCA_011038615.1 Limnodynastes dumerilii
TGGAAGAATGGAGAGGCACACAATCCAAGATGCTTAAAAACCAGTGTGAAGTTTCCTTAACACCTCACCTCACCAGGGCGCTGATAGCATCCATGCCACGCCGCAACGAGGCAGTCATTTGTGCAAAAGGGGCCCAAACCAAATACTGGGTATATATGCATGATTATACTTTTCAGAGGGCTGACATTTCTGTTTTTAAAAACCTTGTTTTTTTTAATTTCATGTAATATTCTAATTTTGAGAAATTTCGCTTTTGGGGTTCTCATAAGCTCTAAGCCATAATCATCAAAATTAAAACCAATAAAGGCTTGCAATATCTCACTTTACATGTAATGAGTCTATATAATATATTAGTTTCACCTTTTAAGTTGAATTACTGAATTAAATGAACTTTTGAACGATATTCAAATTTTTCGAGTTTCACCTGTATAGTAGCTCCACTCATAGGGCCTGATTCAGACTTAAGAATGCGATAGGTACCTAAATATACGCACCTAATAGCAATGAAACTCCCTCAGCACGCCCCCGGTTTTTAGGTTCTTATGTAGGTTCGCATTTGAATGCATAGGGCATCTACCTAAGAACTTAACTGCATAACCGCACCTTCATTGGGTCATTTAAATGCCTCTCTCCACCCAAATCTGCGTATCTGCCTAGTTACTTATTCAAAGAACGCCCCTTTTTGCGTATGTTATTACGAACCTAGAGGCTTTAGGTGCGTAATGTTTAAGTACGTAATTTCATGCATAAGTTCAACGTAAACAGCATATAAAACTTACTACGCATGTGCAGTGCATCCGTTCTTAAATATACGCACCTAAAACTACGCATATTCTCAAGTGTGAATCAGGCCCATAGTGCAGAGCCTGCAGACATGCATCAGTAAATGAGTGGGAAGAGAATTGTCCCTCTAGCTCTGCAGAGTGCAGCTCAGCCAAGAGACAAAGGTCCCGATCACTCATGACGTGTGTCTGTGTGGCTGGGGAACAGGAGAGGAGGAATGGTACTGAAGATAATTGAGTGAATGAGTCCAGCCATTGGCAATTTATCATGTAGTTTTGTGGATTTGTTAATCTAATTTTATGCCTAGACTTCTTAAGGAACAATAACTTTAAAAGTAATAAAATCACATATGTTAAATTTAATAAAATACACACAGAGTTTGCCATACACACACTGAATTCACAAAAATACCCAGACCTACACTAGATTCACACAAAAAACAACCTGAAAAATAAAATGTATAGTAAAAGTCACACAAAAGCAAAGTATACACTTGCACTTTGCTATATTTACTCTGAATTCATGTGTGTGTACAGATCTGGCTTTTGTGGTACGTTTTCAATGAATGTTATATGGTTTCCAGCTTTTTTTTGTGTATCTAGTGTAGATACCGATGTTTTTGCCTGAATTTAGTGTGTAATGTGTATATGGCAAACTGTGTGTGTGTGTGTCTATTGTGTGACTTTTTCAATGCTTCTAATATACCTTTACAATATATTTACTATATGTAAATATAGTAATATGAAGGTTATTGATGTTAATAATACTGTAGGAGCAAAAATACATACAAATTACATGATTGTAGCTGTTTTTAGAAAAGAAAATACTGATCCCAAACATTTGAGGGAGGTTTTGTAAAAACTAAAACACAGCAAAGATTTAGAAGCAAAAGCAATATATGGGGTCAGCATTCATCTCTAATATTTATACCTGATCAATTCTTTATGGCAAACACATTATGCTAATGCAGCATGCATGGATCCGATTAACTCAACTAACACCCCTTTCAAAAGCGGTTCATTCTAAACTATACCCTTTACTACACTAGTCTGAATTCCTTGTGCAAGTAGCCATGATGTGTTTCTGTGAGGAGCTCAGGCTGTAAAACACAGGAATATCTTTAATGAGATGATCAATAGATTTTCTCAATTGCCTAATTTTATGTTTAAAAATAAAGTGGACAAAACATTGATTTTAATGTGATCCTTGTGTGTTGCTAACTACAAAGCATTTACATCAAGTTTACAGATAGAATATGAATACATTAGTGAATAAACTATATGCATGCCAGCCTACAGAAGAGATTCTGTTTTAGATCAGGTTGTCATAGAATATTTATTATTGTATAATTAAAATTATATATGACAATTATAATAACTGGATCATATGCGTAATAATACTATTTTATAAAGTGACTTCCTTTCACTATAGACATAAATCATTTTACATTTTAGCAGACAATATTATAACCATATTCTGCTTGTTGAGTCATACCTGCTCGTGGATAGCTCTTCTATTTGATGGCTGCACCAGCACTTTATATCCAAGTTTTGTAAGTTCTTTGACATGTTTTGGTGCTAGAGGTGCTCTCCTTTCCCAGGCATTGATGTCCTCTCTTCTTATAGACAGCACTGCTTTATGGTGATGACGCATCGAACACTGAATCCCTGCATTATATCTTCCGCACTTCAAGGTTCGCCACATGGTTGACACTTAAATAAAAAACTTTTGAAAAAAAAGGAAAAAAAATTAACTTCCTGATAATTCAAAAAACAGCTTTTAAAAACAAATTAAGAAATAAATGATATTACATTATATGCAATGCATTTGCAAATTATTCACTATACTATAAAAAGATACTCACAAATTAAAATGGTTTGTGTTTCATTGTAACAAAGGGGTAGATCCAGACTTAAGTACATGCTTGCGTGCGTAAATTTGGCTGTTTGTACGTACTGCGCATGCGCGAGGCAGATGTTACGCATCGTAACTCTGATCGTACGGAACTTGTTTGTAACTACGTACAAAGGGGCGTGTCATCCCTATGCAAGCAGAAAATACGCATTGTAGGCATTTATATTGTACAGTATGGACTGGGTTAGGCAGTTACGTACGACAAGGCGATATGTACGACCACAGATACGCAAGGAAAAGTTAAGGTAGTGTTTGGAACTTGTAAATCACGTGCTAGATTACTTGCGTTCGAGGGGAGCGCCTGGGTGAGTGCATTATACTTACGATTGTGTAACTACAAACTTAAAGGGAACTTAAGTCTGGATCTGGCCCAATGTCTATAATGGTATAAATGAGATATATCATTCATTATAGAATAAAGGTAACAAAATAAAATGGTTCATGTGTCACTGTAACAATGGATCTAGGAATGTGGCTCTGCAATTAACAGATACCTATGGACTTCTGATGGACATAAAATTGTGTTGGTTTGGAATCCGGATCGGAACGCATTTCGTTGGCATACCTATACTGCACATAACCCAGTTACACCCATTTGTGAGTGCAACCCGGCCACCTTATCAGAAGTATAAATAGAGTGGATGTTATGATTGAATAGCACAGGTAAATTAAAATTACCTTATTAATTTAATTTACATTTGCATTAACCCAGTGGTTTCCAAACGCAGTCCTCAAGGCTCACCAACAGCACATGTTTTACAGATCTCCTTCCTGGAGCACAGGATAGAAGGGCTATGAAGTGTAATATAAAAGTGTAATGTAGAAGCGTATGCAAGTTTGCCAATTCAAAAATGACAGCAAGATAAAACCCTTTAAAAATCAGTATTTAAAAAAATCTTGAGCAAAATGTGCATCAATAGTCTTCTATTCTGATTTAAAAAAAAGAAATCAGCATTGTGTAGTATATGACTAGAAGTGTGTTTTAAAATAATTTAATTGCTTTTTAAATGTAAACTGTTTAATATTTGTAAATATGTGGGGCTGTATTTTAACGAAGAAAGGGGCCATTAAATCAAAATTTTCTCAAACTTACCCTAGCCCCTGAGCTGGTGCAAAATTTTTAGGATGAAGTGCAGGGAATCCAGTCTGCTACTGTCCTGACAGCAGCACTAAGCCAGCCACTTTCTCATTTAAATATAGTGGAACACCTCATTTTACTAGCACAGAACACACAGAAGCGGACACAGACAGATGGGTCACTTTACCTCCATTTTTCTGTGCTCGCTCAAATTGTGCACCATTGTGCACTCTGGCCAAAATTTTCTGTCTCTATTTCAAATAACAACCATTTTTTTTGAACCATTATGTTTTTTGCATGGGTAATCTTGCATCTCGTGCACCTTGAGAAAGGTCGAAGTTTGGCGTCAGAAACACGTTGGTGGGAGTGCTACAGTGAGAGCCAGAAATTTGCCAGTCTATCCACAGGTCTCTGATCAGCTCCGTTGTCCCAAGAACCTTCTTACATCTGTCTGGTACTTTGATTTGTACTTAGGCACGATCTCTTGTTTACTCTGGAGCACTGGCACTTTTCAGTTGATGTTTTTATGTGGCTTTGCATTAAATAGTATTTATACTGATCTTCCTTTTTGTTGTCTCTTCTATTTATTTATTTATATATTTATCTATCGGGACCTGCATTTGGGGAGGATACAAGAGGGGACCCGTTCATCCAGTGTATTCATAATTGGATTCAGACCACTTTGGGAAACCTGAGGACAGCTTTGCATTATATATTGGATATTAAGGGACTTATATTTATGAACTTGTATTTTTAAGTGAGCGCTGCAGCAATTTCTTTTATTTTTTTAGGTGTAAAACCAGCTTTGACAGTAAGGGAAGAACAACTGCAAGTACAGACCTGCTGAGAGGTGAACTGCAAAAAATATAAAAATTTGTAACCCCCACATTGCAACATGGTTTTGCACAGATCTACAATTGCACCTGTTTTGCCCTTACTTTTAAACTCTGGATAAGCCTCAGTGTAGAATTATAACTTTTCATGATTGAGGACATAGGGCTCTATTTACTAAGAATGCCTGAACTCAGGCAAGTTCGAATTCGCTCTCTGAGAACTCCTGAGCTACGTTCAGGCTATTTACTAATCACAATGGGGCACAGACTATTATACGGACACAATGGGGCACAGACTATTATACGGACACAATGGGGCACAGACTATTATACGGACACAATGGGGCACAGACTATTATACGGACACAATGGGGCACAGACTATTATATGGACACAAAGGGGCACAGACTATTATACGGACACAATGGGGCACAGACTATTATACGGACACAATGGGGCACAGACTATTATACGGACACAATGGGGCACAGACTATTATACGGACACAATGGGGCACAGACTATTATACGGACACAATGGGGCACAGACTATTATACGGACACAATGGGGCACAGACTATTATACGGACACAATGGGGCACAGACTATTATACGGACACAATGGGGCACAGACTATTATACGGACACAATGGGGCACAGACTATTATATGGACACAAAGGGGCACAGACTATTATACGGACACAATGGGGCACAGACTATTATACGGACACAATGGGGCACAGACTATTATACGGACACAATGGGGCACAGACTATTATACGGACACAATGGGGCACAGACTATTATACGGACACAATGGGGCACAGACTATTATACGGACACAATGGGGCACAGACTATTATACGGACACAATGGGGCACAGACTATTATACGGACACAATGGGGCACAGACTATTATACGGACACAATGGGGCACAGACTATTATATGGACACAAAGGGGCACAGACTATTATACGGACACAATGGGGCACAGACTATTATACGGACACAATGGGGCACAGACTATTATACGGACACAATGGGGCACAGACTATTATACGGACACAATGGGGCACAGACTATTATACGGACACAATGGGGCACAGACTATTATACGGACACAATGGGGCACAGACTATTATACGGACACAATGGGGCACAGACTATTATACGGACACAATGGGGCACAGACTATTATACGGACACAATGGGGCACAGACTATTATATGGACACAAAGGGGCACAGACTATTATACGGACACAATGGGGCACAGACTATTATACGGACACAATGGGGCACAGACTATTATACGGACACAATGGGGCACAGACTATTATACGGACACAATGGGGCACAGACTATTATACGGACACAATGGGGCACAGACTATTATACGGACACAATGGGGCACAGACTATTATACGGACACAATGGGGCACAGACTATTATACGGACACAATGGGGCACAGACTATTATACGGACACAATGGGGCACAGACTATTATATGGACACAAAGGGGCACAGACTATTATACGGACACAATGGGGCACAGACTATTATACGGACACAATGGGGCACAGACTATTATACGGACACAATGGGGCACAGACTATTATACGGACACAATGGGGCACAGACTATTATACGGACACAATGGGGCACAGACTATTATACGGACACAATGGGGCACAGACTATTATACGGACACAATGGGGCACAGACTATTATACGGACACAATGGGGCACAGACTATTATACGGACACAATGGGGCACAGACTATTATATGGACACAAAGGGGCACAGACTATTATACGGACACAATGGGGCACAGACTATTATACGGACACAATGGGGCACAGACTATTATACGGACACAATGGGGCACAGACTATTATACGGACACAATGGGGCACAGACTATTATACGGACACAATGGGGCACAGACTATTATACGGACACAATGGGGCACAGACTATTATACGGACACAATGGGGCACAGACTATTATACGGACACAATGGGGCACAGACTATTATACGGACACAATGGGGCACAGACTATTATATGGACACAAAGGGGCACAGACTATTATACGGACACAATGGGGCACAGACTATTATACGGACACAATGGGGCACAGACTATTATACGGACACAATGGGGCACAGACTATTATACGGACACAATGGGGCACAGACTATTATACGGACACAATGGGGCACAGACTATTATACGGACACAATGGGGCACAGACTATTATACGGACACAATGGGGCACAGACTATTATACGGACACAATGGGGCACAGACTATTATACGGACACAATGGGGCACAGACTATTATATGGACACAAAGGGGCACAGACTATTATACGGACACAATGGGGCACAGACTATTATACGGACACAATGGGGCACAGACTATTATACGGACACAATGGGGCACAGACTATTATACGGACACAATGGGGCACAGACTATTATACGGACACAATGGGGCACAGACTATTATACGGACACAATGGGGCACAGACTATTATACGGACACAATGGGGCACAGACTATTATACGGACACAATGGGGCACAGACTATTATACGGACACAATGGGGCACAGACTATTATATGGACACAAAGGGGCACAGACTATTATACGGACACAATGGGGCACAGACTATTATATGGACACAAAGGGACACAGACTAATATGAATTCTTTTATGAATTTGTAGGACTGCCTTTTAATATTTACAAATACTTTTTATGACTCTCTCGGGCATAGACACTATGGGCCAAATCCAGAACAATGCTTGTGAGCGAGTTTAGACGTAAAATCGCGTTTTGGTAAGTACTGCACATGCGCACCATAGAAACTACGCTTCGTAACGTAGCGTAAATGTGAACCATTCACGTATGTTTAGCGTAAATCTTTACGTGTGGGCGTGCCAATTTTACGTGAGTCTAAAATACGTCTGAAATACGTTATGTAGGCGGGGGTTTGTATTTAAAGTGTACAGTATGGGCGTGCTTAGTTGCTTAAATGTTACGTGTTGCTCATACGTACGTGAGCGGATGACATCAGTTACGTGGGCAAAAGTTAAGGTAGGGTTTGGAAAGCGGATCTCGGACAAGATACATACATTCACAAGGTGTGACAAGGGGAGTGTATAGAAAGTACGCACACGTAAATACGCTACGCGGGGAAGCGTATTGCAAGCGGAGTTCTGGATCTACCCCTATGCTCTTAATTTTAGATCATAGGGCCCCCCTTTCTCAAGTGCCCCAGGCCCCCCGAAGGCTTAATCCGGCCCTGCTCTGTACACAAAATTTTATAAAATTATTTTTAGGCAGATTTTATTTTAAACGACGATTATGATGCCTGATGTCCGCTTCTTTCTGCAGAGTGTATTCTCCCTTACTGAACGATTCAGCAGAGATTGTGCTTAAGTTCGGAAAAATAAGAAATTAGTTACTACGCATGCTTAGTAGCTCATTTACGCAATCTATATACCTTTTAGGCACATAGATTGAGTACATAGATTAAATACGTGCAGTCTTTAAAGACCGCACGTACTTTAGGGAGAGGAAAAAGGCATGTCACAGCAGCCTCAGGGAGGATTTAGGTGGGAGGGGGGAAGTATGTTAAGGGAGGGTGGGGTAGGGGTAAGAAGGTTCGTATTCTCCTTCTTAAGAAAGAAAATACAAATGGGAACTTAGGGAAGCCCTAGGGCACTTTTTTTTAAAAAGGGGAGGTAAAGGGGAGAAAGCTTTAACATACATCCCAACATTTGAGAATTGTAAAGAGGGACAAATTTTTGCGGCCTGGTAGAAGGGGTGTGTCTTGTACCGCCCAGTGGGCATGTCTGGTGAAAGTGGGTATGTATGGCATGCCCAGATAGCGGGTCTAGTGCATGCCTCTTTTAATCATTTAGCCATCCATATATCTGCCCCTTATTATTTGTCCAGCCTCCATATGTCGGCCCCTGTTTATATGTCCAGCCTCCATATCTGCCTTATTATTTGTCCAGCATCCATGTCTGCCCCTTATTATTATGTTCAGCATCTATATGTCTTTCCCCTATTTATTTGTCCAGCCACCATATGTCTGTCCCTTTATTAAATGTCTACTCCTTTATTATTTATTATCATCTGCCCCCTTAATGCAAGCCTCCTTCTGCCCCCTTAATGCCAGCCTCCATCTGCCCCCTTAATGCCAGCTTCCACCTTAATGCCAGCCTCTATCTGCCCCCCTAATGCCAGTCTCTATTTGCCCCCTATTTGCCATCCTCCACCTGTCCCCTTAATGCCAGCCTCCACTCTTAATGCCAGCCTCCAACTGCCCCCTTACTGCCCTCCCACTGCCCCCAAATTAATTGCTAGTGCCAGTCTCCTTAAGCTCCCTATTGGCAGTGCCAGCTGCCCCCTATTGCCAGCCTCCATCTGCCCACTTATGCCAGTGCCTGTCTCCATCTGCCGCTATAAATAGTGCCAGCCTTCATCTGCCCCTATATGCCAGTACCTGTCTCCATGTCTGCCCCAAAGGTATTACCAGTCCTCCATGTCTGCCCCCAAATGAATTGCCAGTGTCAGCCTCCATTTCATGTCTGCCAGCCTCTGCCCCCAATTGCCAGTGCCAGATCCTATTAAATTATTTACTTACTTTTGAAGTCTTCCTTCCTGCGCAGTGCCCGCACGTCTACCTTCTTCCTCTGTCCAGCAGCGTCTGCTCTGCGATAACGTGACAGAGCACAGGACACGAAATACAGTGCTCCAATGGGAGCCCTGTAGGACCAAAACTCCTACAGGGCTCCTGTTGGAGCCCTGTATTACGTGTCCTGTGCTCTGTAGAGTCCTGCCGTGGCAGGGCTTTAAAAAAAAAAAAAAAAAAGAAAAGAAAAGAAAATTTGTCCAGAGAGTCTGATCTCTCGGGACAATTTCTGGGGCGGGCGGGGGACTGTCCCGCAGAAATCGGGACAGTTGTGAGGTATGGCTTTAAGATAGGTGCGGATACATGCTTCATATACCCACACCTTCATAAAGCCTCTCTAATTGTGAACACGGTCCAGTATATGGAGTACAGGTCACTACTGGAAAAACGATATTATAAACTATTTTATAGGGTAAAAATGACTAAACTCATGTGATTTAATGATCTGGTTGCTATAGTAAAGATTATCATTTGTTATTATTATGTATTTATTTAACAGGTTTTTATATAGCGCCAGCAGATTATGTAACGCTTTACAATTTTAATAATCATTATAACAAGACTGGGTGGTAACAGACAAACTGGTAGGTAAGAGGACCCTGTCACAGGCTTACACTCTATAGGACATTGGGGATTGATACATAAGGACAAGTGCTACATATCACACAATGGACCGACCAGCTTGTAAAGTGAAAGTGCTCAGTGCTACTTATCATCCAGTCACACAGAATTGTTAGTAATGCTGCGTTCACATTGCCACTGCCTATAAAGCCAGCTTTTTAGGCAGTGGGCAAAATTTTGAAAATTTGAGCCTGGTGTGTTCACACTGCGCTGAAAACACCGGCTTTTTTTTTTTTCTCTCTCTTTTTTTTTTTTTTACAAGCCGGCTGCTATTTAAATAGCCGGCTTTTCACCGCAGTGTGAACGGGTGAAGCCGGCTTCTAAAAAAGCCGGCAAAAACCCTTCTTTTTAGCCGGGTCTGAGACCCGGCTAAAGAGACCCGGCTTCACCGTTCACATTGCCAGAAAAAGCCGGGGTTTTCAGGAAAGCCGGCAATTTCATGAAAACCCCGGCTTTTCCATGGTAATCTGAACGGGGTATAATAGGACTGATAATTTTAGTATGGAAAGTAAGTGTGTAGAGGAGAGAAGTAGGTCCTGTTAAGATCTGAGAAAGTGAGCTGGGATATACATTAAACGAGTGAGGATATATATGTGGCTGCAGTGTTATTGATGGCTTTGTAGGTTATCAAAAGGATTTTGTATTTGATTCTGTAGTAAATCGGCAACTAATGTAGAGATTGACAGAGTGGAACAGCTCTAGAAGAGCGTTTTGCAAGAAATATCAGTAACTGCTGCATGCAATATGTATTGTAGGGGCACAGTTTTATAACTAGGGAGTCCAATAAGAAGAGCATTGCAATAATCAATGCGGGAGATGATTAGGGCATGAATGAGAGTTTTAGCAGTGTCTTGTGTGAGATAGTTGCGTATTCTGTAAATGTTTTTTAGATGTATGTAACAGGATTTAGAAACAGTTTATATATGGAAAGCAAAGGAGAGTTCAGAGTCAAGGGTGACACCTAAACATCGTGCTTTATGAGTAGGAATTATATTATTGTTGTCAACAGAGATGGAGAGACCATTGGAGAGAAATTATCATATAAATGTTCCATCTTTGCAAATTATAATCAACTTCAAAAGCAAAAACGACAATAGAATGACTGTTAAATCTTTGAGTTCCAGTTCAGCCATGAAAATGTGTAGACTGACCGTTTAGCACGGTCCATTTAGGCTTGGTGTTCTGCTGCTGTCACTGGTCCTAACCTTTTATGGATAGGCGGAAATATTATTAGCTCTGTTTTTGAAAGATTAAGTTTGAGATGGCGGGAGGACATCCAGGATGAAATGGCAGAGAGACATTCAGTTACATGGGCCAGCACTGTTGGTGACAGACCAGGAGTAGATAGGTAGATTTGTGCATCATCTGCATACATATGATACTGAAAGCCAAATGACTGTGTTAGTTGTCCAAAGGAAGTGGTATAGAGAAGAGCAATGGACCCAACACTGAGTATTGTGGTACTCCAACAGATAGGGGAAGAGCAGAGGAGGTGGATCCAAAAAAGCAAACACTGAAAGAGCAATTAGATAAGTAAGATATGAACGAGAAAAGAGCGGTATCCCATATACCTAGGGATTGTAACATTTGTATGAGAAAAATGTGATCGACAGTGTCCAAAGCAGCAGAAGGATCCAGTAGGATTAAAAGAGAGCAGTAACCTTTAGATTTAGAAGTGATTAGGTCGTTTACCACCTTGGTCAGGGCAGTTTCAGTGGAGTGTCTGGTCGAAAACCTGACTGAGGAGGATCCAGAAAATCATGTGAGGAGAAGAATTGAGTGAGGTGAGTGTAGACAAGTCTTTCAAGCAACTTAGAGGGGCATGGGAGATTAATCAAAGGGAGAGTTGGGGGTCAAAGTTTTGTTTTATCAGAATTGGAGTGATTAGTGCATGCTTGAATAAAGATGCTATATGGCCTATAGCAGTACCCCTTCTTTAACTACAGTTACCAGCATTTACAACTGCCTTTTTTCTACATTGGACCGTACTAGCCACAATCTTTATTGGGACATAGGGAAACCCTGGAACAACGGGTGAGTGCACACAATGCCGCAACAGCCTAAAACAACTTCATTAATGTTACCAGCAATAACCTAAAGGCTACTGAAGGAAGGATGCAGAAGATCACACTGGGCACAGCCTAGTAAGTCCTTCACTACCCCAAAGAGCAGTGAGATAGGTCTAATTTACACCTTTTTCACCTCATGTGTTTTGCTGGAGACTAATATAACATCTTCAAGGGTTCTGTTAATAGTGGAGATCAGTCTTTCTTGCACAATAACCCTTTTTCCTATTTTTGTTGATGTAACATTATATCTCTAACTGTACTGTCCTCAGTAGAGAGTTTTGGAACAATTTAGATAGAGCTGTATCTGTTAAAAACACATTGACTCAACAACTGAGAGTAAATACACTTTATTTGGTTGAATATTTGTCTGTGTAACTAAGACATTATAAGGTACCGTATTTATTGTTATACTTTATATGTGTCATAATAAAAAAATTTTTTAGTATAACTAGAGCTCCTGCATAGATTTCCTTATTTTTTATTTTATTTTTTAGATATTTATATTTTTGTGATAAAGGGCTGATCTGCACCAGAATGTGAATGGCCCTATTCAAGTTCAGAACTGGCTGGGATATCGATTGCTTATGCCTTGATGAGGCATAGCAATCGATCCCTGGAGCACCGAACACGGTGCTCCGAAAAGGTAAGCAACCCTACTCCCTAAACCTAACCCTAAGTCACCCCACCCGAAGCCTATCCTTAAGTTCTTTCCCCCCACACCTGCAGCCTAATCCTAAGTCTCTCCCCTACCCCCCACAGCCTAACCCTAAGTCTTTCCCCCCACAGCCTAACCCTGTCTCCCCCCACAGCCTAACCCTAAGTCTCCCCCTCTCGCAGCCTAACCCTAAATCCATCCACCCACAGCCTAACCCTAAGTCCCCAGAGAGGGTTACTCACCTCTCCGGTGGTCCAGCGGCGGATCCTCCGAAAATGAATGGGTGAGTATGCGAATCGCGGATCCTTTAAGTGTGAACACTGTAATGTGTGCAAACACATACATCCAGTGGGAAAAACTTTCTCGAACTCCAAGAACACTAACAACTTTCAAATCAAAGACTTTATGAACTGCTCCAGCACGTCTATCATTTATATGCTGGAGTGTGGTTGTAAACTGAAATATATGGGAAAAACAAAAAGAAATATAAATCCGTGAATACAAGAACATCTGAGGAACATAAAAAACAGAGTGATGAGCCATACAGTCTCACAACATTTTGCCCTCAAACACTTGCTGATACATCAAATCCCACAGTGAAACTACTAGAACATGTCAAACTTGGAGAAAGAGGAGATATTGGATTTATGAATTGGACACTTTATAACGAAAGCTATGAAATCACCCCGTTTGTAGATTAGTATCCATCTTCTTCCTAGGATTATCTGTTTTTATCTGCTGTTTTTATCAAGGTTCTATTGGCCCTCCCATATTTTATAATACTACTGTTTTAAACTGGTTGTATTACTTTTTATTTATTCTTTATTTTTTTATTTTGTATATTTATTTTTTATTTTACTTTATTTCATTTAACTAACTCTCTACCCTCCTACACTAAACTTATGACTTTTACTTCCTAAATATTTATTCTACAAATATTTGTTCCATTAGGTGGCTCTATAATCACTAGCTATCCTTGGCTATGTATTTTTTCTTGGACTATGCTCCTTGCTTATTCTCAATGAGTACCCCTCACCTATTCCTTTAATTGTCCATTTAGACATTTTGCTTTCGATCTCCTTAATCACCATGGGCTGGATCCAGACCTTTTTAAGTGCATGAACTTAGTTACACCTGGGCTAAATAATTTTGATTTCAGGGGAGTCGTATTTCATCTGCTGCAAACAGTTTTAAAGTAGAGAGGTGATGTTTCCTATCCCAAGTCTAAATAACAGTGTAATAGTAAAGCTGGTCAGTATCTGTCTGCAGTAAGCAATTTAAAGATATATCCCTGCATGCAAAGAATACAATTAACTTGACTCCCCCTGAACTCAACATGGTTTAGCCCAGGAGTAACTAAGTTAATGCACTTAATAAGGTCTGGATCCAGCCCCATGTGATCACCAATCACATAGCAGGTTCATAAAGCGCCCCACATACTGTAGCTGTCATACTCAGCGGCAGACGCCGCTGCACTTACATAACCAGGAGCCGTCTGTCAGCGTCTCTTCCACATCATGCCCGCTCTCCAGCCCTCTAGAGGTGCCACTTCCTAGTGGCAGCCTCCTGCACAGTGTCCATTGCAGCATAGTGTCTGGAAAATGGGGCATCTGCACCACTATGCTCTGGTGCATTGACGTCGCCATCTTGTGTCCTGTCATGTGATTCCTAGCAGCCACTCAGATACTCCTCTGCAGCACACATGATACCTCCAGCCAATCTGTGCACTGGGCGGGCTATTTATCCCTTAGTGCCAGAACAACTTGGTTCTTCAAGGTGCCTGGTTCCAGCCTATCTTGCATCCAGCTCGGCATGTCTTGCATCCAGTCTGTCTTGCATTCTGCTCCCTGAATCCCTTGCTAGATAAATCTGCTTATCCAGCTGGTTCTCCAATCAAGCTTACTTCTCCAAGCCCAGCTGTTTCACTAATCTAGCCTGCTTCTCCAAGCTTACAAGCATTACCTGCACTACTGCTATCAGCATTACCTGCACTGCAGCTACCAGCATTACCTGCACTGCAGCTGTCCGTTGTCCAGTTCAGTCTCTGGAGCAGTCCAGTCCAGTCCAGCAGTCCAGTCCAGTCTCTGGAGCAATCCAGTCCAGTAGTCCACTGTCCAGTTCAGCACTACGCCGCTGTCCAGCCCAGTCTCTGGAGCAATCCAGTCAAGTCAGGGCCACCATCAGAAATTGTGGGGCCCGGGACTGACAAAAAATGCAGCCCCCCCCCAAGATCCAAAAATGAAAATGAGCCTCTCTTGCAGCTCTAGGGCACAGTCCGATGGCGCTCCAGCCCTGATGATGTCACACGTCGTGACATCATCACCCAGAGTCAGGGGCGTAACTAGAACTCTGTGGGCCCCAAAGCAGAATTTTGAAGAGGCCCCCAGGTCCGAAATATATATTAACATTTTTATTTACACACACACACACACACACACGTATGTATATATTTCACATTAATCAACATCTGGGCAGGGTGCAAGGCCAATAAGTTAAATTAATTGATAACTGGTATATAACCAAAGCTAGCACTCCAAAGATAGTTTGATTGCAGAAGTGAAGAGATATTTCTATCACTTCTGCAATAATATTTATTATATTATTATTTATTATCGTTTTTATGAATGGGTCATTCTAGTGGGACCTTGCAGTTTCACCATACACGTACACGTTTATTTATCTATTGATTTTTCTGCCAACTTTGATGTTTTTTAATAAGTTTCTACATAATCCTGTGTTTACCAATGTTACAATATTTACTATATTTAGTCTTCTAAAAATGTGGGCTGATTGATGCCATGAAACACACCTATTTAACTTTCAACTCAAAATGCTGAGTAAAGGCTTACTGAAGACTTCCTAAGTAGATAAATGAATCATCTTCTCCAAAACTCCACAACTTGCTTTTCATATCCCTGATGAAGTCCACAGTGGTCTAAATGGACTTCAGGTAGAAGTGCATTGGTCATAAGCGATAGACTCCATTTAACTTGACAAGACTTATACAGAATTTTCCTTGAAAAGATATTCCTTCTGGATAAGGAACTGGGAGCCGAAATCTGATGTGTGGTTAGCATGTTTAAGCCATTATATATACTGTCAGCACTTCGACTCTTTTTTATCCTTTTAATTTGTTTAGCTTGTTATATTAGTACAGTTATTCTTTTTAAACTTTATTCATCTGGTCAACAGGGGCTCGCTGGCAAATTTTAGCCTGGGGGGCAAGCCCACTGCAGCGGCCCATGAGTTAATGACTTGTCCTTAGGGTGAACAGTATTTCAATGGTAAATAAACAAATAAATAAGGGACAGGTCTCAATCTCCCAACCTTCGATGATCGAGGAGATCGGTAGCGCATTTCACCTTCCACCCTGACCCAGAGCCTTCCGAATATGGACCAACTCAGAAAATGAATCTCTTCCAATCTGTAAACAGTGCGTTGGATAATGTGTTATCAAAGGAATCAAGTGCAGTAATATTTGGTGAAGATGTTGCATTTGGTGGGGTCTTCCGTTGTACTATTGGGCTCCGCGACAAATATGATGCTCTGACTGTGGAACGCACGGCTAACAGACTAGAAAGCGAGGCTTAGACAGCGGGAACCGGGAAAAGACACGCTGTCGGGTGCGCACACCGAACGTAGCTGCAAGCGCACATAGACTGCTCCGGGTCATCTGCACTCCAGCTTAAACTGCAAAGAAAAATACTGATCCGACAATAACCTTGGACAGCTCCCAAAAACATCAGAACCGTGAGATTATCTAAAACTTGCTTGATACCCATTAAGCTTCTCACTGCGTTCTCCCTGTATACTATGATAATTTACTTATGGACATAAGAACTGAGCTTTCACATGTTTTATCTTTAGCATCGAGCTCCCTGCTAAAAATCTTTGTGCACATAGAGAATTTGATTTTACAAATGTAAAGAGACTTTAATGTATTTCCAAAATCTTTTTGCACATAGAGAGTTTATGTTTACAAATGTGAAGAAATCTTATGGTGTTGCTGTTTCCTCTGAATATTTATTCTGCTTGAACGGTATCTCTGCGCAACTATAAGAACTTCATATATGCTTGAAGCCATTTAAAGATTGCAGATACCCTGTACGCCGCCCTATTCTGTCTGATCCCTTGTTTTGACCCCCTGTGGTCTATACATAGAGACAGTATTTCAATGGTGATTCAGGACCGGATTCAAAGCACCGAGCGCATTGCATATGCGTCTGGTGTTTTCCGACTTGAGATACTGCGCATGCGCAGTAATTTTCTAACGTCATCTAGGTTTCTTTTAGAAACGTTGATTGCATATATGCAGTCTTAAAGACCACATTTTCTCCCTATTTTATCTATAAAAGTAAATTAAGATGGATGCTCTACTAAAAAATTATACAATAATTTGATATATTAAAGTGCATAGTATGTATCTATAATAATCTGCATATAATATTCTGTAAATATGTGAATCTATTTAACCATAGTCATAAAGTGCAACCTATTAATTCATCAATACTCCTTATACATTAACAAAAGTAAATATTGGAAATATTACATAACAATTCTTTCCGAAAATAAAGTGCTTGGTGCTAAAATATCTATATGTCCAGCCTTTATTATTGCCCCTTATGTTTATATGTGTCCAGCCTTTTATACAGTCACATATATATGTGTCCAGTTTTATTACTGACCCTATTTCCCAACTTTTACCCTTCACTTACTTACCTTTGCTGTGCTCAGGGCCGGTGCTACAGTGTTCGGCTCCCCTCTGTGAACCTTAAATTTGTGCCTTTCTCTTTAACAATAAAACACCAGTTACCATCCTAGATTTTAGTAAGCGTCATAATCACAATCTTGTAGCCACAATAAAAGAAAGTAAATCATAGTCATCACTATACTATAGAGACGGTGTTCTAGTCTTCACTATAATATTCCCACTTCATCTTAAAAACGGTCACACAATTCAGACTATATATCTTATGGGTTTTTTTTTTTTGTTTTTTTTTTTCTCCAGGCTCCCA
>WWET01000274.1:337087-351241 GCA_011038615.1 Limnodynastes dumerilii
AACAAAGTATTTAATAAGAATATTTCATTCATTCAGATCTAGGATGTGTTATTTTAGTGTTCCCTTTATTTTTTTGAGCAGTGTATATTAGAATTCTAAACTGAAAAGCCACACAAAGAGGATAATTCATATAAATAAACATTTAACATTATTAAAATAAAGGGGGTGACCAGGAGACTGACAGTCTGTTTTGTTCCCACACACCTCCTTAATCCTGGGATTTTTAAACCTTGCTGTTTGGATTTAACATCCAGAGTATGTGGACTGTTATTCTGCCTGGGGGTTTACTTTATTTATTGTGTTTTATGGTATTTATTTATAGATTGTATTTGTTGACAATATGTTGTGTAAAAGTGGTTTACAGTACTATGTTCTCTCCCTCCATTTCTTTCATATCGCTCTTGAGATGAAAAATGGCAGGGGATAAAAGAAAGAAAGAGGAAAATACAGAGTCTGTTAAAGGACACACGATTTTATTTGATACCATGGGTAAAACAAACCAAACAGTTATAACCACCAATTTTCCATACTGAAGCATTGGAAATCAACTAATTAAGACCAAAACACTTAATTTCAAACCTTCTTCATTATTTGGAGTATTGGAGGAAAGAAAAAAATTACATGAAGTTACACCACCTCTTATTGCACAGTAGTTTAAGGACACTATTAAAAATTCAACAAACTGTGAGAGGAAACAAAGCAAGTATTTTTTACCATTGTTTATTTACATATTTAATTGCACTGTATCGTTACATGTACTTTTACATTATATGCATTTGTTAGGCTATAAGCTACAAATAATACACTGTTATTATTGCATTATACACATTAAACTACTAAGACTATTAAAATACTAAGACTATTAAACTAGCCATACACTAGTGCAATTATCTGCCCGATCATCCAATTATCGAGTGATCGGGCAAATAATCGCTGTAGTTAATGTAGTTAATGGCCAAGATCAATTTTTGAAACACCAAATAAACGCACCAGAAATGCTCTGGTACGATTATTTGATCTTTTAACATGTTCAAGCAAGCTCCTGATATTTTAAGGGAGCCAATCAGCAAACTGAATGACTCCCTATTGTTCAAAGCTGCAGCTGCATATCTATGTATAAAGCTGCTCTGACAGACAGTGATCAACCGCGCTGTGTGAAGCGCGACTTCGGCTGATTCTTGTCTGTATTACTGCCTGAAATAGCCGCTGCTGTATATCTATGTATTATGCTGCTCTGATAGCTTTAAAGTATACATTCAAAGCTGTCATAGCAGCATAGTACTAGCCCTGCCCCCCTGTTCTGCTAGTATAATCAGTCCCAGCAGAGGAGGTGTATGGTGCCGATAACAGGACATTTCCCTAGCGGGCCCCCTGCTGGGACCGATAATCGTTCTAGTGTATGCCCAGCTTTAGACTATTAGCTTCACGCTAGACAACCTTAGTTCCCAATATCTCACCACTTTTTTTTTTGTATTCATGAGAGTGTAATGGCATTGCATCTGTGTTAAGAAACTGCTCACTATTTAGGAAGCGCCTTCATTTTCTGATTGCTAGTAGCAGAAGATGCCTGCTCTTTGTACATATGTACCGAACTGGATCTGAGTAATCCAGACACTGAGGCGTTTCCAACTGTGGGTTGGTGCGAGTGCTAGGATGAGAGGGGAGGTATGCCACAGTAAAGATGGGACCTACGTACACCGCCCTATCCGGACTTCTGATCCGTCCACATTTTAATGATGGATTCAAAATCTTAACACGCTCATATAGAAGGCTTGATCCATTTGAACTCCAAATACAAAACCAGCATAAGTCTACATCAAGTCTATTATTATTACATATTATTATTTTATAGCAATATTTTTTCCATGATGTTTTTTGTGTTATACAAAAAATAAACACAAACTCTTTTTTATTATTACTGTTTAACTGTAAACACTATTTTTGTAGAAAAGTGAAATCAAACTTTCAAATCATAAAGCAATTGCTGACTAATCTTATACCAGGGAGTACGGCTCACCATGGCTACCTTAGGTATACTTTAATGGGAAAAAATACATGCAGCATACTAATTTAGCCGATGGCAATCCAGTATGTGACTGGCCAGGGGTATATGCCCCCTGCCACTGAGCTCAGTTAGTTCCTGCACAACAGTGTTTGCAAAGTTCATTGTTGTCCAACTGTTAAATAAGACAATTTTTCTCACAGTCAGTTTCCAACTTATTTCAATAACATGCTGTTTCCAAGGCAGGTTAGTCAAACCTAGGAAATGCTGTCAGCTATACAATATTATTGGAATAATGAGAGAATGTTATTTTCACAAAAAAATTAGTTTTACATCTGACAAACAAGAGTTGTTTTAAGATGTATAAACAATTTCCCATAAATATAAGAGAATCTCGTTTTTTGAAAGATGTTTCTGTGAAAAATACCAGTGTAACTCGAAACCTTGACAATAATGTTATACTCTGTGTCATAACTACCATGGGAGCATGGGGCATTATAAGAGGGAGGAGTAGATTAGGGCTTGTTGCAGCCACCTGAATATTGCCCATGGAATTCTAAGCTGTGAGAGGCTGGCAGTCTTATCTGAGTGATGAGAGCTGTTTATAAATACATTAACAGCAGCTGCTGGCAATATATTTACAACCAGACCGAGTGCTGAGTGCTGTCTCAGGCTGCAAGCTTCTGCACATGTGCCGGTGACTGCCCTGTCTGCTTGCTATGGGGCCTACATCTGACCCTACTTACACGTTTTGGGTCAGTTTGTTTATAGCTAATTATATTTAATAGATAATTAACAATTGTGAAATCACCCTGGGAAAGTGACATTGTAAACACTGCAGTGGTTTCCCTTTTTTAATTCATTTTGTGTTAATAAGTTATTTTGTATGTAAATGAAACACATTGACCTAGTTAAACTTTTAAGGTCGAGGTTCTCAATCTAATGCAGAATACCAATTAAACCATACCTTATAATATAGCAATTTTACTTACAGCGCTGAACTTTAAGAGATCCTGGTTATCATGGAAATTGGGAAGTCCTAGTAAATATATATATATAAAAAAAAATTAGAATAAAAAGTCTCCAGATAACCTTTCCAGAACAGATTCTCTTCTTCCCACAGGGAGCAGGAGAGGACCTCAGATAGTGTAGTATGTCAGTACTGCTGAGATATGCAAAGCTGGAATACCATGTAGTCATGGAAACTCCTAGACGCTCTATTCATATCCATCTTTAATTAATCTACAATTACAAACAACTTAATTGTGCAGATAGCATAAAACAAGGACACAATATCCAAACTCACAAGGGAAACTTAGCATGGCAGTCAACTTCCCCTGGTTTCACTGGGTACAGTACACTGGTTCAGAGTCGCAACCTCAACGCGTTTCATGGAGCCACTGTCTCCTTCATCTGGAGCCTTGGGAGTGAATGAACTATAGAAATGTCTGTAGTGGGTATTTATCATCAGGATAATGGCTATCCTGCTATCAGTATGGTATTGACTACATTGGAAGTTCCAAAAAAAATTTAAATAAATCTAATACTTCTAATAAATCTAATACATCTAATCTAATACATCTAAATCTAATACATACAAAAATAACATTATTCAAACTCAATTATCAATAGAATCTTTTAATCGTGGTAACCTGAAGAACATCAATACAAGTTGGAAGATCACAAAAAAATAACATTGATATAGCACAATAAATACATAATATTACAATACAAAATGTTAAAATATTTGATAAATGACAGATATTAAATATTTTAAAGATATTAAACATCATAGGAATCCAATAAAAATACACAATATAAAAGAAAATAATAAATCCTAGAATATATTTATATTAGTATAAAAACTGTTACTCGGTTATAAATCAAAGATGCTAAATCTATATTAAGACCTTATGGTTCTAAAGTTTTCAATTCATATATCAAAAAGATCTTCCTTTGTGCGAACCTCTTCTTCCTATACCCCACCCTACCCTAATGTCACCTGTAACCCTTTCTATCCCTATTACTTTAAGGTCTTTGGCATTACAATTAAACCATATCTTAATCAAAAATCAAATTTATCTTAATAAATTATTGACATTACTTTATTGTTGTGATAAAATATTGAACAGTTTATTGTAAATGATATGACTGAGTATTCATTTACTGTCACAAGTTAAGATCAGGCTACATTTGTTGCATGTAATTGTTTATTGTTTTTTTTATTTTCATGCAAAGAGGTAATTTTACATTTCGTACAAATGGTGACAGAAGCTGATCATAAAGACAAAGAAAGACATGTACCACACAAAGACAAATGTGCTAGATTTCAGGTAGGAAGAGGTGTAATAGAACACAAGGACATGTGTATAAAACCGAACGAGGCTGTCATGATTCCTTCAGTTCCCTGATCACCTTTTTGTTTACCTTTGTTGGTCTTTTGTGTACCTTTTGCTGGTCACATGACTTCTTTTAGATCAGCACTTTCTGGTATTCATTTTCTGCTGCAGTTTTTATCTCACATGTGCTACTAATTGCCTTACTTGATTCTCTCTTTACCTGGTCTATTTAAATCTCTCACAGATTTATTTTCCCTGTCAGAGCAACAGGAATCTTCCCTGTTTGTTGTGTGGGTTTTGACTCCCTGGTTTCTTATTGTTATTTCTCCGTGTATCCTGTGCTGTATTGTGTATATGGTCTCCATTTCTGGACTACTCAGTTCCAGAATCTCTCCTGATCTTCAGTGCTATTTCATCACACAGCTACACCTCCAGTTCCAGTTCTCGCTACCCTTTGGTATTGTTAGAGGCCGCAGCGTCACTCCAGCGCCACCACGTAGTCGCCCGCGCACCTCGCCTCCCGCTGCCGTCACGTGAGCGGGCCGCATGCAAATTAGCCATGCGGTCCCGCTTCCTGGTCCGGACTCCGGCAGCGTCCTGGTTGCTTGGCTACAGGAACGCGTGTTCTCCCCTCTGGTGTGCTTCCATTGGCTCGGCCACGCTCCATGCTGTTTTGCTGCGCCACGTTGCTCTGGGAGGCTGGTTTTAGCAGGGCTCTCTCATTGGCCAGTGTCCTATTAAATAGTCGGCGCCTGCACTTCCTGCCCGCCGGTTATAGCTTCTGCTGCCCCGTGCTTCTTCCTTTTCTTACCTCTTTGATCTTTCTTGCTAGTGTTGATCTTGAGTGCCCCATCGTTGACCTTCCTCGTTCCTGCCTGTAATCCATCGTGTTTCAAGTACCTATCTACTCCTTGTTGTTTACCCCATTTTGTGTTAACCCTTCCTCTCCTGTTTGCTTGTTAGTGTATCCCTTCGGGGGTTTTGCTGGTGTGCGTGTGACGTGTGGATCTCCTTGTCAGTTTGTTTGTCTGTCCAGTATTGTCTTGAAGTTAGTCTGTTTGGTGTTTCCTGTTGTTTGTTCAGTGCCGTCTCTTCTGTACTGCTGCACCCACTTTCCTCCTGCCTATTTCCATTCCCGCTTGGTCCCATTTCCTCTCCCGGGTGCCCTCTAAGGTGTGTATCCTGAAGAAGTCTTACCAGCTCCAGTCTATCCCCACCATTAGGGGCTCTAGCGAACACTCAGACGGACGCAGGCTCTGCATACTGGTGAGTAACCCGTTTCATCTCCCTTCTTGTCTCAGGTCACTCTGGTACTCTAACCGGGTAAAACCAGTGTACCTTAATATTGTGTACCGTAATATTGTGTACCTGGATATTGTGTATCTTCACACTGAGAACTGTGATATTGTGTACCGTAACAGGTATCCAAAAGGTACCAATCCGCTATCTGCATCTTTTACTACAGTTCACCTCAGACCTTACTTCTCCACCTTAGCATCTGTGCGCTTGTTCAAAGGGCCGCGACCTGTAACTGGCCTGCAGCCAAACCCATTCCCACCATCAGGCACCCTGGGGAAAACTAGGCTTGTGACTAGACTCCGCGCCTCTGGATCTGTGTGGTCCGTTTACAGACTGCCGCTGAGCATGGTGAGTGACAGAAGCTAACACAGTAGAACAATTTAAACATGCTTTGGATAAATATAAGAATATCCTAAATGTTAAACTAAATGGTAGACTGGATGGGCCATGTGGTTCTTATGTGCCATCACTTTCTATGTTTCTGTTTCCATCCTGTTGGAATAAAATCCTAGTGGGTATATTAATCTAGTTATTCAAAAATTATGGTTGACCAGGGAGTGTTTTATTATCACAGCCGATCAGTGCATATATCAGAAAACTCAGTAGCCTGATTAATCTGTACACAAACAATATTTTCTCATTAACCATATTATCAACATCTAAAGGGTGTTAATTATATGAAATCCATCAGAATTACCTGGAAAAGTTACTCTGTAGGAGGGATGAGAGACAATTTCTTTGGTACAGATTCACAAACAGACTAATCTGTGCATGCTTTCTAATATGTCAATCCATGCGGCATTTTCGCTATGCTTTCTGAGCGACCTGTCCCATCTCTATGTAAAGCCTTCGCATCCTTGTTGACACTGTGTCAACTTTTTAGAGGAGCTGTTCCTATAGGGGGGAAATAAACTTTGTATCATGTTCAGTTAATTTGCACCATGAGCATGAGAAAATAAGAAAAAAAATGCATTACATAATCAATGTTAAATTAGAAATCAACAAATAATTATTTTTCATTTTTGTCAGCGTTGTATATGTTTATGTGTGTAGGTTTGTTTGATATGTTTTTACAGTTATCACCCACAATAACTGTGTAACAACTAGGTGTTTGTGTATATATCTGGAGCATGTGTCATGGAGGCAGCTGTTGTTGTCCAATCTCCAGGATCTGATTTCTTATGAGTTATTGTCCCTTATTACAACCTATACAATGCACAAGTTCCCCCCACCATGAACATGTGACTTTATATCCCACACACTCGTGTATCTGCGCCCCCCTGCAAACTTTAAATTTGCGCCCACATTATAGAAAGTGATGGCAGATAAGAGCCACATGGCCCATCCAGTCGTCCCAGTTATTTGTTTAAAACAATATTGACCCTAGATCCTATTTACCCTTAATTTAGGTTAAGATTTAGGATATCCTTATATTTATCATGAGAGTGCACATGAAGAACTTTAATTTGTACATGTTATCTGAATCTCATGTCTGTACTGCACAATACAATACAATACAATAAAATGCAATACAAACAGCCTCCTAGTCTCCACTATACAATTCCTACTTCATCCTAAAAACTGCCACACATCACAGACTCTATATCTTGGTGACAGCCATACCATACAGACATTATCCTAGTGACCGCTATACCATTCAGACCACCATACAATACAGATTGCATTTTTCTGACTACTGTGCAATAAATTCAACATTCTTGTAACCACAATGCAGTTAAAAAATGGCTCCTTGGAAAACAGAAAATATTTGTAACCACAATTCAAAAGAATCACAGCCTTGTAAGAACTTTACTGTTATCTAGTTTGTGTGTGTACAGTATATATATATCCACCCAATCTCTCCCCCTTGCATGTATTCACTCTTTCAATATTACCCCCATGTGTGTCACCAGCCTCTCAATATTCTCCCTTATGTGTCTCCAGTCTCCAGTCTTCCCAAATTTTCATTCATGTGTCTCTCGCCTCCTAATATTCCCCATCATGTGTGTTCACCTCTCAGCATTCCCATAATTTCTCTCCAGCCCCCCAGTATTCTCATCATGTCTCTCCAGCTCCCAGTATCTCCCATCATGTCTCACCAGTATCCCAGTATCCCCACTATGTATCTCCAACCTCCCCCCCCAGTATCCCCATCAGGTCTCTGCAGCCCCCAGTGTTCCCCATCATGTGTCTCCAGCAGCCCAATATCCCCATCATGTGTCTCTAACCCCTCTCAGTATCCCCATCATGTGTCTCCAGCTCCAGTGTCAGTAGGAGTACAGACAGGGCTCTGATGTGTGAGGCTCTGGCGGTGTAGGTAAGGTTTACAGAGTTAGGGGGTGGGGATAGATAGATAGATAGATAGATAGATAGATAGATAGATAGATACCATATCATGTGACTCCAGCCCCCCCAGTATCCCCATCATGTGCTTCCAGCACCCCCAATATCCCATCATATGGCTCCAGCCCCTCCAGTATCCCCATAATATTTACTTACCTTTGCTGTGTCTTCCTCCTCAGTGCTCTCTCTCTCCCTACTTCCCTCACTCCTTCCTTCCAGAATTTTCCAACCAGGAACCTCCTGTATGAACTGCCAGTCACCAGAGCGGGGACCAGGGGGATGACTGGCACTTCTTCAGCCTTGGGCCGGTCTGCGACGCATCCCCCCGTGGATAGCATTGTGCTGTGTATCTGCACAAATTTAATATTAAAAATCAGAGATGAAAATTTACATTTTTTAAAATAGAAATGTCCCTAAAACTTCCACACTTTAGACTAGATTTACTAAACTGCAGAAAAGGAAAAATTGTGATGTTGATCATAGCAACCAATCAGATCCCAACTGACATTCTATAGTATGTAAAAGTAAGAGCTAGAATCTCATTGGTTGCTATGGACAATATCAATATCTTTTTTTCTCCACTTTTCCGCAGTCACATACAGGAAATTTTCCATTTATCTATAGGGATGATTTAATTTAAGTGTAGGCATTACATGATGTGTATGAAATGTCAAATCCTGTCCGAGACTTCTATTATGTCTTCAAACTGCTTTTTTACACTACATACTGTCCTACGTTCCTAGGCATTAGGCTCACTTCATTTGCTCTTTCTTGGTGCTTAAAACAGCAATAATATGCTCTGGGTGCAATTCTTCATCTCACCTTGTCTAGGGGCTAAAAGAAAGAAATTAAACAAAAATTAAATGGTTTCACACTTCAGTTATGCAGTTATTACAGCTCCTCTCCACTGTTATTTTCGGTCATCTTGGTTATATAGTAGGACCCCATAAGGCCGCAGGGCCATAAACAGCAGGCGGGTCAAGTCGGGCATCTGGCAGGCAGGGGTTAATGTTTCTGCTTGGTGGGTGGGTTGGATAGATTAGGGGCGGGGGTGGAGTTGCAAAGGTGGGGGGAGTTAGGTAGGTTATAAATATGACTAGCAGTGGGGGAGTGGGGCACTCGACGCAGAGGACTCACCCTCCCTCCCATTAAAGTGTAAGTTGATTTATTGTGTTTAACCATTCTCTTTACAGATGAAACATGGTAGGGCAGTAGCGGTGGAGAGGTCAGCAAATAAGGTTTGGAGCAGGGGGGATATATCTATATCTTAAGAACCACCAACAGAGAACAGTTTCACAAAAACAAAGAAACAAACATTTCTTAATCTAACATGCAATTCACCATTTCACACATATCTCTTTTGCACATGTACCCTAATTGTATCGCGTCCATACTTAACTTTCAGAATATACTTTGCCGAACCTACTACCACTCTGATGGTCCATTAACCCTCTCAGATGTCATTTGTGCCCCCTGATGCATTGAACTGGTTTCCATGGAACCATTGAATAGGTAAGATATATAGTTGTTCCCAGGTAGATCTTTTCCTGCCATAACATGGAGGAGAAGCTAGATTGTACTTCATTAGTAAATAATTAAAACTTTGTTTACTTACCACTTAGCAGCTGCCAGCTCCCTGCAAAGAGATTATGGGGCTGATTCAGAGATGCGATTGCGAAAAGATCGCAAATATACTCACCTTTGCTAAGATCTTAGCAGGCTCCAGCCCACTGCATAAACAGACACTCCCCTTGCAAACAGCGGTGGATCTTAAACTTAGACCACCATTGACTTGCCTTAACTATACGCTGTCATTTGGGATCTTAAGTGACGTGGGAGCGTTCATTTAAGATCCTAAGTGTCAGTCCTTGCCCACTTTCCCTCATTTCCCTGCCTCCCCCCGCCCATTTCCATGCAAATCCTTAAGATCTTAAAGATTCGCAGCACTTAAGATCTTAAGTGCTTGCGTGCGATTCAAACCTACGCTCTTAGCGAACTTACGCTCCTAACCGCTACGTAAACGGCGTTGCACTATTACTACGCATGCGCAGTTTTGCGAATTTTCTAGAATCTTAAATATACGCACCTAAGTGCCGTGGAAATCGCATCTCTGAATCAGGCCCTATGTCACCTATTTAAAGTCTGTCAAAGAGAGTGTATGACTCATCCCATTCTCTCTGTTTAACTTTACTCAATGCTAGAGTGCAATGACTAGGACAGGGCTGTGACATTATTAGAATGAATGCATAGGCATCACTTGATAAAGGGCATCTAGCCTGAAACGCGTCGTGTGGCTCTCACTTACCCTGGTTGCCGTATCGACTCCTCCAAAGGACTGCCTGATTTCTCCGACACCACCATCTGCTCTGCCAGGGCTTGATAGTGCTTATCAGGAGACCTCTTCCTTTTCCTCCTCCCCCGGAAAGGTAGACCCAGTATTGAGGGATGTTTTATATTTATATTTATTTATTTGTTTATGTTTCCACTGTTTTATTAGTAAAGTATATTTACCCTGTAAGAATTGCTTTATTTGCTTTCTTTCACAGTATTGTCACTCACCGAGATCAGCGCCGGTCCGGAAACGGACCACGCCGGACCAGAGGCGCAGAGTCTAACCCCAAGACAGGTATTCACCAGAGCCCCTGATGGTGGGGATGGATTTGGCTGCAGGGGCAGGTTGCGGCCCTCTGACCAAGTGCACAGACACAGAGACGGTGAGGCGAGATCAACAGAGAGCAGGGAGTGGAGGTACTGCAGCTGAGGTTGAATACGATGAAATGACTGGAGCTGTGCTGGAACCAGGAGACACAGCAGTATAAAATAACCTAGTTGAAGCTCCCTGGGAACAACTAGGTGCGTGCGTTTCCTGGACGCTTGGGACATGCATCACGGAAATGCCCCGGATCGGCACA
Organism: Limnodynastes dumerilii; assembly: GCA_011038615.1. NCBI lineage: Eukaryota > Metazoa > Chordata > Amphibia > Anura > Limnodynastidae > Limnodynastes > Limnodynastes dumerilii. The sequence continues at coordinate 347,983 of WWET01000274.1, forward strand.
GTACAAACATAAATTATTTTTCCTTTGTTTCTCTAACTCCTGAGAAGAAATCCGGGAGTGAGCCAATTGCATCGGTTCCTCTGATGGAGCAACAGCAGGAGGTAAAACAGGAGGCTGGGAAAAAGGGATCTGGAACCGGGGGGCCAGACATGGGAAGACTGCGTCATTCGTACGAGCACAAACCTTTTCACGAGTACGCCCCTGGTACCGTATGTCTATGCTATTGCAGAGAGAGATCAAGTTGTCCAGGGTCTCGGGGAGTTCCCGGGCAGCTAGCTCATCCTTTATCCGGTCAGCCAGACATTGCCAGAAGACAGTAATGAGGGCTACTTGATTCCAATTCACTTCAGAAGCCAGTATGCGGAATATTATAGCATACTGACCAACAGTATCGGAAAACTGGCGCAGCTGAAGTAAGCTGGAGGTAGCAGATGAGACTCTTCCAAGCTTGTCAAAGGTTTTACGGAATGCATCCAGAAAGCTGAGTAGTCGTTGACTAGTGGTTCTTTACGTTCCCATATAGGAGAGGCCCAGGCTAGGGCTTAATCCGATAACACAGAAATTATATATGCAACCTTTGAACGGCAAGTAGGAAAATCACCAGGAGACAGGAAACAGGTCAAATTTAATAGAACATTGGTTCAAGAATCACCGGCAGGTTTTGGGGTTACTTGTTAACTTTGCTGGAGTCAGGAGACGCCGTCTAGGAGATGAAGGTGCGATTTTAAGAGCTACAGGAAGTGCCGGCTGGATGACCAGTGGTGTGGTAGCAGCGGCTGCAATGGAATCCAAATGACCTGACAATTACTGCAGGCATTGCACAATCCGACCTTGCTCCTCACCTTGCTTCTCCACAGCATCATTAAGTTGCTACAGTTGGAAGGAAGAAGGTCTCACAACAGGATCTGACATGATGGTTCACGATGTATGGTCATAACAAATGGTCACTCACCGAACTCAGCGCTGGTCCGGAAACGTGCTGTGCTGTGCTGGAACCAGGAGACACAGCAGTGCTCAGGCCAGAGATGATGAGACACTGGAGCTGGACACAGTGGACCATATTCAGACTTCCGTTTTTAAACGCGACCACAAATATATGCACGCACGTAGCATGGAACACCCACCAAAACCCCAGTCACTCCCCTTGCTAATCTGTGCTCACGTTGACTTACACCACCATAGACCACCTCTATCTTTCCGTGTGTCGTCCCATGCGTATGTGTCGTCTGTACGTGCGTCTCATGATAATCGCGCCCACTTTCCTTCATTTAAATGCACCGCTCCGCCCATTTTCACTTAAACTCTCCAGGGCGTATATTTGCGTTGCATATCCGGACGTATGTACACACGTGCCTATCATATGTCCGTCCATAAGGCACTTCCGTGAGAAGAGCCAATTTCAACTACGTACAAAAAGTTACTACGCATGCGCAGTTGATGCGTAACTAAAAATATGCACAGTAGTCGCCATGAAAACGGAAGTCTGAATACGGTCCAGAGAGAGACAGGAACCAGTGTAAGGTAACTGGAAGCACAATGAGAAGCTGGAAGAGAGTAGTGAATCACAACCAGGAACCAGGGAGCCAGAACACATGAGCAAGCTCGAGGACACGAATCAGCAGACATAGACAATCTGTTGTTCTGACAGGGAAGTGTCAGGCAGGCCCTTAAATAGTGCAGGTGAGTTAGGTTGCTCAGCAAGGCATGCCTGCAGCAGAAGTGCACACCAGCAGTGTTTGAAGTGAAAGGAGTCATCTGAATAGAAAAAGGTAAACAAAGGAACTAAACATGCAGAGAGGATATAGCAGAATCATGGCAAATATTCAGAGTGAGGAGTTTCAATTTCTCTTATCTGGGATCCTCTTATTCACAGTTTCCCCCTCCTCTTATTTGGTTATAATTTGATTAAATGCTGCTCTTATATACTTCATGGTTGCCTACTTTTGGCAGCTTCTCTCCGGGAGATCCCGGAGAGAAGCTAGCGACGCATGCAGGGGGCGGGGCTTAATGATGCGTGTTATGCAAATTGTGTCATTAGGCTCCGCCCCTGGCTCATACAGATCTGTTTTTACTTGGAATAGGGGTCGGGGCGGGGCTTGATACCGCAAATTGCGTCATCAAGTCCCTTCCTGTGCCTAGCAACACTAGTATACTAGTGTTGCTAGCCAGGGGGGCAGTACTTGAGGCCGTGGTTTCAGTGAAACCACGGGCCTCAAGTCATTTGCGTGAGATTTGCTGGCTCTCCCAGGATACCGGGAGTACTGCCCAAATTTCGGGAGTCTCCCGGACATTCCGGGAGAGTCGGCAACCCTGATATACTTGGTATCTATGGACCGGATCCAGACTCCTTCAAGCTTTCCATGTGTGTGGGAGTCTGTCTGTCTAACCAAGAGAGGGTAGTGAACTCCCACTGTCACTCCCCTCTTTCATGCAGGCTTTATGGCAGCTTACGCTGCCATTAGCCTGCCTTATCTAAGCTTGCGGATTAGTGGTACATACGACCGCTGATCCGAACAAGTGTGGGATTCCCCACCCACACTGTACAATTACCATGCTCAGCCCATTTCTTCTGAAATGGCATCGTACGGAACTAAGGGCCGTATTCACAGATCCGTTTTCACAGATCGCTTTTCACATGGAGGTATGTTTTAACTGCGCATGCGTAGAAACTTTATTTACGTAAGTAACGTAGAATATACGCACTTAAGTGCTTTATGCTCGGACATGTGAATCGCACTTGGGGACATACATACGGATGGGCGAGGTTGAAATACGTACCTGAAAAGTTACGGGAAAGAGGGTGGGGGGCATTTAAATGAGTCTTTGAGGGCGCGGTTACATAGAATTGCACGTACGGCATACATATACGCACGTAAGTATACACGTAAAGTTAGAGGTGGTCTATGGAGGCGTATGTCTACGATTGCATGGCCGTGAGAGGGGAGTGTCAAGGATGTTGGTGGGTGTTGCCTTGCTACGTGCGTGCGTATAATTGCGTACTTTTAAAAAACAGATCTTTGAATACGCCCCTAAGTTACTAACGTAAAACATGGTTGCCGACTCTCCCGGAACGTCCGGGAGACTCCCAGAATCCTGGGAGATCTCCCGGACNCGTAAAGTTAGGTCTATGGAGGCGTATGTCTACGATTGCATGGCCGTGAGAGGGGAGTGTCAAGGATGTTGGTGGGTGTTGCCTTGCTACGTGCGTGCGTATAATTGCGTACTTTTAAAAAACAGATCTTTGAATACGCCACGCCCC
>WWET01000274.1:358860-368934 GCA_011038615.1 Limnodynastes dumerilii
AAAAAAATACGTCCAGTTATTCACTTCTAACCCCTTGTTCTGTGTGTCCAGCCTCCATTTGTGTTCCTTTAGTATGTCCAGCCTCCATTTGTACCCCTATTGTGTCCAGCCTCCATTTGTGCCCCTATTGCAGGGATAGGCAAACTGCGGCTCTCCAGGTGTTGCAAAACCATAATTCCCATCAAACCTTGTCAGGTACCAGCTATGCTTTTGCAGGTATAGCATGCTTGGAATTGTAGTTTCGCAACACCTGGAGAGCCGCAGTTTGCCTATCCCTGCCCTATTGGGTCCTGGACCTCTCTAGAATCCCCAGTGTTTACTGGCTCCTTGCTGTCCTGTGGTCCAAAGCTGTTTACGAAATTCAAGGTTGATGTAATTGTAGGACAGGCGAGAATTACCTTTAATTGAATGCAAAGGAATTGTTTGGGTGGGACACCTGATAAATTCACAAAAAATAACCTGATCATTTGCCCAACTGTCTGAAAATATATATAAAACCCCTTATTTTAGCAGACACTGAACAAGAATGGATGGTTAGGTTGGAACAGCAGATGGCCAAGTACACTAGTGACTTTAAGAAGGAAAAGCTATTGAAGGTTCAAAAAGACTATGTCGAAAACATGGTATATAAATGGTTCTCTGGTACAGGCATACGTGTTCTGCCACCTCGCCACAAGCCCTACAGAAGGAGCCCTACAATAGATTGAATTTTGAGGCCTCGAGTGGCCCCAACACCAATGAGAGTGAATCTAAGAACATTCCACAAAGTGTTGAACATCCCCCTCCGCCTCAGCTGAGTTTTCCAAGCAAACCGCCACTGGGCCCCTGGACAGACGGGGACAAAAGAAGAGGTGGCGGGTGACGAGGAGGGGTGGTTACTGCCACACAGCCCAGGGTCCTGAGGTGCAGCCAGAATTGATTTACAATCTTTCAGATAGGCAACTGAGCCCACATGAGATAGAGGTTCTTAATAAAGGCCTCTCTTTTGTTCCGACCAACATGTTCAGCAGCTTCCAAGCCAAAATAGAACAACATAAGCTCTCAAGGACATTACTCCTTAGAGAGTTCTTTGACAAAATGAATGATCCGTCTGATCAGCATCCTTTTGCCAGCTCTGCATTGCAGTCTAAATCCAACTTCGATCCTCCTTCCACCAATGCATCTCTGAAAAGCTTTGGTCGTCTCCTTGATGAGGGCATACATAAAGCAGCTCAACAAATCCCCGGACTAAGCACAATCTCTCCCTGGTTCAACGCAAAGCTCTTACTTCACTCAATGCGGACAATAGCAGTTATCTGCCCCGCAGATAAAGGGGGCAGCATTGTCATACAATGGGTGCAGGACCATTGCGATTAAATCTATTGGCAGCTCCAAGATCATCTTGTTTATGAGAATCTGTCTGTCAATCTGACTGCCACATATCAGAAACAACTAGCTGAGATCCTGGATGATGCGGTCCTTAGAGGTGACATCTCCAAATCCACCAAGGAAGCTCTTTCGGTGATCCACCCTATCTTACCAATATTATATATGCTCCCCAAGGTGCACAAAAGCCTCATCAAACCCCTGGGATGGCCCATTATCTCCGCCCGTGGATCTCTGTTGCAGCCTATTTCCAAGTACCTGGACATGTACTTGCAACCTGTCATCCAAGAACAGGGCACCTATCTTAAAGACACTATGCAACTCCTTAACATGCTTTATTTGTTAACACATCTTCCAGATAATTGCATCCTCTGTACAATAGACATGGTAAGTCTATATACCAGCATACCTCATGATGCTGGTATACAAGCCACCATTGAGCTTATCACAGACAGTCCAGTGCATGCTGGCCCCCCTGTTTCTTTGTTCAAACAGCTATTATTCATGGTCTTACGCTGTAACTTCTTCAGCTTCGACGGATGTATCTACCTGCAGAAACAGGGATGTGCGATGGGGTCAAATATGGCCCCATCGTACGCCAATGCGTACATATTTCATATTGAGAAAAAACTGTTCCTGGACAATCCGGCGTACAAGGATAACATCATATTTTTCATCCGCTACATTGATGATATTCTGATGATCTGGACAGGTAGTGAGGAAGCACTTGTTAACATGATTGCAGCAGTGAAAAACATAGACTCCACCATCAAATTCACTTTTGACATGAGCATGGAGCAGATTCACTACCTTGATGTCTGCATTAAATCCGTAGGGGGAGCTTTAACTACAACATTGTTTCAAAAACCCAAGGATAGGAATACTACCCTTCATGCAACCAGTCATCACTGCCCTGCTCTTAAGAGGGGTTTGCCCTATGCCCAATTGCTCAGGGTGAAATGTATTAACTAAGATGACCAAGTAGCAGCTCTATAAATGGACTCTATGATGGCTAAATTTGCAGAATGGGGTTATTGTTGGAAAGCGCTTAAACAAGCATGGGTAAAGGTGGATGCTACCCTTCGAGACGCTCTCCTTACACCCAGAACTACCACTGCTTTAAAGGATAAGATCCTCTGGGTTACGAAGTTCAACCACCTCAGCTTCTTTCACAAAAGGGCTGCGAGATCTCTCTGGCCCATCGTATAAACAGACCCTGCACTTCCTATGCTTTGTTGCAAGTTTCTCCTCGCTAGTCACACCAGGGGACGTAACATCTGTGACTTTTTGTGTAAAAATGACATATGGTCCTAAGTACCTACGGTGACCCCCTCCCCTTTATTGGCACGGAAGCCAGGTAGCTATAAGTGCACTGGGTGTGTTGCCTGTGTTGCCTGCTCCCAGATGGACACTGGTCAGCAGTTTGTACATCCTTTATCCCGGGCCTGCCACTCCATCCGGCATGTGATCACCTGCAACAGCAGGTTCGTTGTATATGTCATACGTTGCATTTTTCAGAAACTTTATGTTGGCAAGACAATAAGGAAGATCAAAGAAAGGCTGGCCTTACATCAATCGGCTATTAAAGCAGCGTTATTGGGCAAAGACAATGACCGGCCTGGTGCCCGTCACTGGAAGACTTTGGGACATACTTTGCCTGACTTGCGCTGGATGGGGCTTGATCATGTCCCCCCTCCTTAAAGAGGGGGTAACAGGGAGAATCTACTACTAAAATGCGAAAGCAGTTGGATATTTAGACTGAACTCTGTGGCAACTCATGGTCTAAATGAGACCTTGCCATTGAACTGTTTTGTATAGGACACCTTCCTTTCCCGGGGTTGACCTGGGATTGTGTCTCAGACATTTCTGATATTGATGCTGTGCTTATGTATATCTCTTCATTTGCTGACCTCTCTTTAGGGTCTATGTTGATTATTGATTTTTTGAACTTTAGGCTTATCGCCTTTCTGCCTGTGGTACGCTTTCACTGACTGTTATTGTGTTTTATTGTTTTGCAGTATGGCCGGCAGTGGTATTTGTGGCTTATTCTGCTTCCACTGACACTCTTTATTTACTTGTCTCTACCATGTGTGTATTTGGCAATACCCTGTTCACCCTTATTGCGTTTGCCGCAAGTACCTTAGTAGTTATGTGATTATGCCCCACTATCCGCTGTTTTCCAGTAGGACTTATGTCCCTATGCTTGTTTCTTGCTTATTCTCTATTTTGCTCGTGTGTGTTCACATATGTTTTGCGATCACCTCTGCTTTTCCTTCCCTTTTGTTGTCTTTGGACTGGATTCACAACACCGGACGTATTGCATATACGTCCGGTGTTTCCCGATATTTGATACTGCGGATGCAGTATCATGCATATTTTGGCGTCTGACACTAAATTGGGTGAAATTTTAGGGGATCCCCCAATGTTTAGTTTTGAAAGGAGCATGAATCTTAAGGATTCACTGGTAAAGCGTGACATTCTACCTATTAATAATAGGAGTTGGCTGTCCCTTAAGCCAGGAGTCTTTAAATATCCTGGTTGCATTAATTGCCAGTTCTTAATTACTGGCGATAATTTTCAACACCCCCTCAAAAGATTAAATTTTAAACTCAGACATAGACTCACTTGCGAATCAAAATTCGTAATATATCTCATCATATGCCCGTGTAAGAAAATCTATATCGGGAAGACATCCCGAATGCTTAAGGAGCGCATAGCCCTTCATAGATCTTCAATTAAAAAGGCTTTTCACCTCATTGATAGTGCGACCCCCCCAGTAGCAAGACATTTCGTCAACTTTGGCCATAAAATTGGTGATTTGCGGGTAATGCTTATTGCACACATACCTCCTTTACAACGAGGTGGCAATACGGATCTATTGCTACTAAGGAAGGAGGCTAAATTAATACATCTTTTTGATTGTTTATCACCGAGTGGTCTAAATGAAGAATTAGGGCTGGCATGTTACTTATAACATAAGAGGTGACTTTTTTGTAAATATTTGTAAATAATGCTCTTTATTGATATACTTTATCCATACACTGTGTTGTGTTTGATATTCGGATCAATTGTATGAAATGTCAGTGTCTTGCATATTTGCATAGAAGTGCTCTTTAACACTGATTTTATGGTATTTTTTATCACAGGGAGGTTTGTTTCCTTGTAGCTTCATTGTCCGTCGCTGGATCGGGTCTGATACGCACTCCGCGTCTGGTTTCCATGACAACGGCTTTTTCAATCGGCATAGGAGAGGCGCATGGTTTATGCGCGACTATGGCTGACATCATCAGAGGAGGCCAAACTCGTTGAACGCGGGCAGACGGAGGTGCGGTGAACGTGATGCACTGATGGCGGTGATTGCTCTGGATGACATCCACCTGTGGTGAGTATATTTATTCTCTTATGGTGTTAGTATGGTCTGCACTTACTTTGGCAGATGGACCCCTGAGGACGGCACTTGTCTTATGTGCCGAAACAGCTGTCGGTAACGGTGGTGTCTGGATGCATTGATTTTTCTTTTGTCAGCCTGCAAACGGTATATCCAGCTTATATGCCTACACAATATGGACTCTTGCTGATTATTTGGTCTGTTATGACCCAATGCTTCATGGATTGTCTGTGGACATGACTCATTTAATGGACACTACCCCATCCTTTCCTACAGCAGACCTCTGCTACTTTTGTTTTTATATTGTTTGTCTACAACACTTTTTGGCACTTCAGGATGTTTCCTACTTTGCCTCAATAAACCTTCAAACACTTTTTGGGAGTGCTGACTTAGTCTCTTTCGGGCATTCATTGTTCTATATATCTTCAGTCTGGCACCCTACCTATTACTTGTGTATTGTATTTGATGAGTGTGCACCTAGGTCATTGACTGTTTTTTGGACTATATATATATATATATATATACTTAAAAAGGAGCTTGAAAATTGAGGACTATGGACCTGATTCAGAGATTGAAAATATGAGAGGAAAGTTACTTCTGGGCAAAATCATGTTTATTTCAGGGGGAGTCAAGTTAATTGTATTCTTTGCATGTAGGGATATATCTTTAAATGGCTTACTGCACACAGATACTGACCAGCTTTTCTGTTACACTGGTATTCAGACTTGGGCTGGAAAACGCCATTTCACCACTCTAATACTGTTTCCTACAGATGAAATATGACTTCCCTGAAATTAACATGATTTATCCCAGGAGTAACTTCCCTCTCTTAATTTCAAGCTCCTTCTTAAGTCTGAATCAAGCCCTATATATTTAGTTCTGGTGATATATTTACACACACCCATTTATGTAAGTAGGCTACATGTTTGTGTGTGTGTGGACAGATAGATGTAATAGATATATAAAGTTGAGGGCATATCAGTTACAATTTTCTGTCATCCATCAGATGCCTGAAGAAGAAGAAAGAAAGAAAGAAAGAAAGAAAGAAAGAAAGAAAGAAAGAAAGAAAGAAAGAAAGAGAAAGAAAAGTGAGAAGCAGCATTAGGTAAGTGAACCTTATTTGATCTGTTTATACAAATATATGTAGGAGAAAGAGAAAGTTGTACTGTTACCCATGGATAAAGAGGCTGCACACCAAACTATTTGAAAATGTACTTACATTGTTTAAATAGTAAATTGTTCTGTTATAATAATTAATTAATAAAACAATATTATAAAAATTGTGGTGATGGTGGATACTGGGGAGGCTGGAGATACATGATGGGGATACTGAGGGACTGGAGACATGATGGGGATACTGGGGGCTGTAGACGCATGATGGGAGAAACTGGGGGCTTGGAGAGACATGAGGGATACTGGGGGGTTGGAGACATGATGGGGACTACTGGGGGGGGGGGAGAGATGATGGGGAATACTGGGAGCCTGAGAGACATGATGGGAAATAGGTAGCCTTGATACATAAATAAAAAAAACCATAATATATATATAGTCTGTATTGTGTGCCGGTTTTTAAGATAAAGTGGGAATTGTATAGTGGAGACTAGAAATATTGTTTACCCTAAGGACAAGCCATTATCTCATGGGCCGTTGCTGTGGGCTTGCCCCCCAGGCTAAAGTTTGCCAGCCAGCCCCTGGTGGGAACCCCCTCCCACACTCTACAATAAGCATGCTTCCCCCCGCCCACTTTAGCATGCAAAGGGGTGCACAGTCCATTTCTTCGCCCTCTAGTCAAATAAGACCACTTACACACTTTGCGTGCGTAAGTGGCCTGACATATGCAAGTCTGGATCCGACCCATTAACTTTATTGTCATGCGCTAATGCCCTTTTCACATGAAAACAGGCATGAACATATGAAAAAGACCTTTGTAAATAGAGCCCAGTGTTACCTCAGAGAGAGAGAACCAGCCTTCTTTGTACATTCTGTTACTATTATTGCTATCTGTCAGTGTATACTAAATCCTGCACCATCTGAAGGCTGTTATAATGGGGCTGATCCACACCTACGACCGCCGCCGTAGGTACAGCGGCCGTATGCATAAGAACGACATTTCTGCCATTCTGCGCATGCGCCGGGCAGATGTTGCCCGGCGTAATCCATTTTTCAGGGAGCCGGGATCGGTATCAGGCGTCCGTAACTACAGCATAGTTACGGACGAAGGGGCGTGCAGCATGCTGTAGTTACGGAAGGTAGGCGGGGGAGGGAGGAAAATTAGGAAGGGAGGGCTGGGTTAGGGCCTTACAATCCTGTGGCCGACGTAATTACCCACTGTTACGCCGGCTGAAGTTAAGGTAGCCTTCAGCTGGCGTAACAGTGGGTAATTACGCCGGTCACAGGGGTAGTGCACCAGAGCTACGCTGGCCGAACTTACGGACAGCAGCCCAGCGTAGCTCTGGATCAGTCTCAATGTTACAGAAACTATCGTTCCTGCTGTTGGTTAAGCACTTTTTCATACATTATTGTGAATTAACCTCCCTACCAACACCCACTACCAATACTATGCTACACTACATTAAATATAAAATCTTAGCATCCATATAACTATTTGTTTAACTAGTCATTAGACCAATCCCAGCTTACACCTATCACCACAAGAAATGGCAGCAAAGGGGTGGGGGGAAGACTAATACATTTTGTAAACCATATTGCTGTACAACATGCTCCATGGACAGAGGAGGGGACCAGGAGACCTGCAAAGTGTTACTGTTGTGTGTTGACTGTGCCGTACACTGTGCGTAAGCTCCCTTACACACGTGCTTGTGAATCAGTCTCAAGGTGAAGTGTGCAAATGAATACTTTTTTTATATGCAAAGAATTAACTTTAGGCTGACCCTAACCCTAACCCTCCCCTTCCATGACCCTAACCCTAGCCCTCCCTTCCCCAGAGCATAACCATAAAAGTCCCTGGAGAAATGACTCACCTCTCTGGTAGGGTTTGTGGCAGGTGTGACAGGGCTGGCGGCTTGCAATGGCACGGGCTTCCAAAAATGTTCGGCATACTTACCCATTCCAAAAAAAATATAAAATAGCTGCCTTTTCTAAAAAGATACAGATGAAAATGAGCTTTTCATGCCGGCAGCTCCATCCCTCTCACATAGCATAATGCTTACAGGAACATTCTATATTCATTGTCCACACCCAGGGGCACCAGGAATGCTCCTGAGGGTGCCCATTGAATAGGATGAGGGGAGATTTAGAGAGCATTGAAAGAGTTTGTAGACTGTAGCAGGATGTGATTGTGTATGGTAGAGAATTTCATAAGGTTGTATGGAAGAAGTGATATTGTTATATAAGAAATCTCCAAAAACTGCTACCTAATTAATTAAAATTAATTTAAAAATCTTAATTCTTTTCTAAGGGAGAGAATTTGTTAGTAATTCGTAAATGCATATAACACAGCATATATAAACATAACATACAAAACATGTAACAAATAAAATTCTGAGATAAATTGACTAAATTATCAGTTCTATGCAATTTAGGTTTATTGAGGATGGTACAAAACATTCCAATAATGAGCCATTTACAGTGAGCATTTGTTAAGCTATGATCAGTAGTAAAATTGCTATTGCAATTTGCACTTTCCATACCCTGATCTAAGTATAAATAATATCAGTGGTTCTGATTTGTCTTCACACAACATTGGATGAGCTTTCCTTAAAGATAACTGAGAACATGGTCCCGATTGCACATGTTTTGCCTTCACCTGATTTTAACCACAAAGGACCGAATCCAGACCTGATAACGTCAGGTCACTTATGCACGCAAGGTGCGTAAGTGGCCTGACTTCACTGCATGCGCCCTCCAGATGTTACTCTAGGGTTACTGTTGTTTCAGAGAAAATGGGCTGTGCTTCCCCTCCACCCACTAAAGCAGGCGGCGGGAAGCATTCAAAGTGTACAGTGTGAGAGGGGGCTCAACACACAGTTTCAACTCACGATCTGACCTGCTAAACAATGCCCCCATACACAATGCTTTCTAGTTTCTTGTGGATTGTTTACAAACTCTTCAAATAAACCTTTCCCGCAATGATATGCTTGTCCACAAGGTGGCCCTATGCAGAAATATGAACGGGAATGATTGCAATGATACACACTGATCTGCACGATAATCATTAGAAAATCTTCCATTTCACTTTTAATTGCAATGTTTCTGTTCTTTGTTTATCAGGACCTAAGTCTATGCCAAAGAAACATGTTTTCCTATTGGTTTATGTCTCAGCTTTTAAGCTTGCACCAGGAGGTGTAGGTATTTTCTCTGCTTTTGTTTGCTTCTGTAAGAATCCTACTTAAATAAATGTAAAGTTTATCATTGGAAAGCAATTTCTCTTTAAATAAGCTCCATAAAAGTTAACTCAGAAAACAAAACAGAAACAGGACAGTAGGGGGCAATAATATTGCTATACCTTACAAGAAAGCTATTATTCTCCTTGTGCCATCATTTCACAACACCTAAGCCAGCTAGAAAAAAAATCATTGATAAAGCAACCTGTCATGATATTGCTGTGAAAGACAAACTATGTTATGTGATAATGTATCAGGTGTAATGCTCAGCAAAGTTCCCAGTTGTAAAGATAATTGAGTTCCTGCAGTCATCTCACACATGCTATCCACAATATAACTGGGCTGTTTGTATGGTGAAGCAATGTTTTCACTTCTTTTAACTTCGTATCCTTTCATACACTCTGTAAGCTCTTCTTTGACACCCTGCAGTCACTCACGTATACCTAGTATATTGAAGAGAAAAATATTTTTAACCCTTTAAATATTCTATATCAGTGCTCGAAGTGGAAATTTAGAAGTGGGGGTATGGCAATTTTAGCACCAGATGTGTCTTGTTTGGCAAAGTAAACAGATCAACACTGAGAAAATCACATTGTGTACATGTCATGTGGATCATGATTCCTACACTGAACGCTTCATGTTTAATTTAATGATCTGCTTACCGCTAGGGAAAAACAAAGAGATCTCCCCCATAGGGCCGTTTCTAGGGGCAGACGAGTCCAACCAACCTTATTGCACCTTCCTTCTTTGTGGCCAGCCAGTTTTATTCCCCCCTCTTTGTCCAGCCAGTCTTATAGCCCCCTCTTTATGAGTGTCCACCCAGCCTTATTGCCCATCCTTCTGTGTCCAGCCAGCCTTATTGCCCCCCTCTTTACTTGTGTCCAATCAGCCTTATTGTCCTCTCCTTCAGTTTGTCCAGCCTTATTGCCCCTCCTGTGTCCAGTCAGCCTTATTACCCCCCCCCCCCTCTCATTTTTG
>WWET01000274.1:368949-388918 GCA_011038615.1 Limnodynastes dumerilii
ACTTTAATTTGTGTCCACCCAGCCTTATTGCCCCCTCCTTCTGTCTCCAGACAGAATTATTGCCATTCTTTTTGGCCCTTTCATGTTCAGCTTCCCACTACCCATTGCCAAATCCCCAAATCTACTAAAAGATCTACCAAATCTACTAAAAGATAAAAAGTAATAAACTTACCTTTCCTGTGTCTTCCGGCTCTCTCCTCCGCGGCGCGCGCTCTGCAGTTTAACGCTCACGTGACCTTAGGTAACCTGTAACTTACTGAAAGCTCCAGGCGGAGAAGTGAGCTGGTATGCTATACAGCGGTATAGCATACCATCACTTCTGTGAGCCCGCTCTGAGTAAAAATACAGCCACTCATAGAATTCTTACTCTGAGCCGGCTCACAGAAGTGGCGGTATGCCATACCGCCGTATACTGGCCCACTTCGAACACTATTCTATATCAAACAGTGTGATTTAAACAAATGACACCTGTAAGCAATGTTATTAATAGCCCCTTTTAAAATGGGAAACAAAAATGCTCACTAAATACAGGAGGGCATCTGTCCTCGTGCACAATCTTCTCTAATGGCATCAGCATGTCACAAAGCATGTATGAACTCATGTAGTTGGTTTTATTTGTGTACACAACAATAAGTATATTTATTTTTCTATGTATATATACATGATCAGTCTGAAACATCGCTGTATGCTTATAGCTGTGCGATTTTTTTCTAGCTCCTCACCCTTATACGCAGTAACGTCCAGTGAGAGAGCACGTGTCTCTGTAAAGAACTGGGTGGACAGTGTGATGGGGAGGCAGAGCGGCGGAGGAAGAAGGAAAGTGGAAGCAGCTAATTATTAAATCCAACTCATTGATAACTTAATAACTTGCAGATTTAAACCTGTGCGACGCCAGGTACTTTAGCTAGTTAAATATAATTTTCTCTTGTTTTTTCCTTTTTAAATTTCTGTCCAGCAGTAGTGGAAATGAACATGGAAATTATTATAATACCAAATGCAGCCTGTAATTAATTAGTGGCCATTTGTACAAGTCATAAAACTTACGGTAGACTATGGTTATCTTGACTTTGGTTGCTCTGGAAATAGGGATTTAGCAGACTTGGAGATCCATTGGCAATCATTGCTCTAGGAACCAATCACATTGGGCCAGATCCAGACCTACACTCCCTGGATGTTTCAACGCGTTTCAATACTATGCACTCCCCTAGGCACCCCCTCTCGGTCGTACGTATTTTTGCCGTTTTACGCTTACCAAACCCTACCTTAACTTTTCCAAGCGTATCTGATGTCGGCCTTAATGGCTGCACATACTTACGCGCCTAAGCACGCCCATACTGTGCAATTTAAATGCCTCACCCCGTCTCCAAAGCGTAATTACGGTTGTCATATGTCTGGCACGCCCCTTCATCCTTAATTACACTGGAGATCGTGTGCTCGTAACTATGTTCAGAGGTACGGGTCTTAACATCTGCCGTGCGCATGGAAAGAACATCCAAAACAGTGTTTTTACAACTACGGCGAGCGTAAATATGCTTGCGGTCATAGCTTTGGATCTGGCCCATTGATCCATTGGTATGAAGAATAAAAATAATATAATTCAATATTCTTGTTAAAGATATCCCAGTTCCTCCAAGAACAGTTTAACGGACAAATATTTCTTGTTAAAGCTTGGTTATTCTCAGCAGATAACACTGTGTTACAGAAAAAGATCCCATGTGGTTTATGTCAGTCTATTTCAATGCAGTAAAATTAGGGGCTCTCAGCATGATGAAAATCAACTGTCATGGAAAAAGTCAGAAATAAAGTTGAAGACTCGATTAAGATGATTTATTATAAGTGCATAGAGCTCACAAAAAAGTAAGACTGAACACACAGCTTCCACTTTCAAATGATATAGACATTTATATAATTAACATAATTGTTGTCAACAGACTACATTTCAACATCTGCTAAACATTTAGATAATATTTGGTGATAGGCTATAACTTAATTTCTAAACTTAATATTGTAATATCTGTAATTTTATTTACTGAAATGTATTATTATTAACTTACTTGAATATACGTTTCATTCAATATTTTTCTTGTTGTAGCTCCCCTCCCATTTTGTGAGAGTTTTCCATAATACAGGATTGCAGGATAATCAGGATTCTGGTTTGCTTTTGACCTACCCATAGTAATGAGCAACAACAAAGGGAACACATTTTTACAAGCAAACCTAAGGGCTCTTATGAAAAAGGAGAAAGAGAAATAATACCAAGGGGTATATTTAGTATCTAGGGTGTGGGAAAAGTATAAAATTTACTGCGATAATGTATAAAATAAAGATTTAAATAATTAAAATTTATTTAATAAAAAAACAACAACATTGCAGGATTATGTGTAAATTTATTCTGAACTTCTCTTTCCACGGTCATTTAGAAATAATTGTTGTGGACTTCCAGTGGGCGGCGCACAGAGATGGTCGCATTTTAGCTCAGCTCCCGAAGGCAGCGTTTAAAATCGAGCACCATCCATTGAAAACTGATCCCAAGTTAGCGGAAAGGAGTGCTGTGGCGGAGAGAACTAAGGGGGACGTTATTTGTGCCTCAGATTGCCGTCGGAGAGCCTTAAGGAACACCAGAGTCTGGACCAGAAATTGGAGGCCTAACCATTCGGACGACCGCGTGAGGCGACATCCCACTTACTTTGGCTGTAGGCTGCTGGGCCTGGCGGGAGAGTCTATGGTCGATGCAGTGAGGAGGCGGCTGTCTGGAACCGGGGCGAACGCTGTCGGTGAGAATCCAGGTGCGGAAACTAGCTACTTGGCGGCAGCGGCTGAAGATAGATCCCGGAGCGTGCTGGAGAGACCTGAGGTCTTCCGTCGACGAGCTGGACCTAGCAAGGGTGGGGAGCATGAGGCCCACTGCGGAAGCTGAGCTGGGACACCTGGTCAGATATGGCCATAAATTTCTTTTATTACAGGAAATGTGCCCTGGATCAAGTTAGTGCAGGTTTGCCCGGAGGCTGGTAAGATTTGGTGCCTGATTAAAGGGACCTGTTTGGAGTGACTACTAGAGATCCCACAGATTTTAAGGTCCAGATTGGAGTTTATAAGCAGCACCAGATCTTGATCTAGGGGAGCTGGTTGGTGGCAGATTAAGTGGAGAGATATTATAAGGCGCGAACCGCCATTTTGCAAGGCTCCCAGACATTTTAGGAGGCTTTGCACAGTACACCATACAGCTGATTGTTAATAAGAAATTCTACAGAAATCTGTACATTGGGAGGTCATTTGGAGGAAATATATTGCTGGACTGAGCCTGACTCCTAACATCCATCTCTAATTCTTGCATTCTAGTGAAAGTGGGATATAAAAAAGTTTCCTTGGCTGGTTTATTACATAACTAATCCTTTGCAAACGTTTTGTTGAGTCTTTAGACCTACACATATAAGAAGTATAAGGATTATTTTCCTGTGGGCAGCAATAATACATTAATGCTGCATCATTTCTACTTGTCAGAATCAGCTACATAATTCCTATCATCTCACCAATATCAACAAATTCCAGTGATTGACAATAAATAATACAATTTATTAAAAACATAAATAAAATATAGACATTAAATATAGGAGAGCGTGTCTAATCCAACAGACCACATATTTTGAAATTTCAATGAAAACCCTGCAGGGATTAGGCAATTAGTGGTTATTGAATAGACCGTGTGCACCAATATTTCTTAGAGGTGCTATATATCAGCTCCAAACCTCCAATAAATCAAAGGAAACGGACCCTCAAAAATTACATAGAAAGTCAATGGTTGTGGATAACCTTAGCTTCATATATACGTGGATAAGATGGCAAGTCCACGGACGGTGTTGCATGAATAATTAACCTGAGAATGTGGATATGATCGGCTCTTGCAAGCAGTTAACACCTGTATTGAGGTGCAATCCAGTCTCAAACAGAATTCATTTGTATGAAACTCTGCAGCCCAATATTTTTGGTGAACTATGTACAGTAGCCGTATATAGGCTAGGTAATGTCCCAGGTGCTAAATACACACAGCCGCCCGTGAAGATAGTATTGCTTATATTGGAAAGCGGGCTGGCGGGTAACAAGAGATGCTAAGATATCCTTACCACATAGAGCCCCGACAACGGGGAGGCCGAGAGTCCAGTGACGCTACAGAGGGCTGAATGATCCGATGGGACTAGTCCATCCACCGCTGCGGTTGGATTGGAAAGCAGCTCCAAAGGTAGTGAGCAGTTTTCAACTTGTAGCTTGTGCTGTAGAGGGGAGGGCTGCAGTTTGATTCATACTCTGAAATAGAGATTAGCAGATTGGAAGCTGTCACACACAGATGACACGAGCTCCTTACACCTTACACCGCGTTTCTCTGTATTAGTCATACAGTTTCATCAGAAGGATATTTAAGGAGGTTGCTAAGACAGAGCTTGGTCAAATTGGGCAATACGCCCATTAATTAAATAGTTAATATTTTTCATCTCTGTGGTGGCAATATATTGCTGTATAATGTAACCTAAATCTTTTTAAAGGAGGAAAATCATTTAACTTCATCCACTATCTGAACTTAGTTTTCTTACTTTTTCCTTCTAATTCTGGCAAACACACGCTCACACCACAACGTTGGCAAATTTATGGATAGATTTGAGGACAAATCTGGGACATCCAGGACGTCCAGTACTTCAGCAATTAAAATAGGTAAACATAAAACGGTCACCTCTAAATCTAACTTCCTCATCAGAACGCCCTGAGGAGGACTCTGCTCCAGCCATGTCAGTTTCTATGAGTTCAGGAGGTGCTAATACACCTTCGGTTACTGAAATGGCTCAGGAGCTCTCAAGAATTATGATGCCCCTGATTGACAAAAGGTTTGAAGACCTTCAAGTGAAATTTGACACTACGTTAGCCAGAACTGAAGCGAATAGCGTGAGACTCACAGAAGTAGAGCAACGCAAAGGACGCAGTTCATAGCCTGCAGGATCGCATTACATCACAAGCCACTATTATTCAAAACCTTTCAGATAAACTGGAAGACCTAGAGAATAGAAACCGCCGAAACAATTTAAGGTTTATAGGAATCCCTGAAACAAATAGGGGTCCGCAATTGATGGAATATATAGGGAAAACTATTCCACAGTCTCTTACAGATTTTCATTACAATGATATCCTCCTAATAAAAAGAGCCCATAGATTGGGCCCAGAGAGACAAGGTAGACAAAATAGGCCTCGACAAAGAAAAACTATTATTCGCCTATCGAAAGGCAACAAGAATTATTGGTAGGGGAGCAGAGAATTCTTGTATTTCAGGAGTTTTCGGCTTCTGTTTCTCAGAAACGCAAAGAGTTCTCTGAGGTGTGTCACTATTTAGTGGGATACCAGAAATGCTTTGCCTTGCTATATCCAGCCCGTCTAAGAATCTCAGAGAGGGGTGACACGATGTTTTTTAATGACCTGAAAAAAGCAAAAGAGCATTTTATGGGTAATGCACGTCCTCATAATAGTCCAGAATGAAGAGAGTAATTCCATAATACCAAATATTAGTCAACGATAACGAGAAAAGCTTGTTTTTATTACAGTTACACAATTAACAAGGTTTTCCTCCTGATATGTATCATGGTTTTTGTTTGGATGCTTTATTGTGCCTCTGAAGTCATAATGAGGCCCAGTAACAGTTTTTTGTTAAGTAATATAATAGTTTTTAAAAAGGCATCATATTGTTCCAAAGCTTTTTCATGTCATGTTACTTCAATGTTTACTGTTTATTTCTTTTTACTGGTAGGGTTGGCTCGGAGGGTGCTGCATTGACTCCCTTGGCTCTGATTCTGGAAGGTGGGACGTCCTATGGTAGGATTAAGTCTAAATCAAGCAGTTTAAATTCCTTTTCAAGGCTAGAAAATGCAGGCTAATTCAAACTTACCAAGTACAGCTCCTCAAAAACTGTCAATTTTTAAAATGTAATCGTGGAACATAGATGGACTTAACAGCCCAATGAAGAGGAAAATGATTTTGACACAGCTTAGTAGATATCGCTCAGACATCATATTCCTCCAGGAAACTCATTGGAGGGAGGGAGACATCACTGCTTTAAAGGCACCTTGGATAGCAGAATGTATATCAGCAAATTTTAGGTCAAAGGCCAGAGGGGTGGCTATTATATTCCGTTAAACTTTGCAGTACAAAATCTTGGATCAATTGAAAGTCCCTGAGGTGTGATTTCTAATTTTAGATGTAGAGATTTGGCGAACTAAGTATACCTTGGTTAACGTTTATGCCCCAAATGATACTACACATGACAGTGATTATCAAACACTTTGTCCCAACGGATAACATATAATATGGTTGTCACACACCGCAGTGTGAGACACCGCACTCACCCGCTCCAGCCGCGGTGCTTCTCCGGCAGACCAGCTTCACGGAGACTGTCACTGACACAGTAACAGTCTCCACTACTCACCGCCTGCAGCTCCGGTCTTCTCCCTCCGGCGTCCCACGTGGAACTTCGGCGCCAAAACGCTGCAGAGCTCCAGCCGATGGGCGCTGCCATCTTGCTCTGCCCACATGACTCTGAACCACCAATGAGTGCTTACCTGGTTCAGTCCTCCAACCAATCAGCGTGCAAAGCGCACTATTTAAACTCTGCAGCACTTACTTTCATCCCCAGAACAACTTGGTCTTCCAAGGTGCCTGGTTGCCTGTGTTCCTGGAGTATTCCTGCGTTCCTGGTTATTCTGCTGATCCTGATCCAGTCCTGGGTAACTCTGCTGATCCTGATCTAGTCCTGGGTCACTCTGCTGATACTGATCCTGATCCAGTCCTGGGTAACTCTGCTGATACTGATCCTGATCCAGTCCTGGGTAACTCTGCTGATACTGATCCTGATCCAGTCCTGGGTAACTCTGCTGATACTGATCCTGATCCAGTCCTGGGTAACTCTGCTGATACTGATCCTGATCCAGTCCTGGGTAACTCTGCTGATACTGATCCTGATCCAGTCCTGGGTAACTCTGCTGATACTGATCCTGATCCAGTCCTGGGTAACTCTGCTGATACTGATCCTGATCCAGTCCTGGGTAACTCTGCTGATACTGATCCTGATCCAGTCCTGGGTAACTCTGCTGATACTGATCCTGATCCAGTCCTGGGTAACTCTGCTGATACTGATCCTGATCCAGTCCTGGGTAACTCTGCTGATACTGATCCTGATCCAGTCCTGGGTAACTCTGCTGATACTGATCCTGATCCAGTCCTGGGTAACTCTGCTGATACTGATCCTGATCCAGTCCTGGGTAACTCTGCTGATCCTGATCCAGTCCTGGGTAACTCTGCTGATCCAGATCCAGTCCTGGGTAACTCTGCTGATCCAGATCCAGTCCTGGGTAACTCTGCTGATCCAGATCCAGTCCTGGGTAACTCTGCTGATCCAGATCCAGTCCTGGGTAACTCTGCTGATCCAGATCCAGTCCTGGGTAACTCTGCTGATCCAGATCCAGTCCTGGGTAACTCTGCTGATCCAGATCCAGTCCTGGGTAACTCTGCTGATCCAGATCCAGTCCTGGGTAACTCTGCTGATCCTGATCCAGTCCTGGGTAACTCTGCTGATCCAGATCCAGTCCTGGGTAACTCTGCTGATCCAGATCCAGTCCTGGGTAACTCTGCTGATCCAGATCCAGTCCTGGGTAACTCTGCTGATCCAGATCCAGTCCTGGGTAACTCTGCTGATCCAGATCCAGTCCTGGGTAACTCTGCTGATCCAGATCCAGTCCTGGGTAACTCTGCTGATCCAGATCCAGTCCTGGGTAACTCTGCTGATCCAGATCCAGTCCTGGGTAACTCTGCTGATCCTGATCCAGTCCTGGGTAACTCTGCTGATCCAGATCCAGTCCTGGGTAACTCTGCTGATCCAGATCCAGTCCTGGGTAACTCTGCTGATCCAGATCCAGTCCTGGGTAACTCTGCTGATCCAGATCCAGTCCTGGGTAACTCTGCTGATCCAGATCCAGTCCTGGGTA
Source organism: Limnodynastes dumerilii (assembly GCA_011038615.1). Lineage (NCBI taxonomy): Eukaryota > Metazoa > Chordata > Amphibia > Anura > Limnodynastidae > Limnodynastes > Limnodynastes dumerilii. The sequence continues at coordinate 376,965 of WWET01000274.1, forward strand.
ACTCTGCTGATCCAGATCCAGTCCTGGGTAACTCTGCTGATCCAGATCCAGTCCTGGGTAACTCTGCTGATCCAGATCCAGTCCTGGGTAACTCTGCTGATCCTGATCCAGTCCTGGGTAACTCTGCTGATCCAGATCCAGTCCTGGGTAACTCTGCTGATCCAGATCCAGTCCTGGGTAACTCTGCTGATCCAGATCCAGTCCTGGGTAACTCTGCTGATCCAGATCCAGTCCTGGGTAACTCTGCTGATCCAGATCCAGTCCTGGGTAACTCTGCTGATCCAGATCCAGTCCTGGGTAACTCTGCTGATCCAGATCCAGTCCTGGGTAACTCTGCTGATCCAGATCCAGTCCTGGGTAACTCTGCTGATCCTGATCCAGTCCTGGGTAACTCTGCTGATCCAGATCCAGTCCTGGGTAACTCTGCTGATCCAGATCCAGTCCTGGGTAACTCTGCTGATCCAGATCCAGTCCTGGGTAACTCTGCTGATCCAGATCCAGTCCTGGGTAACTCTGCTGATCCAGATCCAGTCCTGGGTAACTCTGCTGATCCAGATCCAGTCCTGGGTAACTCTGCTGATCCAGATCCAGTCCTGGGTAACTCTGCTGATCCAGATCCAGTCCTGGGTAACTCTGCTGATCCTGATCCAGTCCTGGGTAACTCTGCTGATCCAGATCCAGTCCTGGGTAACTCTGCTGATCCAGATCCAGTCCTGGGTAACTCTGCTGATCCAGATCCAGTCCTGGGTAACTCTGCTGATCCAGATCCAGTCCTGGGTAACTCTGCTGATCCAGATCCAGTCCTGGGTAACTCTGCTGATCCAGATCCAGTCCTGGGTAACTCTGCTGATCCAGATCCAGTCCTGGGTAACTCTGCTGATCCAGATCCAGTCCTGGGTAACTCTGCTGATCCTGATCCAGTCCTGGGTAACTCTGCTGATCCAGATCCAGTCCTGGGTAACTCTGCTGATCCAGATCCAGTCCTGGGTAACTCTGCTGATCCAGATCCAGTCCTGGGTAACTCTGCTGATCCAGATCCAGTCCTGGGTAACTCTGCTGATCCAGATCCAGTCCTGGGTAACTCTGCTGATCCAGATCCAGTCCTGGGTAACTCTGCTGATCCAGATCCAGTCCTGGGTAACTCTGCTGATCCAGATCCAGTCCTGGGTAACTCTGCTGATCCTGATCCAGTCCTGGGTAACTCTGCTGATCCAGATCCAGTCCTGGGTAACTCTGCTGATCCAGATCCAGTCCTGGGTAACTCTGCTGATCCAGATCCAGTCCTGGGTAACTCTGCTGATCCAGATCCAGTCCTGGGTAACTCTGCTGATCCAGATCCAGTCCTGGGTAACTCTGCTGATCCAGATCCAGTCCTGGGTAACTCTGCTGATCCAGATCCAGTCCTGGGTAACTCTGCTGATCCAGATCCAGTCCTGGGTAACTCTGCTGATCCTGATCCAGTCCTGGGTAACTCTGCTGATCCAGATCCAGTCCTGGGTAACTCTGCTGATCCAGATCCAGTCCTGGGTAACTCTGCTGATCCAGATCCAGTCCTGGGTAACTCTGCTGATCCAGATCCAGTCCTGGGTAACTCTGCTGATCCAGATCCAGTCCTGGGTAACTCTGCTGATCCAGATCCAGTCCTGGGTAACTCTGCTGATCCAGATCCAGTCCTGGGTAACTCTGCTGATCCAGATCCAGTCCTGGGTAACTCTGCTGATCCTGATCCAGTCCTGGGTAACTCTGCTGATCCAGATCCAGTCCTGGGTAACTCTGCTGATCCAGATCCAGTCCTGGGTAACTCTGCTGATCCAGATCCAGTCCTGGGTAACTCTGCTGATCCAGATCCAGTCCTGGGTAACTCTGCTGATCCAGATCCAGTCCTGGGTAACTCTGCTGATCCAGATCCAGTCCTGGGTAACTCTGCTGATCCAGATCCAGTCCTGGGTAACTCTGCTGATCCAGATCCAGTCCTGGGTAACTCTGCTGATCCTGATCCAGTCCTGGGTAACTCTGCTGATCCAGATCCAGTCCTGGGTAACTCTGCTGATCCAGATCCAGTCCTGGGTAACTCTGCTGATCCAGATCCAGTCCTGGGTAACTCTGCTGATCCAGATCCAGTCCTGGGTAACTCTGCTGATCCAGATCCAGTCCTGGGTAACTCTGCTGATCCAGATCCAGTCCTGGGTAACTCTGCTGATCCAGATCCAGTCCTGGGTAACTCTGCTGATCCAGATCCAGTCCTGGGTAACTCTGCTGATCCTGATCCAGTCCTGGGTAACTCTGCTGATCCAGATCCAGTCCTGGGTAACTCTGCTGATCCAGATCCAGTCCTGGGTAACTCTGCTGATCCAGATCCAGTCCTGGGTAACTCTGCTGATCCAGATCCAGTCCTGGGTAACTCTGCTGATCCAGATCCAGTCCTGGGTAACTCTGCTGATCCAGATCCAGTCCTGGGTAACTCTGCTGATCCAGATCCAGTCCTGGGTAACTCTGCTGATCCAGATCCAGTCCTGGGTAACTCTGCTGATCCTGATCCAGTCCTGGGTAACTCTGCTGATCCAGATCCAGTCCTGGGTAACTCTGCTGATCCAGATCCAGTCCTGGGTAACTCTGCTGATCCAGATCCAGTCCTGGGTAACTCTGCTGATCCAGATCCAGTCCTGGGTAACTCTGCTGATCCAGATCCAGTCCTGGGTAACTCTGCTGATCCAGATCCAGTCCTGGGTAACTCTGCTGATCCAGATCCAGTCCTGGGTAACTCTGCTGATCCAGATCCAGTCCTGGGTAACTCTGCTGATCCTGATCCAGTCCTGGGTAACTCTGCTGATCCAGATCCAGTCCTGGGTAACTCTGCTGATCCAGATCCAGTCCTGGGTAACTCTGCTGATCCAGATCCAGTCCTGGGTAACTCTGCTGATCCAGATCCAGTCCTGGGTAACTCTGCTGATCCAGATCCAGTCCTGGGTAACTCTGCTGATCCAGATCCAGTCCTGGGTAACTCTGCTGATCCAGATCCAGTCCTGGGTAACTCTGCTGATCCAGATCCAGTCCTGGGTAACTCTGCTGATCCTGATCCAGTCCTGGGTAACTCTGCTGATCCAGATCCAGTCCTGGGTAACTCTGCTGATCCAGATCCAGTCCTGGGTAACTCTGCTGATCCAGATCCAGTCCTGGGTAACTCTGCTGATCCAGATCCAGTCCTGGGTAACTCTGCTGATCCAGATCCAGTCCTGGGTAACTCTGCTGATCCAGATCCAGTCCTGGGTAACTCTGCTGATCCAGATCCAGTCCTGGGTAACTCTGCTGATCCAGATCCAGTCCTGGGTAACTCTGCTGATCCTGATCCAGTCCTGGGTAACTCTGCTGATCCAGATCCAGTCCTGGGTAACTCTGCTGATCCAGATCCAGTCCTGGGTAACTCTGCTGATCCAGATCCAGTCCTGGGTAACTCTGCTGATCCAGATCCAGTCCTGGGTAACTCTGCTGATCCAGATCCAGTCCTGGGTAACTCTGCTGATCCAGATCCAGTCCTGGGTAACTCTGCTGATCCAGATCCAGTCCTGGGTAACTCTGCTGATCCAGATCCAGTCCTGGGTAACTCTGCTGATCCTGATCCAGTCCTGGGTAACTCTGCTGATCCAGATCCAGTCCTGGGTAACTCTGCTGATCCAGATCCAGTCCTGGGTAACTCTGCTGATCCAGATCCAGTCCTGGGTAACTCTGCTGATCCAGATCCAGTCCTGGGTAACTCTGCTGATCCAGATCCAGTCCTGGGTAACTCTGCTGATCCAGATCCAGTCCTGGGTAACTCTGCTGATCCAGATCCAGTCCTGGGTAACTCTGCTGATCCAGATCCAGTCCTGGGTAACTCTGCTGATCCTGATCCAGTCCTGGGTAACTCTGCTGATCCAGATCCAGTCCTGGGTAACTCTGCTGATCCAGATCCAGTCCTGGGTAACTCTGCTGATCCAGATCCAGTCCTGGGTAACTCTGCTGATCCAGATCCAGTCCTGGGTAACTCTGCTGATCCAGATCCAGTCCTGGGTAACTCTGCTGATCCAGATCCAGTCCTGGGTAACTCTGCTGATCCAGATCCAGTCCTGGGTAACTCTGCTGATCCAGATCCAGTCCTGGGTAACTCTGCTGATCCTGATCCAGTCCTGGGTAACTCTGCTGATCCAGATCCAGTCCTGGGTAACTCTGCTGATCCAGATCCAGTCCTGGGTAACTCTGCTGATCCAGATCCAGTCCTGGGTAACTCTGCTGATCCAGATCCAGTCCTGGGTAACTCTGCTGATCCAGATCCAGTCCTGGGTAACTCTGCTGATCCAGATCCAGTCCTGGGTAACTCTGCTGATCCAGATCCAGTCCTGGGTAACTCTGCTGATCCAGATCCAGTCCTGGGTAACTCTGCTGATCCTGATCCAGTCCTGGGTAACTCTGCTGATCCAGATCCAGTCCTGGGTAACTCTGCTGATCCAGATCCAGTCCTGGGTAACTCTGCTGATCCAGATCCAGTCCTGGGTAACTCTGCTGATCCAGATCCAGTCCTGGGTAACTCTGCTGATCCAGATCCAGTCCTGGGTAACTCTGCTGATCCAGATCCAGTCCTGGGTAACTCTGCTGATCCAGATCCAGTCCTGGGTAACTCTGCTGATCCAGATCCAGTCCTGGGTAACTCTGCTGATCCTGATCCAGTCCTGGGTAACTCTGCTGATCCAGATCCAGTCCTGGGTAACTCTGCTGATCCAGATCCAGTCCTGGGTAACTCTGCTGATCCAGATCCAGTCCTGGGTAACTCTGCTGATCCAGATCCAGTCCTGGGTAACTCTGCTGATCCAGATCCAGTCCTGGGTAACTCTGCTGATCCAGATCCAGTCCTGGGTAACTCTGCTGATCCAGATCCAGTCCTGGGTAACTCTGCTGATCCAGATCCAGTCCTGGGTAACTCTGCTGATCCTGATCCAGTCCTGGGTAACTCTGCTGATCCAGATCCAGTCCTGGGTAACTCTGCTGATCCAGATCCAGTCCTGGGTAACTCTGCTGATCCAGATCCAGTCCTGGGTAACTCTGCTGATCCAGATCCAGTCCTGGGTAACTCTGCTGATCCAGATCCAGTCCTGGGTAACTCTGCTGATCCAGATCCAGTCCTGGGTAACTCTGCTGATCCAGATCCAGTCCTGGGTAACTCTGCTGATCCAGATCCAGTCCTGGGTAACTCTGCTGATCCTGATCCAGTCCTGGGTAACTCTGCTGATCCAGATCCAGTCCTGGGTAACTCTGCTGATCCAGATCCAGTCCTGGGTAACTCTGCTGATCCAGATCCAGTCCTGGGTAACTCTGCTGATCCAGATCCAGTCCTGGGTAACTCTGCTGATCCAGATCCAGTCCTGGGTAACTCTGCTGATCCAGATCCAGTCCTGGGTAACTCTGCTGATCCAGATCCAGTCCTGGGTAACTCTGCTGATCCAGATCCAGTCCTGGGTAACTCTGCTGATCCTGATCCAGTCCTGGGTAACTCTGCTGATCCAGATCCAGTCCTGGGTAACTCTGCTGATCCAGATCCAGTCCTGGGTAACTCTGCTGATCCAGATCCAGTCCTGGGTAACTCTGCTGATCCAGATCCAGTCCTGGGTAACTCTGCTGATCCAGATCCAGTCCTGGGTAACTCTGCTGATCCAGATCCAGTCCTGGGTAACTCTGCTGATCCAGATCCAGTCCTGGGTAACTCTGCTGATCCAGATCCAGTCCTGGGTAACTCTGCTGATCCTGATCCAGTCCTGGGTAACTCTGCTGATCCAGATCCAGTCCTGGGTAACTCTGCTGATCCAGATCCAGTCCTGGGTAACTCTGCTGATCCAGATCCAGTCCTGGGTAACTCTGCTGATCCAGATCCAGTCCTGGGTAACTCTGCTGATCCAGATCCAGTCCTGGGTAACTCTGCTGATCCAGATCCAGTCCTGGGTAACTCTGCTGATCCAGATCCAGTCCTGGGTAACTCTGCTGATCCAGATCCAGTCCTGGGTAACTCTGCTGATCCTGATCCAGTCCTGGGTAACTCTGCTGATCCAGATCCAGTCCTGGGTAACTCTGCTGATCCAGATCCAGTCCTGGGTAACTCTGCTGATCCAGATCCAGTCCTGGGTAACTCTGCTGATCCAGATCCAGTCCTGGGTAACTCTGCTGATCCAGATCCAGTCCTGGGTAACTCTGCTGATCCAGATCCAGTCCTGGGTAACTCTGCTGATCCAGATCCAGTCCTGGGTAACTCTGCTGATCCAGATCCAGTCCTGGGTAACTCTGCTGATCCTGATCCAGTCCTGGGTAACTCTGCTGATCCAGATCCAGTCCTGGGTAACTCTGCTGATCCAGATCCAGTCCTGGGTAACTCTGCTGATCCAGATCCAGTCCTGGGTAACTCTGCTGATCCAGATCCAGTCCTGGGTAACTCTGCTGATCCAGATCCAGTCCTGGGTAACTCTGCTGATCCAGATCCAGTCCTGGGTAACTCTGCTGATCCAGATCCAGTCCTACATTTCTTCTCCCCATTGCACTATTGTGTATCACTCTATGTTTCATGCGTCAAAGTTATATTAAACCCGCTTGTTTCCAATTTGCACCAGCTTGTCTAATTACTCCCCTGGTACCCGAGACGGATTCACAAAATCCTCAAGCCGTGACAATGGTTATAGGAGGGGATTAGTAGAAGACCCTTATTGAGACAAATTAACATCGCCCTTAAGTTTAAGAAATCCAAGGTGGAGAACTATACAATCATTTAAACACACACATTGTTTGAATGATCCTTGGTGTCTCACCCATACGACGGAAGCAATGTACACATGCTATTCTGCGGCGCACAACTCGTTTTCAAAAATAGATTTTTTTTTACTTTCAGATTCACTCTTTTCAAGACTTCAGTCTTCTAATATTGGAGATATCTTGATATCTGACCATGCTCCTGTTTTCCTCACACTGGTAGCTCCATCACACCTGACTAGTGGTTACCACTGGCGATTCCCCAATCAATTCTATAATTTGGTTGATTTCAAAAATCTTTTGACATCACAGATTTTTTGGACAACAATATACAACATTGGGATGACCCAGTTCTGCTATGGAAATCCTCTAAGGCGGTGATGAGAGGCAATATTATATCTTTCTCCGCCCAAAAGCGAAGACAGGAGCAGGCTCAATATAAAGATTTGCAGCAAACACTGCAAACTGCACTCAGGGCTTATTTAGATGCACCAGATGAAACAACTAAAGTTACGTATAAGCAGTCTAAACAGCTTTTGGAGAGTTTCCTCACAGCACAAGCTAAAAATAACCTGACTTATACAAGGCATCACTATTTTAGGTGGGGAGATAAAGCAGGTAGATTACTGGCGAATCTCTCTAAGATGTGGAGGAATCGCTGTGATTAAGGTCTCAAATTCTGACCGGATTTCAGTGGACGCTCAGAAAATAATGCACTATTTTCAAGAATATTATATAACCCTGTATAGCCCTATACCACACGATCAACACGCACAATCCCGTATATTACAAGAGGCCCATCTTCCTAAACTTACCTTAGCACAATGTGAACTTTTAACAGCGGATATTTCGGCGGATGAAATAAATTCAGTAATCTTTAACTTGAAATTAAATAAAGCCCCAGGCCCCGATGGCTATACTACAAAATTTTACAAGCCTCATTAACCCCAGCCCTTTTAGAGTTATACAATACTATATTTAGGGAACATCCATTTTACCCGCATTTCAATATGGCAACAACTACACTCATACCTAAACCAAATAAGGATCCATTAATACTTGATTCTTATCGTCCAATAACACTTTTGAATGTGGATTTCAAGATACTTACAAAAATTTTTGCAGACCGTTTACAATCCATTTTACGTGACCTTTTAACAGATCACCAAATGGGGTTTGTCCATAGATGACAATCTGTGAAAGCCATCCGCACCGCTATTGCAGCAGTAGCAGCATCCTCTCAAGCTAAGGCAAATAATCAGATATTACTTAGCTTAGATACACATAAAGCCTTTGACACGGTCTGCTGGCCCCATTTGTTCTCAGTGTTAGAAGTTAGAGAATTTGCCCCATCTTTTATTAATTTGATACAATATTTCGACACGACTCCGAAAACATCTCTTGTAATTAATTAAGGCACAATACAAGGGTGTCCTTTATCCCCTCAATTGTTTAATTTATCAATTGATCCATTATTTTGTATCTTAGAACAATATCAGATATTTGAGGGAATTAAAATAGGTAGGGTAGCGATTAAGATTTTGGCATTTGCCGATGATGTTTTGCTATATATAGCCAATCCTCAGGAATCTTTAAACCATATCATGAATAAACTAGCCGAATTTGGGTCAGGGTCTGGCTTTGCCGTCAACATACCTAAATGAATTGCTATGGCCCTTAATACAAGAATAACAAAACCTCGGTGGTGTACCCAGGCACAGCTGCAATGGGCTAAGGACCACATAATATATTTGGGGATTAAATTGCCCAAAAAATTGGGTAGCATGCATAGCTTAAATTATCATTCAAGGATGACGGAAATGGTGTCTGAGGGCTGGCGGAGTCTACTTCTGTCTTTTCTGGGTCGGGCGAATCTACTAAAGATGATTTCATTCCCGAGATTGTTATACCTAATACAATCATTGCCTTTCATAATCCCACAAAAAGACAGCAATAAAATTCATACTTTATTCAGAAAATTTATCTGGAAAGATAAGGCACCCCGTATCAGCTTAATTAAATTGCCTCAAATAGTTCCTAATGGGGGGGTGAATTTGCCAAATGTCCGATGGTATAATCAAGCAGCAATATTACGCTATCTGAGGGATTGGTTACATAATACCAATATATATTCAAATGGTGTGGTAGAACAAGAATTTTTGGGTAACATGGATCTGATAAGCTTCATCCATAGGCAGGATCAGGAATTGTCTGAGGATATAAGAAATAAACCTTTACTGTGGAATACACGTAGACTATGGCATATTTTGCATCACAAATACTGTTTACATGCAGACAAATCGCTTTTCCTGCCATTTCTAAAAAACCCTGCATATCATGAGGATGTTGCTTCATATGCATTTGATATTTGTCACGGTGGGCGGTATCTTACCTCTCCCGTGTCTGTCTCTCGATGCCGAGTCCCGCCGCGGGTTCTCCCCGCGTCCTGCTCCTGCCGACATGCTGACTCCAGCATGTAAACAAGGACACGTGCTTCAGACGCTGCAGCCAGCGTGCACGCGTCCCTCGTTCCCTGCCTGTCAATCATGGGCGTTAGGGGATCTCCCTACTTGCGCTGACGGCTGCTAGCCTATCAGAGACTAGCAGCCTCTATTTAGATTCCCCTGCTCCTTTGGCCCATGCCGGTTATAGCTTCTGTTTACAGTTCCTGTGCCTGCCTGTTGCTCTGCCTTGTCTCTTTACTGTTTTGGATTACTGTTTGCCCCCTGTTACCCAGCCTTGTTCCTTGCCTGCTTCCCTCAGTGTGACCAGTTCCCTGTGCTCCCACCTTGCTGTTTTAACCCTTTCTGTTTTATTCCCTGCCTTCTCCTGCGTGGTTGTATTCGTTGCCCTTTGGGGTAGTTGGTTTGGTTGTGTGAGCGAGTGAGTGATTGTCAGACCCTGTTTGTACTGTCAGTCCTGTTTGTCCTGTCCATTCCCATTGTCTCTCCGTGCTGTTTTGTGTTACCTGTGGTTTGTCCCGGTCCAGTCTCTTCTGGTTCCTCTTTGGCTATTCCCCGCTTGTTTATCCGTTCCCCTTCTGCTCCCGTTTCCACTTCCGAGTTTCCTCTAAGGTGCGTAACCTGACGGGTACCTACCAGCTCCAGTCTATCCCCACCATCTGGGGCTCTGGCGAACACTCGGCCCGACATCAGGCTCTACTATCCGGTGAGTTACTCGGTTCTTCTCTCCCTCTCTGGTCACCCCGGTACTCCGGGGAGGTAAACCCGGGTACCGTTACAGTCGGGGTACCGTAACATTATTTGGAAACAAAATGGTATACAAAACATTGGACATTTGGTAAATTTAAATACAAAAAAACCCTTACTTATGCCCAGGCCAAAGAAAAGTTCTGCATCTTAAACACTTTTCCCATAGCTTTTTTGCAAGCTCAATATTATGTAGCCAGGACAATACGTTCTTTTTCAAATAGTGATTGGCAAAACCCGCTTGATAAATTGTTAAACCAACTTCCTCCACAATACAAGGCGATTACAATTCACTATTGTTTTTTAAGAGAGGAAATAAATCATGAAAATATTAGTTCTGGTCTTGGCAAGTGGGCGTCCCACCTTCCAGAAATATCAACTGAACTACTGGTAAGGGACTTTAGTGCAGCTCACAAAATTATTAAATTGAATCAATATAGAGAAATGTTATTTAAAATATTTCACTATGCTTATTAATCTCCACATAGGTTATACATAATGGGAAGTAGAGACTCCTCAAGATGCCTCAAATGTGGGTTATCTGACGCACATATGTTTCATTGTTTATGGCAATGCCCGCTAATAAGACGATTTTGGTTAGAGGTTAGGCCGTTAGGGGATTTGTGGAGTTACATTTATTTAATTGTTTGCAGTTAACTCCAGAGTGGGCTATTTTTGGGTTCTTGCCTCAAGGACTAACGGATAGCTAGAAGAGTTAAAAAAAACTTCTTATGTTAATTAGTGCAGCTGCAAAGAAAGTTATTCTTCAGACATGGATGTCAACCACAACACCTAATATGCAATTATTTCTACAAAAGTTATTTTTTCTTTTTAAAATGGACTGGGTAGAGGCATTATTGGAGAAAGATAATAAAGTGGAAAGCTTTTTTGATTGTTGGGAAAATAACATAAATATCTTGGCCCCAATGGTTTAGGGGAAAATTAAGGAATCCTTTAAGGATACGGCTTGGTACATGTTGAACTGGCTAATGATCCTCCAATTACTTTGAACAATGGTTTAGCCCAGGAGTAACTAATTTCAAGCACTTATTTAAGTCTGGATCCAGCCCTTTGAAAGGTATCCCTAAAACGTGGGTATGAATATACCCTTTTGACCATAAATTGTATATGATTTGCTTAGTCCTCAGTTAGACAGAATTCAGGTATTTATATTAAGTGCTAGCTGCATGATAAAAAACTTATTTTTATCAATTAAAATTGGTTATTTTTTATAATCTTACACTTCAAGATTTGTCTTTAAAAACTACTTGTTCAACAACCATGGGTTTTGAATGGATAAATATACCGTAAGTTCTTCATGTTAGAAGATCAGCCAGCTATTGATTGTAGGTGATATTGTTTCAATTACTCTAGTGACCTCCATTTCACATATAACAGCATGGAGGAATTGATGGGATTTTGGTCCTTTTGGCCAGCATGACTGAGTAAAAGCTCTGTGTTTAAACCTTTAAATCTTTAAAAGTTTCAGTAATTGGAAGTCTTTCTGACAGCGGGACAGGACGGGATGGTATGTGTACAGTACGGAGTGCACAGTAGGTTGGAAGGTCAAGTTATTTTAATTGTAGAGTAAGTGCATTGTTCAGACCTTTAAGATAGGGTCTATCGATTGTAAGAGAGAAAGTACACAACAATGGCACTATTGTTTTAGAGAGATTGAATGTCAGATAGTTTATAGTAAATAAATAAACCAAATATGTCCAAGATGATAAACAAGTTTGTTAATTAGATCCTATGCAAATGTTTACATCTAAAAATTCAATAATTGTACCACCAAATAAATTAAAGTACTCAAATGTCTTTACAAAGTGCTTCAAAAGTTCTTAATATAAGAATTTTTCTTGAATTCCTTGCTATGTAGGGTATGTTGGCAATGAGGGCTCCAACAGAGTCAATATTCTCCTAATCTTCATCTTATAACCAATCACTTTATTCCACACCACCCCCCCCCCCCCCCCACACCCC
>WWET01000274.1:388935-402265 GCA_011038615.1 Limnodynastes dumerilii
AAATTCATTTGTCAGTGATATATGTGGAGAGATAGAAAATATCATCCAGTAGACTGCCTTAATCACAAAACATATATTTATTTCAACACAATAAAAGATGGGAGGTGTAAAGGAAAATCTGGAACAGCATACCCTACTAGTGCGCTGTTGTGAAGACGCATGTGCCCTGAGGAACATTCATAGTGAACTTAAATGTGTTAAATGTATGTGTGGTTTTACTGGACACTGTAAAGACTGTAAGGTCACTGAAAGATTGCTGGATCATCCCTCAGACAAAGTAGTTGGCACGGAGCAGAGCGGGTACCCTTAATATCTTGCTGCCGTTTTTCACATCAGCGCACTACTAGGGTATGCTATTTCATAGTACTCTTGAAACTCCAAGTACTGTAGAAGCGGAAGTCTGGATCCAGTTCCTATTTATTTACCTTTAATAAGAGCTAGTCTGGACAAACAATCCTACAGTCATCTTAGTGATGTTGTGCTATTTTGTCTGCAAGAAATTTTAGACGCATGTCTACATGGAACCATGGTTAATCTTTTATTCAGGACTGAATCAGTGCGGAAATCAGAACATTATTGCGGGTTTGATATTTTACTCAAACTGTGGATGAGCCCCTTAAACTGCTGTTTTTGTTACTGAGAGAAGCCATGCAAATAGAGACCTATAAAGACATAAAAGATGTGTATTATAGGCCCAAAATAAACTTTTTTTTAAAATTCTTTTAATTTATCTTTATGATCAGTTGTAATATTGACAACAGATGTTTGTCAGTTACATATTAAAATTTGACCATTATTTTTTATTTGTTTAGTTTAATAAAAATAGTTTGCTAAGCACATGAAGTTCTTAAATGTACTGCTTGAACAGCATACATGTCTAGAATATACTTTAAAATGTTGTCATCTTTGTGTGTGTGTGTGTGTGTGTATATATTTTTGAAAATATTCGCCACAATTTCTATATTTTCAATGGCAGTATTGTCATTTCAACTATTTTGCATCAACTTGTGCAATTATTATGGTAATCGCAGCGTTTTAGCCAACTCACATGAGATTGCACAGGGCAGTGTACTATTTACTATATAATGGAGTAAAGTTTAAACTGAGAGAGTTAGTGTTTTTTGTGAGAGCAGTGTTTGGTGATTCCTGTTTGATAGCCATTTTGAGTGTTTTATTCCAGATTATTTAGACATTATTCAGTGTAAATAAATTTCATATGCTTAGATGTTTATAATGTTTAATATGCTGTTGTGGTTTTTTTTAAAGCAATTAATGTAAAGTTTAATCTTGATTTCTAGGCCAGCATGCATGTGTAACTTAGTGTTTGGTGGTGTTTAATGTTCATTTCTTCATGCTTTGATTTTTTTAATTTTCTTTTCTTTTTCACCCATAGTTTGAATATGTCTAAACATCAATCCTGGCATCAAGCAGGTGAGGATTCTGCGGAGTGGGACAGTGGTGATTCTGAGCCCTGTGCTCCTACGAAAACCAAAAGTGAGCGCAATGTGCACTTTACGATAGTAACCCTAGTGTAGCAAGATTTGTACGGAAATAAGCTGTGCTTCCCCTCCGCCTGCTAAAGCGGGCGGGGAAGCATGGTAATTGTACAGTGTTGGAGGGGGCTCCCACACTGGTGCAGATTAGCGGTCATACGGTCCGATGATCCGCAGGCAGGCAGGCTTATGGCAGCACAAGCTGACATAAAGCCCTCACGAGAGAGGGGAGTGATAGGGGCTGTGCACTCCCCTCTCTCTGTCAGACGGACAGACCCTTGCACGTACGGAAAGCGTGGGGGGGTCTGGATCCAGTCCTTAGTGGTTCAAAATTAATCTTGTCTTGTCTTTATTATTATTTTAACGTGTACATTTGAATTATACATTGTATAATATCATTGTGATACTTGTTGTTAAAAAGGCCTTACTTCCACATTCAGTTACTGGTTAATAAAGATAATTTAACACCATTCTCATAATTAACTTACATGAAAAAAAAATGTGAATGAGCTCATCCCTTATCTGCCTCCCCTCCTCTGTAAAATGCACATCTCCAGATGGAATTGGGCCCCTTGTTTGTGATACTCAACTGCAGTAATGTCAGTGGAATGTTGATGTAAAGCCACATTATGCAGGATTCCACAATTTCAGATACCTTTTCAGGAGAATAAAGGAATACACCACCAGATTTATCAAGGCATCTAAACCTGGTTTTTAAAAGTCCAATTGTACGTTCTATCCCACATCTAGTGGTTACATGTGCTTCATTATAATTGAGTTGCCCAGGAGTGTGTGGATTCATTAGATGAATCATCAGGCAGGAGCGACACCCATATCCTGAGTCCCCTAGGATGAAAACTGTCAAAACACATATACAATTACATGTAAAGAAAAGGAATAAAATAATTAAAAAAAACCAAAAAAAAAAAACCATACCCAGCAGCTATCCCTCTGGCATTTGTCCATTTTCAAATTTGTTAAACAGGGATGACTGCCTCAGAATATAGGCATCATGACATGGCCCAGGATAGCCTGCAGATACACTCAAAATTCGGATGTTAGCATCACAGACCACCTGAACATTGAGGGAATGGTAATGATGCCTATTTATGTAGTTTAGGTGGTCTCAGTGGTATATGAGTGCAATCTATAGCTCCCATGACATTAGTAAATCCTGAGATACTATAGAAAGCTACCTTTAGGGCTCACCAATTGGACTCCTGGCTGGGGAAGCAAATATACGTTTGCAAAAAATATTTAAGTGCACTTAACACATAAGAAAAGTGACATGAAAAACTCGCCTGTGAGATGACAACCACTCTTCCAGTGACAGACTGTAAAGAACCAATTGTCATAAAATGGATGGCACTCAATAATTTATACATCCCAGACAATGCATGTGAACGACATGTTGGTGGATCCAAATCCCTCCTCACCTGCTTATAAAGGCTCAGGAGGTTTGTGTTAGCCTAACCATTTGCACAACCTCCTGGTCAGACAGGAAGTACAGGTCCAAACGTACACTACACACGCGTACCTACCGGCTTATGCGTTGCGTGTGTACAACCTGGGGCTGGTGTTGGTCATTTTCCTCCTTTGTGTGGCTGCTATAATAGCTGACAAACCCACATGCAGAGCAGTAGTAGACACCATTCCCATGAACTCCATACTCACACTCCAAAAACCCTCATCTAATTGTAATTGTGTGGTTACTTTTATAAGCATATGCATGCTTAATTGGCTGCGATTAGTCCAACAATGGCTCTACTGCATGGCGCTTTCGTATTCTACGTTTTGATGGTGATTTAATAGCGATTGAGTCAATACACGCTTCGATTTAAAAAAAAAGTAAATTATCCTTTTGTAAATACAGCTATTGAATAATCACCTTGAATATCGCTGAAAAGCTGGCGATTTAGTTAAAATCACCTTTAGTAAATCCGACCCTTTGAATTAAATAACTTATCAATAACACACAGAAAAATGTATTCCTTAAAGGGAACCATAGTTTCAAGCAAGATCTACACTTCTCCCTTGCATTGTGTGTCAATAAAGTGTTCTTTCTGAAATATACCAGCATTATATACCACCTAACTGTACCAATTTACATTGCAGAGTCTCAATTTGTCTTCAACAAACGTGCAGAATAGGGAAAGGGCTGCTCCAAAGTGCAACACAGTTAAATATAGCCACATTCCTGGATGTATTTTGTTAGGAAGCACATCTATTAAGAGTATTGGAAGACCAGTTCAGCTATTAGCAATAATTGTGGTTATTAGCAAAAAATCGAGTTCCTTCTGATACTTCAAGCAAGTATTTAATTTATGCTGTGGTTATGTTGTATGAAATATAAACCATTTATTTGCAATACTTTATTTGCATCTAAAGTACACACTGGATACACACTGCAATATTTCTGCAATATTTGTATCCTGGATGCAATATTTCCATCCAGTTATCATGACAATCACATGATAAAGGACAGTTTCTTATGATAAGTACTATACGTATGGTATCATGTATGCTCCCATGAACATGTTTATTGTCCCAATCACATAGTATTGTTTCATTTGATTTTATTACCTTCCTTATTTTCAGGCTCAGTGATGGAATGATGTCAGGTGAGCAGATGGTAAAGAGAGATGAGACTCGGCATGCTCATCGGATTTTCAGTAGTTGGTATGGTTTTGCCATTCGTTCTGATTACTTTTTATTTATGTGTACCCAGCTTTAGACGATTGCAAGAAACAAGATTCCTATTTAATTGTTGACATGGAAACTAACAAAATTGTTAACGTAAAGGACATTGGCCCTGATTCAGATTAAAGTACATACCACTTAGGTATATAGATTGAGTACATGCAGTCTTTAAAGACTGCACATAGTAGGTTAGTAGGAAGAAGGTATGCCGGTGCCGCCTAGAAGAGTGTTTAGGTAGAAGTAGAAGGGGGAAGGGATGTAGATTAGCGAGAAGGGTGTGGAGAGGCATCCAAGAAGGAAAATAAGCACAGTAAGTTAATGTAGCTTTTTTAGCACTCCTTAGTGCCATTAGGCACCTAAAAACAGGGGGGGGGAGGTTGGGGGCTGAACAAGAGAGTTAGGTGCAGGTTGGCATAAACCTAACGCTCTTTTATCTCTGAATCTAGTCCTGGGTATACTTATATATGTTTTGTTTTTCTGTTTTTTTGTTTTTATATACAACTTTCCTATAAGCATTTGAAGCATTGTTTCATCTTTATCTTTCAATATGTGTGGTTGGTTGATTCTTTATTTTCTTTCAACCATAAGTTAACCCATTGCCAGTGCTTTTTCTTTTTATAAGCCCCGTGCCCTCCTGACCCGCATTTTTTAGAGCTATGCTTTTTATATACTCCTGCCCCTAAATGTGTCCATGCATCTGTAGCCTGCTATGACATGAAGTGACAGAAAAAGAAAGTAAATAAAAAAAAAACTGCATAGAAATGGTGGGAAGAGTTTTGGGGTTGGTGAGAAACAAGTGAACGATGAGTGGAGAGACACAGAAGACCAGAAAAAGAGAAGCAGGGGGTACCTTCATATTAGAACTTATAGCTTAATAGCTTAATATGAGGCATAGTTAACCCTATTATGGGGATATATTGAGCCTTATTAAAACTGAGCACGCACTAAGAAATATCTGTGTGGTCTGTCTGTCTGTCTCTAGATTGCAGTGTGTATTGTTTGAGGTTCAGTTGGATGCAGTTATTATTGTATGTATTTTATTGTATTTGTTTGTCGGACTGGCCCGACGGGGAGGCAGGGGAATCCCTGGTGGGCCCTGGTACCTATAAGCTCCACCCCATTTTGCAAGGGGGTGGAGCCTTCACTTAGATCCCGGGCACACCTGCTACAATGCACAGCCGCAGCTCTGTTCACAAGACAAGTTCATAATTCAGCAGAGCGCGCCGCGGAGGAGAGAGCTGAAGGAAAGACATCAAAGGTAAATTTATGAAGTTCTTTAGGAAGGTATTTGGGGAAAGGTATTTGATGAACCTGGAGGTGGTGCACAAAGGCTATGTGGATACACATAAAGAGGGATCAATGAGGCTGACTGGACACAAAGAGGGGCAATAATGTTAGCTGGAGCCTGGACACTGAAGGAGGGGCAATAATGTTATCTGCACACAAAAAGAGAGGAATAAGGCTGGGTGGCCAATAAGACTGGCTGGACACAAAGGGGCGAAAATACTGGTTGGAAACAGGAGGAAGGGGCAATTAAACTGGTTGGAAGAAAAGAAAGAGAGGGTATAAGGCTGGCTGGACATACAAAAGAAGAGGCCAATAAGGCTGACTGGATACAAATTAAGAGGGGGCAATAAGGTTGGCTGGAGACACACAAAGAGGTGGCAATAAGAGTGACTGGACACAAAGAGGGGGCAATAAGACTGACTGGAAACAAAGAGGGGGCAATAAGACTGGTTAGACACAGAAGGAAGGGGCAATAAAGCTGATTGAATACACAGAAGGAGGGGGTATAAAGCTAACTGGACATAGAAAGAGGGGCAATAAGGCTGCCTGGACAAAAATAAAGAGGGTCAATAAGGCTGGCTGGACACAGAAGGAGGGGCAATAAGGCTGGTTGGACAAACAGAAGAAGAGGCTAATAAGGCTGACTGGACACAAATAAAGAGGGGTGCAATAAGGTTGGCTGGACACCGAAGGAGGAGGCACTAAGGCTGAATAGACACAGAAGGAGGTAGCAATAAGGCTTGATGGATATACAGAAGAATAGAGTATAAGACTGACTGGACACAAAGAGGGGCAATAAGACTGGTTGGACACACAGAAGGAATGGGCAATAAGGCTGGTTGGATACACAGAAGGAAGGGGTATAAGGCTGACTGGACACAGAAGGAGGGGCAATAAGGCTAGTTGGACAAACAGGAGGGAACAGTAAGGACAAAAATAAAGAGGGTGGCAATAAGGTTGGCTGGACACAGAAGAAGGGGGCATTAAGGATAGCTGGACACGCATAAAGAGGTAGCAATAATAATGGTTAGACAAAGAGGGGGCAATAAGACTGACTGCACAAAAAGAGGGGGCAATAACACACAGAAGAAAGAGGCAATAAGGCTGGTTAGATACACAGAAGGGGGAGTATAAAGCTGACTAGACACAGAAGGAGGGGCAATAAGGCTGACTGGACACAAATAAAAAAGGGGGCATAAAGGCTGGCTGGACACAGAAGGAGGGGCAGTAAGGCTGACTGGACACACAGAAGAATGGGCATTAAGGCTGACTGGTCACACAGAAAAAAGGGGCAGTAAGGCTAACTGGACACACACAAGGAGGGGGCAAAACTGTTGCTAGACATACACAAGGAAGGGGCAATAAGGCTTCTGGACAAACACAAGGAAGGGGCAATAAGTCTGACTGGACATACACAAGGAAGGGGCAATAAGGCTTATTGAACACACAAAAGGAAGGTGTATAAAGGCTGGCTGGTCCGACACACACACAAGGAAGTGGCAGAACATCTGAATGTGGAGACACGCACACAACGTGAGGAGAGATTGGATGGATGGCTGTAGAGACACTCTCATGGAGGGGAGATTAGATGGTTGTAGAGACACACACACACACATAGGGGTATATTTACAAAAGACGATTTTTTTTTTCAATCGCAGGATTCACTAAGGCGATTTTTAATCACCCGCGAGAAACACTAGAGCCCCTAATGTAACTTACGTAATTATTTCTATAAAAGACTGCCCCCCTAGTGACCGAATGGTCATTAAGAGCACCACGGAAGAAGAGGAAGGAGGCTGTTGTCGGGTCAAGTCCAGAAGAGTCTGAGGAGCTGAAGAGAGGACCGGAGATGCCACTGCTAGCGACCGGAGAACATTCTACAAGCAACTGGAGAAGATTCCCTGAAGATTCCCTGACAAGAAGAAAAAAAACTCCAACCAACTCATCCCAAGAATGATGACAGCAAAACAGTGAGTCTCAATTTTTTTAATTCTTTTTCTACAACACACAATACACTCATACACATTTAGTATAGTGCATGGTGGACACTGGAGGTAAGTTCACACATTGGGGGGCATTATTAGGCAGTTTAAATGTTTATTTTAAACACACACACATATAATAATGTATGTTTTGTGCACACTGGTTTTTTTTTTTGCAAACACCACAGCGCAGCATGTTTATAGATTGACATGTGTTTTTCAGGTTATGTGTGAGGTGCTTTCATTTCCCTCCTCTGCTTCCACAGGTACAGAGATGGAACCAGAAGGCTTAGGTGAGGATCCGCTCCGTTCGCCAAAAAGAGGTGTCTGAGGCCTTGGTTGGTGATGACGAATACCTCGCCCATGCATTAACTTTCCCCATTCTCTCCCACAGGTATCCTGGAGCGTTGATTTGCTACTAATTGTTGCACTTCCTTTACAGCATTAGAGAAAGTTAAGCCTGTGTTATAGTTCTCACCAGAGCGCGGAGTCTAAATCAGGACCAGGTTTTCACTAGAGTCTCTGATGGTGAGGATAGTCTTGGCTGCTGCCACCTGATAGGTCGCGGCCCCCAGTATGGAAGAGCTCCAGTGTGGATACCAATCCAGGAACCCAAGCACACTGGGATGCAGACTGGAACCCTTGCACACCAAGGTAAGTACACCAGGAACACACTGGTAACCTTGCACACAAGGTAAGTAAACCAGGCACATACTGGAACCCTTGCAAATACAGCACAGGAGTACAATATGCAGGCAAGACCCTATAGCAGAATACTGGAGTGTAATAATAACAGGAGCACGATACACCCAGTAATAGATAGGACTGGTGGAACAAAATACCCAGGAGAGGGTAACCAGCTGGATACCTAGATAGCTGCAATACCTTTAGGAACCACAGGTCCCATAATGAAGCAGTGCCAGGTAAGCAGGCAGATGGAACAGAGAGAAAGGAGATCAGAGTCTGGTAAGCTGACTCTACTCGATATACACACTGAGAGATGGAAACACAGTGGAGAGCGGGCAATCACCAATACACACTATGAAATACGATTTGGACAGCAGAGAAATGTACTATTGTGAAATTTGTCACAGTTTAACTTCACTTGCTATTGCATTGAGATTACCATCCATTACAATACTATTGTGTTTCATCCTAGCGCCATTACTCACCACTATTTTTATCTCACATATTTGTGGAATTTTTATACCATTTCTTAGTGTTGCGAATTCAGGCTGCTGTAATACATGGATACATGTTACACAGTGCTCCAGTGTAACCTTATTTTTTCGTGTCTCACAAGACCTATGAATGCTCTTCCTATTTCCATACCCCCAATTTGACAACTAAGTTAACCACAATAGAGAAAGCAGGTAATACACTCTGTACACATAATATTTAGTAAACCAAGAATAACACTCTTAGGTGTAACAAGAGAGAATGTTTATATGCAATAACTTACTATAGGGGTAAAGAGAAAAGATATGGAATGAAAGGTGGGAGTAAGAGACAGCAGTAAGGTGTTGAAGGGGGGGGGAGAAACTAGAGGGGGTATTGGGAATAGGGGTCACAAAGTAGCCTAAATTAGCTGTAGACATTACTAGAATGGGCAGAATGCAAAAATAGGTTATAGAATATTTTATCAGAGTGGACATACTCCTAGTTGGGTGTAAAGTAATTGATGTAAGCTGGGTGGTCTTAAATTCAAACCATGGAAACCTTGTTCTGGTAAATGCAGCAAATTTATCAAACGTAGCTGAATGAACATAGTTAGGTAATAGTCCACTTGGTCAAACCAGTCTTATTCTATAGGAGGAGCACAGGTTACAAGGAATAACCACTATGGGCTGGATCCAGACCTTCTTAAGTGCATGAACTTAGTTACACCTGGGCTAAACCATGTTGATTTCAGGAGGAGCCAAGTTAATTGTATTCTTTGCATGCAGGGATATAGCTCTGAATTGCTTACTGCACACAGATACTGACCAGCTTTACTATCACACTGTTATTTAGACTTGGGAAAGGAAACATCACCTCTCAACTCTAATACTGTTTCCAACAGATGAAATATGACTCCCCTGCAATCAACATGGTTTAGCCCAGGTGTAACTAAGTTCATGCACTTAACAAGGTCTGGATCCAGCCCTATGATATTATTTGCAAGGTGTTTAAGGAGAAGGGAGTCCTTCAATTCCAAGTCCAGTAATGCAGAGAAAGATAGAATCCAGAATACAGGACTCTTAGGGATTCCCAATCTGACAAGAGTCTCAGAAATCTCTATCATTTTCTTGACAAAAGGGTGTCAATTTAGGGCAGCCCCACCAGATGTGAATGTGGGATTCTGGAATTAACCAATTTCTTCAATAATCTGTGGGGTTAGTGCGATCATTTCTGTTAATCTAGGACGAGTCGCCAATGCGAACGGCCCATTTTTTAAATGGACGTTTTCTCTCAGTCAGTTTCGAACCCTCTCTTTCTATTACCCTAACCCTACCCTTCCATAACCCTAACCCTCCCTTCGCCACGACCTGACCCTAAGACTCCTCTCCCCACAGCCTGACTCTAAGACTCCCCTATCCGTAACCTAACCCTAAGATTCCCCTCCCTGCAGCCTGACCCTAAGACTCCCCTACCCATAGCCTAACCCTAAAACTCCCCATTGTCTCCTACTCACCTGTGTGGTTGGTGAGATGGGTCTGCGGCAGTGTTAGTGATATTTTCAAAATAGAGACAGAAGAAAATTAGCTTTTGGCTGTCTCTCTTTTAGAAAAAGTAGTTTGCGGTGGTGACTGCATCCCATACCATCTAGATAGAATTTTATACGTTTCTGCAATGGAAAGGCTAAGGGAGCAAGCATAAGTATAAATTAAATGTGTCCCATGCTTCCTCAGTAAGTGGCTCTGATTATTTTTTATCCCAAGCAGGAGTAAACGGAGTGGTAACAGAGAAGAAAGTATTAAGCATATTCTTTATAAAAGGGAAATCACATGAGCAGGGTGTCAGCTTTCCACAAGAGTCTCTCAAAGTCAGTGGGCACTCTTCTGACGTGTTAGCCCTAGATGTAAATATGTCCAGTGTTCTCTAGAGGGAAGCTGATATTTCTCTTGCTGCATATGAAAGGAGAGTTATACCCGCTCCAACCCATGGAGCCAAGGGGAGAATATCTCTCCTGGAATAAATTGTAGGTTATGGATAATAAGAGTTAAGGTGAATGTCTGACAGGTTCCTTATAAGTTGTAGTTGGTGCCAACAGCATAATATGGGGCTAATTGTAGGATGCATTATTGGTTTAATTGTGTGGAGTTAAGGAGCTATGTGTGGAGCAGGGGCGAAACTACCATTGGTGCAACAGGTGCAATGGCACCGGGAACTATGCTAATACAAGGCTGCCCAGGGGGTAACCTGGGATGTCATCAGGGCTAAAACATATTTTTTTGCACAACTTGCTAGTTCCATCTCTGGTGTAGAGGTATCTTAGACCGCATTCCCTCCACCTGTATTCACTGCCTTAAACCAGGTGCCCTTGTCCAATCTAATATTCTGCTGAGTAATTCTGGTTGGTGGTAGCCCAAGAAATTTGGTATATGCAGCCCTCCTCTTGTCTGTAAGCCAATGAGCATACATTATAGTCTCTACCCTCCCCAAATAAATCCCCTACGAGCCCACTGAATTTGGTTGAAACATGCGTAAGAAGCTTTGGTAGTACAGTCATCTTAATGATGTTAGCTCTCCTGAGCCAGGAAAACCAGCCAAAGGACCCTCTACCTAGGTCAGAGTGAAGGGAGAATAGGGGTGGTGGGTAGGTATATATATTTTTGTGGAGATTACCCTAAATTACCAGCCTTTGTAAATTTTGCAATGTCAATTTTGGTACAATTCTGTAAATAAGTCTCATAAATGGTAGAAAAGATGGATACTGGTTTAATATTGTGTATGAGTAGTTGAACAGCTGACAATATTGCTTTTACATTTGCAATCTCAATCTCCCCAGTATACCTCTAGTGGTTGAGCAGCTGCTATGATCTTGTATTAGGTAAAAGACATATGAAAGCTTGAATTCCTGGTTTTGGGGCTCGTGTGGATATTTCATTTTTTGATGTTGTGAAAGGTCAATATGTCTCCACAGCTTACAATGGGAAATTGACTTTACAGGTAAGGGGCATGTCTGTTGTAGCCAAACAGGAATAGTAACACCTGTGGATCCCATTACTGTGTTTAAACATTCCTCTAATGCATTTGCCTTACTTTTTCAGATCGGACCACCAACCAATATTTTAGAGCCCAGCAGCAGTTTGCTTTATAAAACACTATTAATTATTTTGCTATGTGGTTCATTCTTATAACGTGATATAACATAACATGATATATTTTTTTTTAGGTGTACGAGTAGAGACAGGCTTTTGGAGTTTGTTAGATAAGTCCTGAAATTTAAATATTTGTTTTCCTCTATAGTAATAAAATGAAACACAAGAATTTATTTAAACCAGCAGAGGCAAGTTTCCAGATGTTATAAAGTTTGACATTATGGATGCTATTTAATTATAGAGGATTGCATACTGATATGTGATATGTACTCTTCCAAAGCCATGTTGTCCTGATGCAGTAACTGAAAATAATCAGCACACTTCAATGCTATGCCCCCCCCCCCTTTATATTTTAAAAACATCTGCAGTTTTTGTGTAAAATATTTTAGATATTAATACTGGGAGAAGAAAAATAGTCACTCTCAGCCATCGTAGTGACCTCCTTTCACCACAAGTGGCCTACTGTGCGCCTTCTTCATTTCCAGACTAAACAGCAGTTCCAGATTCTGTCAGAGGGGCTGCTGTTGAGGCCAGTTTCTGGGTCAGGTGTCAGATGTTCCTTGTTATCCATGGATTACACCTGACTTTAAGCCAGTTTCAACACAGCACTCAGGGCTGGATTATGATTTGTCTTTTGGCTTCCACAGTGTTTGTTTGAACGTTATTTATTGTATTCCTTCCCATTCCCTGTGGGCTTCACCTTGCATCCCTGTTTACACCCCATAGAACCAGGGTCGGCCAGGGAATACTGTGATGGGGGCCTGCCACATAGTTAATGGGTGTGGTCAAAAAGTAATGGCCAGAGGATGCTTCTATCAATAAAAAGAAAAAGAAAATAAACTGTGTATCATCTGTTACATCAACAGACTGTTTCAACAGCTCAATCTGAAAAGCATGTTATACTATTAATTTTCAGTTACAGTGACCCATATAATTACAGTAAGTTTCCTACTGACATATATACAAGGCAGAGAACATATTACTGATCACCATACAATAAGGACCACTTAAGACAATAGAAACTTCATCCTATTTACCACCATACAATACCGACCATGGGCCATATTCAGACCACCGGATGTATTGCATATATGTCCGGTGTTTACCGAAATTGTATACTGCGCATGCGCAGTAATTTTTTAAACATAATCTACATATCTTTTTGGTACGTAGATTGCATATATGTGGTCTGAAAGTATGCAATCTATGTACCGAAAAGTTACATAGCTTAAGTTAAAAAATTACTACGCATGCGTGGTATACAATTTTGGTAAGCAATATGCAATACGTCCGGTGGTCTGATTATGGCCCTATATCTTAGTTATTGCCATACCATACACACTGCACTCTAATTATCATCATACAATACACATGGGGCCTGATCCAGACCTACGCCGATGCGCTGTGCTTACTAAAGCACAGCGTATCAGCGTTTACTTACCCTGACACTCCCCCTGTGCGGGCGTATGGCCCCTTCCTTACGCCGGCTGAAGGCTACCCTACCCTCAGCCAGCTCGCACAGGAGCGTATGGCCGCTTAGCCCGCCCTCCTACCCTCATTTTAC
>WWET01000274.1:411864-425979 GCA_011038615.1 Limnodynastes dumerilii
GTAGCCTTCAGCCGGCGTAAGGAAGGGGCCATGCGCCCGCACAGGGGGAGTGTCAGGGTAAGTAAACGCCGATACACTGTGCTTTAGTAAGCACAGCGCATCGGTGTAGGTCTGGATCAGGCCCGAAGTGAACACAGAATGGGTGCTCTGCTGTCCATCCACCTGTGTCCACATCTGTGTGTTCTGCACTAGTGCAATGGGGAGTTCCACAATATTTACAGTCCCTGAATAATAAATAATTATAGACTGAACTGAATGTTATGTTGATATACAGTAATATTTTTATTTTGTGTTTTTCCTGATTACTTTGTATTTTGATTATAAACTAAATGTCAAAATTATTTATTTATTTATTTATTTCAAGTCTGATAAGCCTTGGATTGCCGCCTGTTCTAAACAGGCATTATGTAACACCCTATATTTTGTTAGGGCTCTGATGTGATTATAAACTTCAAAACAAAACAAAACACATTTGTAACATGCAAACTACTATAGGCTTCTGAGAGTACATGTTGTACATACCTTTTTATATGTTCCTTCCAGAGCTGCAAAAGTTTCAGCTCTTGCTGCCCAACAACTTTGAATCAGATCCCCAACGTTTAAAGTACATATATTGTAGCAAATTTGTAGTATGCCTTTATTTCTTTTGTCACCCATCCATTTATTTTATTTGATGTAAAATTTATGTAATGTATTTGGATTAATTTATACCATTTTTATATATTTGGGAACGGATACTTAAACTGTATTACGTTTGATAAATACTATATTCGGCCACTGGAGGGCTCTTAACGTATTGATAAGGCTTTAGCTATTGACCCATCTAAAGTCACAATTGCAAAGGCGCTTAAAAGAAATAGAAGTAGTAATCGGATCTAATTAGAGCATGGAAATACTTCCTATTAGAAATGTTGGGTGGGCTGTTGTATGATAGTGTCAGTATATAATAATTGTATCCCAAACTGGATTATTGTAGCTTCATTATGTAATCTCTATAGGCCCTTGTATGATATTGTTTTTGTTTTGATTTGACATCTGTACATCCACTAGCTATGTATTTACAAGTGTTGTATTTTGTCATGATAATAAAGCCCCTACAGATTACTTGTGAGATGGAGGAGAGGGGTATTTGTAAGATAATACAGCATGCTGATCGGCTCCATAGAGAATATTGATTTACTAAATAGTGATCATGTTTCAAACCACCTAGTGCTGTCATAATTATTGTTATTTATTATGTTTTTATGTGTATGTGTTTTGTTATGAACAGTATACACTAAAACATGGGGAGCCATATGTCTGTGTGTACAGTATGGCTGGTGATTATTTTGTTGTTTATCTTCACGGTTCTGAGAATGTTGGAATAATATTCCGACCCTTAATGTTGGTATACAGATATATTTTTTATAATGTATATTCTCGGGATTACTTTAAATTTTGCCAATAAAATAAATGTCCGAATTGTTGATTTGTGTAGTTACCATTTTAATTGTTCAATTCTTTCCGTATACAGCAAAAGCAACATTTTTGTGAGTCTGTGTCACAGATTTGTCAATTTTATTTATTCCTACTACTTTACTGAATAAAAATAATGGTAGATTTTGTATATAGAAATTAAATTAAAACGAAGTGCGCATATATATTATTAGGATATTCCTAATATTAGTTAAGAAAACATAACGAAATGTAAACAAAACAAAATTTAATTTAATAATTGGTAAAATATCTGAAGCCAGGGTACCCCTGTAAATCAGTGCTGTCCTCCGTATGTATTACGGCAATAGATAGCCTCTGATTTGATATATGCCGGTGAAAATTTATTAACAAAAAGTTGCTTATATTCTGGTTATAGAAATACAGGAGGACACAACGAAATGGAGAAATAAAGCCATTTTTTGCAAACCTGACACACTCTAGAGTAAATGTTGTGTAATGTCCAGACAGCTGACAGATTACATTCTGTCTTACTATAAGTATTATTTATTTAACAATGTTTTGGGTTCAGAATGTGTACCGATCCAATGTAACCCATCAGTACATAGACTCTAGTATAACTTGTCCTTCATAAACCCGAATGAGTTTGATCACCGTAATTACCTATATGTCATTGTAAAACAACAGGCTGTCTAGGGTGTGACAAGTTCTAAAACAAAAACAAAACGAATTCTAGTTAGATGCATTACACTGATGCAGTGATGATGATGTAGATGGTATAGATTCATTCTCTTTTTGTTAGTATAAAATAAAAAATATCAAGGATAAATATAAATTGTTAGACGTATTTTAAGTCTAAACAATTTATTAGATAGATAGATAGATAGATAGATAGATAGATAGATAGATAGATAGATAGATAGATAGATAGCACAGTTGAAGCACACGCCTGGGATTTGCACACACTCACTGTATAACACATGTAGTATAGGAGAGGAGAGTCCCTTAGGTGTAGCTAAAATGAGGTGATGACCACAGCCACACTCCAGTGATTTGAGCCGTGCCAATTAAACGCATCATACAAGTGATTATCAGTACATATAGGTTATTCTTGGAGAAAAATACAAGTCGCTTCCAGCTGTGCATTTAAGAACAGGTGGGAGAAACACAAAAAGCACAATTGCTGGAGAATAAAACCCCATATTAATAGCTGTTGCAGTTTAAAGCAAACTCAAGTAAGGGAAACGAGTTGTTCTTCATTAATTGGCAATTAGCAGCGATCCCTTTTTGTCTCCCTCTCATGTGTGATCAGATTCCTCGCCTTTGTCCCTTTCTGCTGGGCCCGTCTGTTCCACATTCCGCTTCCCCAGCTTTAACACATCTCTTGCTGGACACATTGCACTCTGCTCCCTGCAGCCCAAGGAGCAGAGCCAGTGTCCAAGGCACCATGAATATTAATGCAGCCATTACCTATCACACAATGCCCGGCATAATCACTGTACTGCGTTATTTCATGCATCCGCCCTCACTAGCAAAGTGCTGACTGTTTATCTGAAGTGATAACGCAGGTTTCCTATACCACAATTATCCACTTTAGCAATCACTTGAAATCTCGCCTTAAAAATTCAGAGGAGTGTCTAAAAAAAAGATATTTCATTCTCTTTATACGTATTGCCTTCATTCCATTCATATATCAGGGATTATTTGACTAAAGATTGTGTTTATTCATTTGTTTCATTCATCCCTATAATTTAACCACATAAATATTCAAGTTTAACTGCAAGATAAAACGAACATCATGGTTAGCTATCATAAATCTGCTACTTTGTTATTTTATATCTGTTTTTAACAATCTAAAACAAGAGACCGTTTTTTGTGATGATGATTGAAAGATAAAAGTCACCATTTAAGTTTAATTTTAATATTGCCCCTTCTTTCACCTTTATTATATATGATTATGACAAGTTTTCCATTTTTGTATTTAGCTATTTTCTACTGACCCTTTATCATCTTGTGTCAGATATTATATCCGAAATTCGTTTGGTAAGAAAAATTCAACTTAAGTCCCAGGTTTTCGCATATTTATTTTATATAGGCTTATTCGTATTATAAAGAAATAACTACAATTCGTTACTTACAGTACAGATTATAGTAGGCACCCTATAAATATATAGATTATCCATAGTTTGGAAACAAACATTAAACCGCCATAATTTCTCTAATTACATGATCGGTGTGCTTTATGTGTAACCAAATCGATAGAGAGTGACAATGTATATAATGGAAGCATCAGGTGTTTCCATCAATACGGGTAATATAGTTACACGACTTACAATAACCTGGAAAGCATCGAATTCTGATTTGTGGATCCTGCGTTATAGTCAGGACTTGGCAAGTGGTTTGTGATGGTGAATTTAGGTACATTTACGCTGTAAATAAAATACTGGATGGACATATATAATGAATCCCTGGTTTCTACAATCCGTGAATACCGTCCACAGGGTCACAGCCCGGTGCTTAGAACTTATAAAACGAACTTGGCAACAGACAGGGGACAAGATATTAGTATAAAAGACAGGCTTTGATAAATCGCTACTAATTACCCTTCTTAATGAATGTCAGTTGTTTCCCTGTTTTGGCAGTGGTGAGAATGTACAGCATCGCTCAGAGCAGCAGATTGCTGATTAACACTTTCTATATTACAACGATTTGGCACCAATCGTATATTTATTTTTCACCTATGTTTCAAGCACAAGATGTAGGAGTTATGTGTTGTAAGGGACTTGCAAATATTGTATTGACTGGAACATCTGCATTAAACTCCAAACCAACATACAAGTTTTCATATTTTAATATCAACAATGAAACCATTTATTTTACGTGCAATAAAACTCATACATACGTTCAGATCGTCTGCACCTCGGACAACATCGGCAGAAAGAATTGGACGAACACAACGGAAATAGACTTTTCTGTATGTATATATGTACAATAAATAGAATTATAAAGTGGTGCAGCATTCCTCATAGGAACATACATACCCAAATAAATACGTCAGATATACAGAATGAACAGTTTCAACTCTTTTAAAGCTGTGATAACAGCAATAGAGGACCTTTACAAAGCACACCAACAAAAAGTTCAATAACAAATTGTCAATGGATAAGTAGAGCATAATACTCAAATAATATGTAATAGGTTCATGCAAAAACTCAGAGCCAACCAATTACCCCGAGCACCGCAACCAAGAGATCGCAAACATTTCACCCAAAGCACTACTGGACCAACCTGGAATGCAACATGCCAAGGGCACACTACACTGCCAACCTGAAATCCAACATGCCAAGGGCACACTACACTGCCAACCTGAAATCCAACATGCCAAGGGCACACTACACTGCCAACCTGGAATCCAACATGCCAAGGGCACACTACACTGCCAACCTGGGGCATCACAGATCCCTTTTAATGTTTTGGCCTTTTTATTAAAGTATGAAATAAAGCTTAAGAAACGTGCTCTGACATCCACAGGGTCACTGTCAGTAAATGGCTTTCTGTAGATCAGGGCTCTGGCTGATGGAAGGCTGCTCCCTGGGCAGATGCAGCATCTCCTCCTGCCCAGCTGGGCTTGGCACGGGTGGCACCATAGTGCTGCCATCATGCAACTTGCGCACATGCTTCTTTAAGTCGAAGTTCCTGCAGAAGCCCTTGCCACAGGTGGGGCAGGTGAATGGCTTCTTATCGTTGTGAGTGTGCATATGGAAGGTCAGGTTGTAGACTTGGTGAAATGCCTTATTACAGATATTGCACTTGAACTGCTTCTCCCCGCTGTGAGTGAGCTTGTGGTTCTTGTAATTACCTGGAACAAACAAGGGTCCTTTTCACTTTCAGTGTGTCAGAGCTCAAGTGATCATTTATCAACCCCGAACCTGCCATTTTCTCCTTTCATGGTGATTTACCATTGCTACATACAGCCCACCAGGAGATCACACAATTAACCCACTTACATGAACTGCCACTTATTAATAATAATAATAATAATAATAATAATAATAGTAATAATAATAATAATAATAATAATAATAATAACAACATTACTACTACTACTACTAATAATAATAATAATAGCCCTTGCCAGTCACAATAAAGGAAGGAGCTGCAGCACATATAGTGTACCTTTCTGATGAAAGCCTTTGCCACAGAATTCACAGACGAACGGTTTGTACCCTGCGTGGATCCTCGTGTGCGTGTTCAGCGTGGAGCTTCTGTTAAACGCTTTCCCACACTGGTTGCATTTGTGCGGCTTCTCCTGCAAAAGTTCCAACACAGAAACATCCATTTTTTTTAATCACAAATAAGGACCCAGCAAAGCTTAATTACCAGTATATACACAGAAAAGTAATTTATCATTTGTAGAAGCACTCATTTAAATGGATTCACCCTCCTCTTTTTTATTTTTACCTTTTTTGTTCTCTATTCTGTATATCTCTATCTATGTATGTGTGTATATATACTGTGTGTGTGTGTGTATGTATATATATATATATATATATATATATATATATAAATATAACAAAACTATCACTGCGTCATATTCAATTGCTGTGTGTCAAATGACATCTGGCCATTACTTCCCATTGGTCGGTGCGGTGGAGTTTCGCACATGTTTGCGCATTACCTGCGTGTGGATGATCTTGTGCCTGCACAGAGTGCTCGCTTGGCGAAATCCTTTGCCGCAAATTTTGCAGACGAACGGCCTTGCGCCAGTGTGCACCGGCATGTGACGCGTTAAATTGTAGTGCGCGTTAAACACCTTTGAGAGTGAGAGAAAACACACAGCGATTAACATGAGAAGAGATGGATGTGTCTGGGCGATGGGGGTGTTAGGGGGGGGCACTACACACCCTTTACTTGCCTTTCCACAAACTTCACAAGTGAAAACTTTGGGCTTGTTG
Source organism: Limnodynastes dumerilii (assembly GCA_011038615.1). Classification (NCBI taxonomy): domain Eukaryota; kingdom Metazoa; phylum Chordata; class Amphibia; order Anura; family Limnodynastidae; genus Limnodynastes; species Limnodynastes dumerilii. Next base: position 418,254 of record WWET01000274.1, read on the forward strand.
CTGGGAGAGGCGCTGCTGAACTTGGCTGAGGGCTTGCTCTGCGCACTCTCCTTCATGTAGTGCTGAAAGTGGGCCTGGGAGAGGTCTTTGAAGGTCACACCCGAGGGATGCTTCTCCACGGACGGGACAACCAGTTTGTTCCTCTCGGCTAAGTAGGATTTTTGAGTCTGGTGCAAAGGGGAGCCCAGGAAATATGAAGCCACTGGGTGGATGTTGATGCTGGCAGAAGGGTGGCAGGGGACATCCCCTCTGTTAAAGTAACACAAAGCTGCCCCCATGGCATGGAAGGATGAGTGATTTACCACTCGGGGTCGGACCAGTTTGTACTGCTGAAGGGGGAACGTGTCCCTGGCAAAATCCCCTTTAAAAGTCACAGCGCAGTTGAGCAAGTCATTGCAGCTGAAGGAGGATGGGAACTCCTGGTGGCTCTTTCGCAGCTCATCCCCTGTTATTCCAATCTTAGGGCAGTGCTCATAGGTGACAGGTACAAAGGGGATCATGCAGGGGATGGAAGAGGAGTTGATGTGAAGTGCTTGCTTCTGCTCTCCCTTGTGCAAAGAGCCTTGTAGTAAACTTGGTACAGGGAGACAGCTTGGCTCAGGAGTCCTTGACATTATTCTCTCAATAGAGAAAGCAAGTGGTTTGGAACTGCTGATCATGTTGACTCTGGTGGTCAGATGTTCTCTGGCTGTCTGGCTGGTAAAGATTTTAGTTCCTCTGTGCTGTATACTATTGTCCATGTCTTAACTGCTGAATGATGTGTCTTCTTCACAAGACGCCACCTTCCCTTCTTGTCACTGAACTGCAGGGAGTGGGACAGTCATTATCATCATCAGCAGCAGCAATAGCAGCCAGTGCTGCACAACTCCACCGTAAACATCCTAGTGGACAGGTGCCAATCCATTGCAGATCACATGGAGCCGCAGTGACACCGGAGCAATCAGTACTTATTGCTACCAGGCCTGCTCAATGGGATGTGTTGTGTCAATAACGCAGTAAAGATCTCGCCAATCGTTAACTTCCAAGAGGAGACGGTAAACTAGATAATTGCTCAATTCGCTTCCAACAGTCAACAGAAAAAGTTTTTTTTATTCTAGTGGTGGAGGGAGGGAGGGGGATAAGCGGGGACTTTTATTGGAGATCACAGTCCCCCGCCCAGAGAGGGAGAGGGAGGGGGAGGGGGCGCTGCTCTCTGCACAAGCTGTCCCACAGTCCTGGAGGATGAAGGGCCAGCTCCGATGGGAGAGCAATGGTCGCTCTTACCCATACATGACATCATCGCCATAAATAAGGCAGGGCCAGAGGATTATTTATCTAATAAGCCCCCTGCAGTTCATTTCTCCCGTGTCTGGCTGGCTGACTACTTTGTGCTGCTGTACCCATATGTGCCATAGCTGCCCCCTCTCACCACCAGAGTCTAGTGTGTGCCACACCACTGTCTCCAATATTCACTGCCACAGAATAAAATGGGAAATAGACACATTTTGTATGGAGCACCCTGGAGTCAGAGAAAAAAAAGTTATCATGAAAGCCTAATTACACAGCACCCTCCTCCGATAATAAATAGCTTCCAATCATGGTAATGTTCACTTAATTGTCAGTGATAGAATAATTGAAGGATTGCAAGTACTGGTTTGCCTTTACTAATTATAGCCCCAGAGTATAGCACTGGTCTAAACAAAGAGGCTGCTGCCCTTTTGTATTCTTTATAGCAGCTGCCCCTGTGTGTAATGTACAGTAGCTGCCTCATTGTGTAATGTACAGTAGCTGCCCCTGTGTATAATGTACAGTAGCTGCCTCATTGTGTAATGTACAGTAGCTGCCTCATTGTGTAATTTACAGTAGCTGCCCCTGTGTGTAATGTATATTAGCAGCCTCTGAGTGGAATGTACAGTAGCTGCCCCTGTGTGTAATGTATATTAGCAGCCTCTGTGTGGAATGTACAGTAGCTGCCACTGTGTTTAATGCATACTTGCTGAATGTTAGTAAACTTTTATTGAAATGCAACAGATGCTAAAGCAACAACAAAAATGTGTGTGTGTGTGTGTGTGTGTGAGAGAGAGAGCCAGAACTCTGTTATCCTACAGTACAGAGCAGCTCCAAATGCTGTTCTGTAGTTTACACCCTTCTTCTGTGTTTCTACACAACAGCCATATTACTCCCGAAGAGGCTGCACTGTTTGAGGACTCTGTGTGTCGTTACAATAAAATCATAAAATCAATGTAATATAGTGCAGACTGGAAAAAAACCAACAGCATTCATTTGAACCTTATACGTGTGTCTGTCCATCTGCTTGCCAAGGCAGACAGGAGCCTGTACGCTTTGTCCACAGGTCGGGGGATTGTGGACCGCTCTCTGCTAGGAGAGATTGCAAGCTCTTGGGGTCTTGTGGAGTGAAGAGAGAAACTAGAGAAAAGATAATAGGAAATTGTAGAAGCGCTGCAGGAAAGCCATAGGATGGATGATTGTAGACTGGTGTAACACAAAGAGGTGTCTACTCCCTATTATGTTTTACTAGTTCTCTCATTTCTCCTCCGCACCACACAAAGGGAAGGCTGAGCACAGAGCTGAGCAGCAGATGGATCTTAGTTAATACTTTAATTGCTCCCTTCTATAAGTATCGGATCACAATGGTATGTTATGTAGCCCACGTCTTTCCAACCTGTTGGATATTAGGAGATTTCTGCCCATAAATGGGCAATGTGCCACTGTCAGGGCACAATAATGCCAACTAGCGCTATATACTCATTAAGAGATCCTCACTAGAAATCACTGAACATATGTTAGGAAACAATCGCTGCTTTTCCTTTGTAATCCAGCTCTGACCATGAGATACCGCTATTTATTTTCTAGCTTGCGTTTGCTTAACCAGCAGCGTGTTTAATTTCATTGAACTGATAGAAGGTGAAGGCAATAAATACATTTTTTTTATTAATAACTAAACGAGAATATTTTATTTATAAAGGAATACACATGTTGGTTCTTATTCGTTTTTCTTTTTTGCCTTGAGAATTAATAACAATGACTGATCATAAATATTTGATTGTTAATCTGTTTTTTTTTAATACGAATTCTTCTTTTCCATTACATAAACTAAGCGTTAATTTCGTTAGACTAGATGAAACGATCATTTCCATGGTCAGAGATTTGTTTTATGAGCTTCTATCACAATCATTGTCCAAAAAATCTGCATTACATTTGCATTATTCTGTGTGAATTGCTCAGTTACTTACCGACATGGAAGCACACATTTGGTTAAATGGCAAGGTCGTTTACTAAATAATAATAACTATTTCACCATCATATTATTTGTCCAAATAAAGTAATTGCTCCCTCGATGCACAACTAACCATTTGAGCGGCTGCGATTCCACCAGCAGTTTTATCTGTCTTTTATTTTAGATTTTTAATGCTTGACAGATCAACTCTAATTTACAATTTAAAATAAGAACTGTTTTCTATTTGTATAAGCACAAGTTAGGTATTTTACCTGTGTGTAATTAATAATAATAATAATAATAATAATAATAATAATAATAAATATAATAATAAATAATTTGTCAGCCTCTTATTGTAACTGGCACAAGTTTGGACATTTATTATTGTTGTGGTTGCACCTAACTGTGGATCAGACTTGTAAAGGTTTTATTGAGAGCCACATTTCCCATAGTGTAAAGAATGGCACTAGGAATGGCAATGTACTTTCTTTTCTGAATAAACAGACTGTAAACAGCACATGCTTGCTTTTATAATCATTATTTTATGCCTTAAGTGCATTCTCCTCATATAGACAATAAACAGCGGCGTTTAGGTAGAGTCTATCTGTTTGCTATATGTGTACTCAGGAGGTCTGTAATAAGACACTCCTGCCATTTGAAAAGTGTGCAGCGGCCATATTGAGGAGGGGTCAGGCTCCCAAAGTAAACTAACAGTAACTAAAAAAACACAATGAGGCATGCAATCTCCGTTCATACCAACTGGTATGACCAACACATTTGAAGATATTGGGGCTAATTCAGAGTTGCACACACACCTTTTTTAGGTGCAAGTGTAGGCCATGTTGAATTGCAAGGGGAGGCAGCTTTAAATTGTAAAACCAGAATTAAAATTAGGAGGTGAAGTTTCTTAGCTCAACTCTATTTTATAGAATAAACATAAAGCTATGCAGTATGTGAGTTCTATGTGTAAAACTAATATATTTTCCCTGCATGCAATTTTTTTTAAATTAATTAACACCCCTTACATTGTAAAATGGTTTAGCCGAGCTGCACACTTGCACCTAAAAAAAAGTTGTAAGTGCATCTCTGAATCAGCTCCTTATTCATACACTGGTCTGGTAACAATTGTAAGTTAAAAAGTGATGTTAGTTAAGATTGTGGAGCTGATCCAGAGCTGCATTTCCATCAGGTTTTCTTAAGGAAACACAGTAGGAACGAGCACTGAGCATGCTCACAACAGGAGTGAGCACAGAAATATGGGCACGCTGCTGCCTACCCACCTTTGTCTGCATCAGTCTGCTCTACAACAAAAAATGTTTTATATAATTTTGATTAGTAAATAAATATTAAGCTATTTTTCTTTATATAAATATATATAACATTTAGTTTTTTATGCCAGCACAGCAGTGGTATGCCACTACTATTCCCTTGCATTAATGTACTTTACAAAAAAAAAAGCATTTAAATGGATTTTTAAATGTTGCAAACAGAAGCATTTGAAAACCTAATTAAATGCTTAAGCGGCAGAGGCTTGTGGCTATACAAATTGCAGGCTCTGCTAATACAGCTATGACTGCGGGGAGAGGGGGCCACGTCTGCCCCAGTTCTCTAAGTCCTATTCAGAAGCGTGCAATTCTGGATAGGACGTATAGCTATCCAGCATTCCATCAGTAGCAACTCTGGCTTGGCAGTACTAAAAATAAGCATGGATTTAAACACAAGCAAGTTGCGGACCTGAATGAGATATTCTGTATGTTTATCATGCAGAAGCGTAGCGAGAATTCGCACTGCGCATGCCCAGAATGGCAGCACGCAAAGAAAATAGACCCAAAGCTACCCCTCCATCCGTCTGCACATCCAGCTGCTCTGTGCTAGAGAAGCCAGAAGCTCCACGATATTTAACTGAGAAAAGGTTTTTTTTTTCTTATTTAAATAGGCGCAGTAGCAGGGAAAGTCTGTGCATCCGTCACATGATTACACCATCTAAGGGGCTGGTGTAAGTTATAGGGTTAGGTCATTTTAAAAGTGAAAATGACCCATGTGTGTTTAAAAAAATATAATAAAATCTGTGCTTAAAAAAAAAATATTAAACATGTTTTTAATTATAATTATTTTTTATTTGGCAGCATAGCAGCGGAATAGCAGTACTATGCTCTGGCATTAATGTACATGGAAAAAAAAGAATGAGGTGGGGTTTTAAATGCTGCAAAAGCAAGCATCAAAACAACCCATATAAATGCATAGTAAACCATCACTATAGAAGCCGCAGTCTCTGACCATACGACACCGGCTGTGGGGCTGACATTTCTGCCCCTTTCTCCTACATTCAATTCAGAGTTGCGTGTTTTGCGGAAACCCACAACTTTGAATAGGACGCTCAGCGCTTGCGCATAAAACTGCACCAGGTCCTCCATGATTTACATAGTTACATAGTTGATGAGGTTGAAAAAAAGACAACAGTCCATCCAGTTCAACCTATTTTGGATCTCCTGCGATCCCTATCTTTATATTTGAAGGTAATCCATATAAAGCAACCTCCACTGTTGTAATCCTAAGATAAATAAATACATACATTTCTCCCTTGCTCCACTACTGTCCTTTATTTAAATTAGTGGTCCTGGTAACCCTGAATGTCCTTTTCTGCTAAAAATGGATCTAATCCTTTCTTAAACATATCCAGTGAATCTGCCATCACAACCTTTTCTGGCAGTGAGTTCCACATCCTGACTGCCCTTACTGTAAAGAACCCTTTCCTTTGCTGGTTGTGAAATTTCTTTTCCTCTATCCTTAGTGGGTGCCCCCGTGTCCTGTGTACAGTCCGTGGGTTAAAAAGTATAATTTAAAGTATCATTTTTTAAATAAATGTAAAATATTTAATTGGTTTCATGAATGTACCATTTAATTATAATTAAGGTTCTAATGGCTAAAATTAATGTCATTTAAAATAAATAACAATATGTTAGGTGTATAAACCGTGTTGTAAAAATCCCCTCCATCAGTCATTTACAGTAGCCTTGAATTGGTGCAGGATTTCAGGAGGAAACGCAGGGAAACATGGCTCCTCACAGACGCACTAGTATGCTCACTTTCTCATTGTACTATAGTATAACACCTCCTTCCATTACCACAGGGCACACAATTGTGAGCACAGGTGAATCTGCCAGATTTATAAAGCTGCGGGTTTGGAAAAGTGGAGATGTTGCCCATAGCAACCAATCAGATTCTAGCTGACATTCGATAGTATGTATTGTAATAGGAAAGTGAGAGCTAGAATCTGATTGGTTGCTATGGGCAACATCTCCACTTTTCCAAACCCGCAGCTTAGTAAATCTGGCCCCTGATCTAGAGCTGTGCTTTCACCTATCTTTTAGCTGGAAACGCAGTGGGAAAGCGCTCTGCACATCTCCAGAAGGATAGAGAGCACAGAGAGATGGGTGCACTGCTGCCCATCCGCCTGTATCGTATCCATGTGCTCTGCGCTAACGCAAAGCAGAGTTTCACTATATTTAAATTAGAAAGGGGGCGGATTAGTGCTCTGGATAGAATGCACGCAATGCGGACAGCAGATTTGCTCATCCACTGCCTAAGAACTCTGGATCAGCTCTCAGGTCTTTTCAGAATAAGGGCAAAATAGGTTGGAAAAACCTTGTTAAAATGTGAGGGGTGCAAATGAATTCACATTTTATTGCATGCAGGGAAAATACTTTGCTTTTGCACATAGAACTTTAATACTGCATAGCTTTATGTTTAATCTTCATGTTATAGTTAAGACTGTTATGGGGAGGTAAACTTAATGAAAACGGTGCTCCAACCCAAATGTCTATAGGTATTTTTCAATCATCCTCCCTACTATCCATCTGGATATCCCATAAAATAGACTCTATACTATTCTCTGTTATTTGGGGATTTTAAGAGCTAGAATTGAACTAGAATTGCTGAACAGGCTCCAGACAGCAGTGTTATTATTATGCTGCTCAATTAATGCAGTATAGCTCACTGTATCTTCACATGTTGATCTGCACTGGACCATTGTTGACCAGGCAGGGTATAACTATACACCTTACATGTTCTTCTCACTGACAATACCCATCCTCTACTGCTTACATAATTTTGCAGGGTCAAATAATCTAAAAGTGGGCCCATAATTATCTGGTGGGAGCAGTAATTGATACATATACAACTCTGATTTTAAGGATCTGCTACAGTAAGAGAGATCAAGACTATGAAGTAAATACCATGCTGAGAGTATACATGTATGTGCATGAATCAGGTTATTATTAACCTGTTTTGTTTCCATTCTCTCATGTCATAGTTTGGCCTTCAGACTGTTGTTTGAACATTCACATTCCCGGGTTAATTACCAGCACCTGAACAGCAAGTATAAAAGACGATCTCTCACTGATCAGTTTGCTGATCATTGTTTGTTTTGCTGCTGGAAAAACAAAATCTAGGAAAATATCAAAGAATGAGTCCCTATTATTGCTTAAGATGCTCTACTCATCTATATAT
>WWET01000274.1:437007-448479 GCA_011038615.1 Limnodynastes dumerilii
ATATATTTGCACCTTGCCCTAGGACTTACTAGTTCCGCCTCTGGGTCAGGCTACCAGGAAAGGAGGGTTAGGGTTAGGGTAGTGAGAGGGGAGGGTTAGGGTTAGAATTGGGGAAATGACTGAGGGACTATTTTTACAAACTTTTAGGAGCACTGAAAGCTTGGTGCTCCGTGGATCATTTGCAATGCCTCCTCAAAGGCATATGTAATCGTAAATTTCAGCCAGTTCGAAACTGGCTGGGAGGTAACGGCCCTATCGAAATAGGGCCGTTCTAACCGGGGACCCACACCCCTCCTGGCCATGCCTCTTTTCATGGCATTGCCTCTCTGTGTCCCATCTTATGCATTCTCTCCCTGTGTCTTGTGCAGCGTGGTCTCCCCTTACAATCTGATGAAAATGAGAAGAATCCATCATTATTTATAATATTTTAATAAACAGATTTTAGACTGAATCAAAGGTATAGAATTATTTTTTTCCCCCAAAATGTTGTGTTCGGGCAGCCCTACATATAGTTTACAAAACAATGGATAAAATCTTGTTATATAATATGTTAGGTTTATACTTTACTTTTATATAACTGAAGACTATTATATACTGTTACAAAAAAACATAAGGCTAAAACCCCTTTCACACCACCACCAAATTCCCGTGTTTTTGTCCAAAATCGGCAAAAACCCATGTTTTTGGTGGCGGTGTAAAACATCCACTTCCAGTAAACCCGGCTCGAAAGACCCGGGACTTCGACTCGGCAAAAGAGAAGGGTTATTCTTGGGTCCTACCCAGGAAGGGCGGATGCAGAAACAGGCAGCATGTGATGATGCCATCATATGCTGCCATTCCTCAGATCTCAAGATAGCGCATTGGCGGGAGGACGAGATTATTGAGCTCCTGAATATTCGCAGTGAGAAAACAATAAAGGAGCAAATATCGGGCACTGTAAAGGACGCACACATATACCACAATATATCCAAGAAGCTGGAGGACCGAGGAATAATAAAGACACAGCAACAAGTTATGAACAAGATGAAAGCGTTAAAGAAGAAATTTACTAAAGTTCATGATGAACATAAAAAGAGTGGCAGTGGAAGAATACAGTGGCAATTTTACGATTTATGTACATCAATTTTTGGTTGCAGTGCTTCCTGCAATACATTAGCACTGTCATCATCCATTTCGGGCCACAAGCACAGTTCTCAAGCATCTCAAGGATCGAGCAAGCCTTCGTCACCTTTGATGTTTGACGATGATGAAAGTGAGATGGAGTCCAGCGCAACGGACACTTCGCTGGTAACCGATGAGCCGAATCTATATTCTGCAGTTCTTGAAAAAAGTGAGTCTCTTTTTATATTTGTCTTTGTAAGTTCTGTAATGTCCCTGTGCCCAATGTTGTAAATGGGTTGCATTTGTTATATCGGTATGGCAAAAGTTAGTTTTTTTTGCAGCATGTTATGTCCTTGCACGCAATGTTCAAAATGGTTGCATTTCTTGTAGCAGTATCGCAAAAGTCAGTTTTTTGCAGTCTGTAATGTTCTTGCACGTAATATAGAAATGAATGGCATAATTTGTATTAATAGGTCATCACTCTTGAACAGCAGCGGTACAGTGAGGCCAATCCTGACAGGAGCCCCCTCAGACGCAAACATCGCGTAAACGGCCTCGATCAGCTGCAGGAAATGCAGGGCAGTAGCGACTGGACCGGCAAAACAGTAAGTGCTTTTGGCTGCACCATCAATGTCTGTGACTAATTACTTGAACTTGTCATGCTGATGCGCTGGTGTTTCTGTTTATTCTTTTATTGGTGATACTTCTGACAATCTGTTGGAGGAGCCTTGTACGTCCACACGGATTACAAAAACTTGTACGTTTCTTTGGTTTAATAAACACTGTATGTCCATAGCACTATGTTGTTTATGTTTTTTTTAATAGTCTTTGCTGTCATCATAATAGTTTAGGACAGCATGGTACAGTTCAAATAAAGGCATAGCTGTTAAGACACCCCCGGAATTACCTGAGATGAGGACCGGGGTAGTCGTCTGGAATAAGTGGACGAAGCCTGAACAGGTCGCGGAGTCTAGCAGGATCTGGTTCTTCGCTAGAGACTCTAATGGTGAGGATAGACTTGTGCTGCAGATTTACCCACAGGTCGGGGCTACTGGGGCAACGCCCGGGAGAGGAACAACAGTGGAAGCAGGACAGAGGGGAATGGGAGAGAGAAAGCGGGTAAGTAGAAAAAGTAGTACCAGAAGAGACTGGATCGCGACAAACAACAATAAACACTGAACGGACGTGACCGGGAAGACAAGACAGAACTGACTAACTAAACAAACTGGGTAACTCACACTCTCACTCACTTAGTAGAAAATCCCCTACGGGATACAATTACAGACACTCAGGAACAGGATGGGTTAATACACAGAGGCAATGAACAGCAAGGGAGAGAGAGGGGGAATACAGACAAAAGGGTCACAGGCAGGAACAAGGCAGGATAACAATGGGGAACTCGAGAAAGCAACAGAAGCATTAGGCAGACAAATATAAGAGGCAAGAGAAAGAGAGAAGCACGGGGCAGCAGACACTATAAACGGTGGGGCTGGAGTGAACTTGCCGCTCTATTTACAGGGAGGCTGGCCAATCAGGGGGCAAAGACTGGACCAGCCTCCCTGAGTTAATCATAGTGCGTCCTGGCTAGTAACTATAGCCAGGGCGAGGGGAGAGACAACATGCGGCAAAAGAGATAGGAGAAGCGTTCTGGCTGCTAGGCAACCAGAACAACGGGGACGCAGCCAATGACAGCCGGAGGCGGGGAAGCAGAGCGGACGACACATGGCTAATCAGCCTGCCGTCCGCCCATGTGACCACAGGCAGGAGAACGGCCACAGGAACAGGAAATAGAGAGCCCGCCAGGGGGAGCGCTGGAAAAGAGGTAAGTGCGTTACATGCCAAGCCTGCGGCATGTAACAATAGCAAAAAAAAATGGTGAAAACAACAATAACAGGAAAATAAAGAATTATAAAAAGGAATGTAAGCATGGATAATAATAGTAAATACGCAAAAAACAAGAATATAACCATAACACAATACTACCTACAACTATAACTATATAACTTGTATAACTGTCTAAACTGTACTAACTATAATATAACTGAAACACAAAACTACCTATAACACTAGAAATACCTATTCCCGCATTGGCGGTAGGGCATGATTATAGAGCTCCTGAATATGCACGGCAAGGAAACAATTAAGGAGCATACATATATATATATATATATATATATATATATATAATATTTCTATTTTACTTTAACATCTAGGTAATACATCTGTGACAATGACAATGACGCCTGAAGCGACATCCACCGCAGACAAAGCCACGACTTCCACAGCATGCGGGGAAATAGTAAGTATTTACAAGTGTTTACATGTTGAACAATTTGCAGGAGGGATGAGGCCTCGAGCACAATGGCTTACGAAACAGCTTTCTTAATCTTGCAACAAATACATACACAATTTTTAAGGTTTTCTAAACACTTTCTTATCCCTTTTTTTCAGTATTTAATGTGCCAAAGTGCAGAAAACGTATGAGTAAAGTGGAAGTAGCCACAAAAGCAATGACTGCTGTAATGCTGGAGCAACTAGACTAAATGGGCCAAGCCATGCAGTGGAATGAGGAAGACAGGATACAGCGGTTCTTCAATCATTAGACCAAGCTGCAGGACAAATTCCTAGATCGAATTACCCAATTAACCCATGAAAACAGAGAAGCCAACATGCTTTTTATAGAGTGAATAGTCCAAGGAATGAGAGGTTACCAATCTGCACCTCCACCCGCTTACCCACCTCACCACCCAAGTGGTTATCCTTTCCCAGGTTACCCTCCCCAGAATTACCCTCCACCACAACATCCACCACCAACACAGAACCCACCTGCTACCCCACATACTGAGCAAGACCAGCAATGCCTTCATGGCCAGCATCCCGAGCAGTCTACAATACATAATTTATTGGACACTTTAAATGCATCTCAGGAGCGGCCGTATCAACACCAGCACTTACAGCAGGATCAATACCCTCGCCATCAAAATCTTTAAATGTTGTATGATTTGTTGTTAATATATTTAGTTATTGCATTTTTTGTAACTTTATTTTTTTGATATATATTTTATGCCTTGATGCACAAAGCACTTACTTTTAAACCAAAAAAAGCATATGCTGTTAATGGGCCGGATTCAGAGCTCCGGCCGCAATGCAACTGAGGCCAGAGTTCTTCGAAAAGTGCTACTGCAAATGCGCAGTAATTTTGGAACGTAATCTACGTTACTTCTTGCAACGTAGATTGCGTACACGCGGTCTTTTAAACCGCGTGTACGCAATCTACGCAAGCCCAATATGCTGAAGTTACCACAAAAAAAAAAGGGAAGCAATAAACGACCTCTTTTTCAAAAACAATTTGTGTTTTTATTAAAGAAAACTATGAAGGTTGCTGGCCAGGGTAGAACATATAGTCTCCACATGTGAGATGTGACGCTCAACCTCAGGAACTTGTGGCTCCGATAGCTCATAGTCCTGAAAGATCCACTCAGGTAGAAACCGCTCGTGCTGCATCTCACAAACATTATGCAAAATGCAACAGTTGACAGTTGCTTGACACGCCTGACCCGGGAAATTCAGTGGCGGTGTGAAAGGGACAGACCCAGGAATTTCCCAGGTTTTTGTGCGCTAAAAAGTGTCAATTGTTTTAGACCCGGCATTTCTTCCCGGAAAAACCCGGGTTGAAGATACCAGGTTTCTAAGTGTTGGCGGTGTGAAAAGGGTATAAGACAACCCTGCTTGTAGCAGCTCACTACACAATCTAATAAGGTTACTCTTCATTGCTTTCTAATAGGTAGGACTCATTATTTCATTGTCAATAACACATTTTTGCTTGTTTCCTGATGTATATTATCATAGAAAACTAATCAGTGAGAGTCTTGATTGTAGTTTACAATGTAATGAGATAAGACCCAGATGTGTCCCTATAGTTAGGTCCCCTATTTCCTATGAGTTGTAGAAGTCTTCAGTGGTAAGTTAAGAAAAGATATGATGACATGACTAGTTGCTTAATAATTCACATAGTGCCTAATATCACACCATTTTCTTCCCTAGTGGCGATAAAACAGTAAAAACATGCTTGGAAGGATATTTTGATCTTTATACCTAAAATATATTGGACCCAAGCTAAAAATATTGCCCTAGTGTACGGCCATTCTAAAATTACCGAACCCTATACCTCCACTCCCTGGCCAGAGTCCTCTGTATATAATGGGGAATACTGAGGGGGGCTGGAGGCATATGATGGGGAATAATGAAGGGAGCTAAAGGCACGTTATGGGGAATACTGAGGGGGGCTGGAGGCATATGATGGGGTATGCTGAGGGGGGCTGGAGGCAAATGATGGGGAATACTGGAGGGCCTCAGAGACATGATGGGGATACTGGGAAGGCTTCAGAGACATGATGGGGATATTGAGAGGAGGGGCTGCAGAGAAATAATGGGGATATTGAGAGGCTGCAGAGATATGATAAGGAAATTGATGGGCTGCAGAGACATTATGGGGATACTGAGGGCTACAGAGACATGATGGGGATATACTGAGGGCTGCAGAGACATGATGGGAAAATTGGGGGGCTGCAGAGACATGATGGGGATGCTAAGGGCTGCAGAGACATGATGGGGCAATTGGGGGGCTTCGGAGGCACTATAAAAGGGGGCACATGGCTGGGCACTATAAAAGGGGGCACATGGCTGGGCACTATAAAAGGGGGCACATGGCTGGGCACTATAAAAGGGGGCACATGGCTGGGCACTATAAAAGGGGGCACATGGCTGGGCACTATAAAAGGGGGCACATGGCTGGGCACTATAAAAGGGGGCACATGGCTGGGCACTATAAAAGGGGGCACATGGCTGGGCACTATAAAAGGGGGCACATGGCTGGGCACTATAAAAGGGGGCACATGGCTGGGCACTATAAAAGGGGGCACATGGCTGGGCACTATAAAAGGGGGCACATGGCTGGGCACTATAAAAGGGGGCACATGGCTGGGCACTATAAAAGGGGGCACATGGCTGGGCACTATAAAAGGGGGCACATGGCTGGGCACTATAAAAGGGGGCACATGGCTGGGCACTATAAAAGGGGGCACATGGCTGGGCACTATAAAAGGGGGCACATGGCTGGGCACTATAAAAGGGGGCACATGGCTGGGCACTATAAAAGGGGGCACATGGCTGGGCACTATAAAAGGGGGCACATGGCTGGGCACTATAAAAGGGGGCACATGGCTGGGCACTATAAAAGGGGGCACATGGCTGGGCACTATAAAAGGGGGCACATGGCTGGGCACTATAAAAGGGGGCACATGGCTGGGCACTATAAAAGGGGGCACATGGCTGGGCACTATAAAAGGGGGCACATGGCTGGGCACTATAAAAGGGGGCACATGGCTGGGCACTATAAAAGGGGGCACATGGCTGGGCACTATAAAAGGGGGCACATGGCTGGGCACTATAAAAGGGGGCACATGGCTGGGCACTATAAAAGGGGGCACATGGCTGGGCACTATAAAAGGGGGCACATGGCTGGGCACTATAAAAGGGGGCACATGGCTGGGCACTATAAAAGGGGGCACATGGCTGGGCACTATAAAAGGGGGCACATGGCTGGGCACTATAAAAGGGGGCACATGGCTGGGCACTATAAAAGGGGGCACATGGCTGGGCACTATAAAAGGGGGCACATGGCTGGGCACTATAAAAGGGGGCACATGGCTGGGCACTATAAAAGGGGGCACATGGCTGGGCACTATAAAAGGGGGCACATGGCTGGGCACTATAAAAGGGGGCACATGGCTGGGCACTATAAAAGGGGGCACATGGCTGGGCACTATAAAAGGGGGCACATGGCTGGGCACTATAAAAGGGGGCACATGGCTGGGCACTATAAAAGGGGGCACATGGCTGGGCACTATAAAAGGGGGCACATGGCTGGGCACTATAAAAGGGGGCACATGGCTGGGCACTATAAAAGGGGGCACATGGCTGGGCACTATAAAAGGGGGCACATGGCTGGGCACTATAAAAGGGGGCACATGGCTGGGCACTATAAAAGGGGGCACATGGCTGGGCACTATAAAAGGGGGCACATGGCTGGGCACTATAAAAGGGGGCACATGGCTGGGCACTATAAAAGGGGGCACATGGCTGGGCACTATAAAAGGGGGCACATGGCTGGGCACTATAAAAGGGGGCACATGGCTGGGCACTATAAAAGGGGGCACATGGCTGGGCACTATAAAAGGGGGCACATGGCTGGGCACTATAAAAGGGGGCACATGGCTGGGCACTATAAAAGGGGGCACATGGCTGGGCACTATAAAAGGGGGCACATGGCTGGGCACTATAAAAGGGGGCACATGGCTGGGCACTATAAAAGGGGGCACATGGCTGGGCACTATAAAAGGGGGCACATGGCTGGGCACTATAAAAGGGGGCACATGGCTGGGCACTATAAAAGGGGGCACATGGCTGGGCACTATAAAAGGGGGCACATGGCTGGGCACTATAAAAGGGGGCACATGGCTGGGCACTATAAAAGGGGGCACATGGCTGGGCACTATAAAAGGGGGCACATGGCTGGGCACTATAAAAGGGGGCACATGGCTGGGCACTATAAAAGGGGGCACATGGCTGGGCACTATAAAAGGGGGCACATGGCTGGGCACTATAAAAGGGGGCACATGGCTGGGCACTATAAAAGGGGGCACATGGCTGGGCACTATAAAAGGGGGCACATGGCTGGGCACTATAAAAGGGGGCACATGGCTGGGCACTATAAAAGGGGGCACATGGCTGGGCACTATAAAAGGGGGCACATGGCTGGGCACTATAAAAGGGGGCACATGGCTGGGCACTATAAAAGGGGGCACATGGCTGGGCACTATAAAAGGGGGCACATGGCTGGGCACTATAAAAGGGGGCACATGGCTGGGCACTATAAAAGGGGGCACATGGCTGGGCACTATAAAAGGGGGCACATGGCTGGGCACTATAAAAGGGGGCACATGGCTGGGCACTATAAAAGGGGGCACATGGCTGGGCACTATAAAAGGGGGCACATGGCTGGGCACTATAAAAGGGGGCACATGGCTGGGCACTATAAAAGGGGGCACATGGCTGGGCACTATAAAAGGGGGCACATGGCTGGGCACTATAAAAGGGGGCACATGGCTGGGCACTATAAAAGGGGGCACATGGCTGGGCACTATAAAAGGGGGCACATGGCTGGGCACTATAAAAGGGGGCACATGGCTGGGCACTATAAAAGGGGGCACATGGCTGGGCACTATAAAAGGGGGCACATGGCTGGGCACTATAAAAGGGGGCACATGGCTGGGCACTATAAAAGGGGGCACATGGCTGGGCACTATAAAAGGGGGCACATGGCTGGGCACTATAAAAGGGGGCACATGGCTGGGCACTATAAAAGGGGGCACATGGCTGGGCACTATAAAAGGGGGCACATGGCTGGGCACTATAAAAGGGGGCACATGGCTGGGCACTATAAAAGGGGGCACATGGCTGGGCACTATAAAAGGGGGCACATGGCTGGGCACTATAAAAGGGGGCACATGGCTGGGCACTATAAAAGGGGGCACATGGCTGGGCACTATAAAAGGGGGCACATGGCTGGGCACTATAAAAGGGGGCACATGGCTGGGCACTATAAAAGGGGGCACATGGCTGGGCACTATAAAAGGGGGCACATGGCTGGGCACTATAAAAGGGGGCACATGGCTGGGCACTATAAAAGGGGGCACATGGCTGGGCACTATAAAAGGGGGCACATGGCTGGGCACTATAAAAGGGGGCACATGGCTGGGCACTATAAAAGGGGGCACATGGCTGGGCACTATAAAAGGGGGCACATGGCTGGGCACATAGAGTGGACACATAGACCTACAGATACAACCGGCCCTTTGATGGGGACCAAACTGCTGATGCGGCCCCCGATGAATTTGAGTTTGACACCCCTGCACTAGACGATTATCGGCCCGATCTCCCAATTACCGGGTGATCGGGCAAATAATCACTCTAGTATATAGTACAGATCAATTTTTGAAACGTCAAATAAACGCACCAGAAACGCTCTGGATTATTTGATCTTTCAGCATGTTTGATTTAAATCGGGAGATAGCTACTGATATTTTGAGGGAGCCAATCAGCAAGTGCGTACATGACTAACCGGACCCTCATAAGCTCATTTAATTGCCCCCCCCGCCCAACTTCATGTAACTTCACACATACGGAAGACAACCACGCCCCTCCATATGTATGTATGCCCCTAAGTGCGATTCACAAGTCCCTGCCTAATGGACTTCCGTGCCTAAATGTAACTTGCGTGGAAAAAGTTACTACACATGCGCTGTTAATCCGCTCCTAAATATACACACAGAAAACCATGCAAAATCGTATCTCTGAATACAAAGTATGGATGTGGCCCTTTGGTCATTGTCTGCACGAATAAGTATCTAACATTTCCTGTGTTACAGCACCTTTATTGTGGAGTGTGTGATGATGAAGTGAATTAGGACCTAATGAACTAGGTTGCAATTATGGATTGGACTAATAAAATATTAAGTGGATAATTAAGGGTTATGTAATGGTATAATTTAAAGGACAAATGGAAACAGAGATGAAAGACTAAAAATGAACTTAAGAGCTACAAATCTATATGGAAACCTGATGAAAATGAACATATTATTGTACTGAGAAAAAAAAAAAAACCAAGAGAATATCCATTCACTTGAATCACTCTCAATAAATGCTGTTGATTAATTTGAATGTGTATTTCCAGGTGGAATACTGAGTACTGTATTTTTTTTTGACATGTTATTAAATGTCTCAACATACACATTTTTGTTATTGGGTTGTTATTGTTATAATACAACTAAATTTGCACTGTTAAGTCGCTTACAGCAATAATAATAAAAAGATGTTATGGCTAGATACCCCCAATACTCTTCCTGCCTCAGCGATTGTAGTGCTGAAGTAGACATTTCAGTAGCTAAATGCGGAGCTTTCTTTTGTGGGGAACTCAGTATCTTCTCGACCCCTCTTCCATAAAAAGGACTGTGCGGCATATAATGAGTGGCCATATCTATGGACTGTTTCAGTGTGCACCAGAACCGTATTTTGTTATACAAAAGAACACTTTTTTAGTAAAACCACTGGTTTGGGGTGATTTTGCTAGCAATATTTAGAATGACATTCTTACTTTTACAAAAATTGCTGTTACACATTACAGCGGCAAAATCATCTAGCTGATCAATGTTTAGAGCAAGCCAACCTGTGGCTCTCCAGGTGTCGCAAAACTACAAGTTCCAGCATGCTTTAACTGCTTAGGCATAGCCGAGACATGATTTGTAGTTTCACAACATCTGGAGAGCCACAGGTTTGGAGGAAAAACTATATGCTGCAAATTAATTTTATTGTTTAATTAAAAGAGAAAAGAAATAAGCCTGTAAAATAGAGTTGAGCTTGGAAATGCCATCCCAAATACTATTTGCACATTTTAAACTTGCCTCCCGCTGCAGTTTTGCTGAAGTGTATTGTTGCACCTGTTTTTGCTGTTAACCTTAAACTTTGAATCGGTCACTCCATGTGTAGTAATTACGCACTCAGAGGCATTTAGAATGTCACCTAGTACTAAGGCACCACAGTACAGGGGACGCTGCGGCTGAGGAAGACCCACAAAAATGACAGTTATAACTGTAGGTTTGCAGCTGCTGAATGTCTGTAACAGCGTCAGGCACTGTCAGACCCAGCTCTCCTCCAGGCTCCTCCTTGGCAGTCAGGACCAGTGTTTGTACCCTGGATCCAAGATAGGCTGCGCACTTATTGCTAATGATGCCCAACAGCACTTTGTATTAGCCAGCATAGCAGGGTAAGGTACTGTACTCTAACCCCAAGTTTGCATTTGTTAGCAGACGGCTGTATAGCGTAAATAGGGTCTAGGGTCAGTATAGTTTTAAATAAGCAACTGGGCAGACTGGATATGTCATGTAGCTCTTAACTGCCATCACTTTCTATGTCTCTATGGTCTATGTATAAATCTTGGCTCAGGTAAATTTCAGCTGATCTGGACCATATCAACCAAATGACTCTGCCTCATATTACAGAAATGATCTGGACAGGATGATTCATAAATGCTTTAAAGGTTTTTAGAATGCCCGAGTGCAGCATGATAGAAAAGAGTCAAGGAATGTGCACGTTACACATTTGTTACAAATTTGACAAAAGCACTTCTGAAGCTGAAAGTTCAAGGAGATAATGGGCCTCATCCTTTCTCAGCCGATCTGCGCATGCGCCAGGCAGATGCTGCCCGGCGTTGCTACGGCAACGCCCGATCCTGGATCGGGCGTCCGTAGCAGC
>WWET01000274.1:450762-473430 GCA_011038615.1 Limnodynastes dumerilii
ATATATAAAGTTTAGTGCTGTATGGTGTATTTGGTGTATTCTAATTAACAATTATTGTTATTAAAGGTATAGGACTATAATTTAAAACATGCAATTTCTCTTTTGTCTTAAGAAGACTTAATTTAAGATTTAGCATACAATATAATACATTTATCCTCAGCATGTTTAAATTGTTCTACTGTGTTAGACTCTACCATTTCCAGCACCTACCCTTTCATCAAAGTCATTTTTCCAACCATTTCCTCTAAACCTACCACCCTCCAGTTTATATGTACTTTATGCCCTCATGTTCTACTACATCTCTTCCTTTAAAAAAATGCCACCTCTTGCTAATATGTGCAAGTGTATTGTGACAGAGACAGCATATCTCCACATGAGAGTAATGTGGAGGATCCTGACCAGGTTTTAGAGCAGCAGCAGGGAAACTGGTGTGATCAGGGTTGGGCTAATCAGCAGCACCTGTGCTCTCCTGATATAAGTGTTTCAAAGACAGAGGGTCAACTTTCTTGACTGTGGAATAGCTGCCCAAGGGATAGGCCGAGGGGCTGGGTTATTATAAGGACCACTGGAGCACTTGGACTATGCTGTGACACTTACATGCTGCACTGCTGTGACCAACTTGCTGATGCTGATTACCTGTTGTGCTGTTTGGCTGCTACAAAATAAAGAACTTTACTTCATCTTATCCATGTGATGCGCTCAAATGCTTGTAGGACACCTCCTCTTGTATAATTGTGTATCCAGGAATGGTGTCGTTTTCCCTTTTATACTTTATGGTCATTTTTGTTTTGTAAATACTTTAATAAAAATGTTTAACATTAGTCATTTGAAAAACTATTTAGGAACTCAACTTTTTCACATTTAAAGCTTATTGCCACTTTTTCTTAAAATATTTCCTTAGCAAAAAACTTACTTACTTAAAATATTACTGTCCTTTTAAATACAAATAAGCAAAAGTAAAATGCAATACTACTTAAAAAAAAAAGAATAAACTTTAAAAACCTAGACAGTAAGACAGATGGTGAAAATCGCTGAAAAATATGAATTTCCTTTCCAGGAATAGACCTTTAAAATCCCAAACTGTCTGTAAATTAGGGACTGTTGGCAAGTGTCCCACATATACAAGCTGCTAATCAAGTGCTTTGCGTTATTTTGTTATTATTTTAGACACTACCACCTCTATATAAATGCACAACCTTTGGTAGTTTGAGTTGAACCATTTTGATTGGTGTTAACAAAATGCCATAGAAAAGAATCTCTGAAAAACAATTAATATTTATGAATCACAAAAAGGGATTTACACCAGTTCATGTCTTCATAAGTGAAAATGATTATTAATAATATTAACCATTGATTTCCAGTAGACATCCCATCAAATTCACCAAGAAACGTGATAACCTATGAATCTTCCAAAAAAATTCAACTTACCCCCTCTCAAAGCTAAGATTCTGCTGACCTCTGTTTACACCCTATATGTTAAAATATGTGTTATGGAAAGGTATTCTGAACAGGGTATATTAATCAGATATGTTCTTTAGATGGACAAGAACTGAGATGTTTAATCTGCACACTTTTTTGGTGGCAACAAAAAGTGTTTTACCTCAGAGGTGCACCCAGGGGGTGTTTCTGGTAGCTCAAAATCTGAAAAAGGGGCGTGGCTTTGTTGGTGTAAATAAAAACAGGTGTGGGTTTACGGGTAGACAGGGGGCCAACATAGACCCTATGCCTGCCACACAGAGGGAATCCCACCATATAGGAATAAACACTGTGCCACACCAAAAATATAAATGGCATATATTAAGGGTTTTGAAATGGTACATTTGGACTGATAATACATTTGGAGATTTGTGGAATGACTGCAGTATTTTGAAAATAAATTTGAGCCAGACCCAGACTTTTGAGGTTAATGCGATTAGATCCCTAAGCATGATTCAGAAAACCATTCCATTTTAAGTGCGTGGGAATTCCTGAAAGTCTGGATCAGTAAGCATTATGCCTGCTACTCTATTGGAAGTGACAGTGCTGAATGGGTTAGGACTTCCTCTGAGCATTCCTCTGAGCGTAGGTTTACATTATGCACAATGGGGTAGATCCAGAACTACGTGTGCCGTACGTTTATTCGTGGAGCGTATTTTCGTGCACGTAAGTTCGCTACACTCCCCCCGGCACACCCCTTGCACGGACGTATTTTGTCAGGATACGCTGGCCAAACCCACCTTAACTTTTTCACACGTAACTGTGTACGTCCGCTAGCGGACGTATAGACTACGTGAACGTACGCAGCTTAGCACGCCCATACTGTACACTTTAAATACCACCCCACGCCTACTATGCCCACACGTAAGTATTTACGTGACACATACGTGAATCTCCCATACGTTCACAAATACACTACGTGAATGTGCGTATTTTCTATGGTGCGCATGCACAGTGCGTACGAATCTGCGATTTTACTTCTCTGCCACGCGTAAAATCGCGGAGAAGCGTAGTTCTGGATCAGCCCCAATGTGTAAAAGTGACCCAACCAGACTGAACCATAGCAAACAGATGTGTCCCAGTCACACAATCTTACTTGTGAGTTACCAATTTTGAGATCCACTACAGCACACAATGGTTGGGTTATGCTGAGGCTTTTATCTCAAGTTGAGGTATTGACAACCATGGTGAGACAACACAACCTTGTTTAAAAGTTCATTTATTTCAGTAACTCAGCTTAAAAGGTGAAACTAATATATTATATAGACTCATTACTTGCAAAGTGAGATATTTCAACCCTTTATTGGTTTTAATTTTGATGATAATGGCTTTCAGCTTATGAGAACCCCAAAAGTGAAATTTCTCAAAATCAGAATATTACATGAAATAAAAAAGAAAAAGGTTTTTAAATACAGAAATGTCAGCCCTCTGAAAAGTATAATCATGCATATGTACTCAGTACTTGGTTTGGGACCCTTTTGCACAAATGACTGCCTCAATGCGGCGTAGTATGGATGCTATCATTCTGCTGAGGTGTTATAGAAACTTCACACTGGACTTCAAGCATCTTGGATTGTGTGCCTTTCCATTCTTCCACCAGAAATCTGGGACCTTGGTTTCCTTTCTTTAGCCCAGGTAAGATGCTTCTGACGTTGCTTGTTGTTCAAGAGCGGAAGAGGAATACAACATTTGAAGTCCATGTCCAGGATCCGTCTGGGTGTGGTGGCTCTTGATCCACTAACTCCAAATTCACTCTACTCCTTGTGCACCTCCCACACAATTTTGAATGGCCTTTTCCTGACAATCCTCTTCAGGCTGCGATCATCCCTGCTGCTTGTGCACCTTTTTCTTCAAACCTTTTCCCTTCCACTTAACTTTCTATTAATGTGCTTTGATGCAGCACTTTGAGAACATCCAACTTCTTTTGCAATTTCCTTTTGAGGCTTTCCCTCCTTGTGGAGGGTGTCAATGATGGTTTTCTGCACAACTGTCAGGTTATAAGTCTTCCCCATGATTGTGAATTCTACTGATCCAGACTGAGAGACCATTTAAAGGCTCAGGAACCCTTTGTAGGTGTTTTGGAATAATTTGCTGATTAGAGTGTGACACTTTGAGCCTACAATATAGAACACTGTCACATTATTCTAATTTTGTGAGATTTTGATTTTGGGGTTTCCATAAGCTGTAAGCCATAATCATCAAAATGAATACAAATAAAGGCTTGAAATATCTCACTTTGCATGTAACGAGTCAATATATTATATTAGTTTCACCTTTAAGTTGAATTACTGAAATAAATGAACTTTTGAATGATATTCTAATTTTTCGAGTTTCACCTGTACATTGCATATTGGACTTATTGCTAACCCTTTTTTATAATCACCTCTAGACAATCAATCATGTTAACGTGAAAATACTTAAAAAGGTTAAAAATAAACAACAAATATGCAGTGAACAAACTTACACCTTTATTATAGTAGACTACAAGGATTATGCCCTCATTTATCACCCCCCTTTAGTACAGAACAGTGCATATAGTGGCTTGTAATTTACATTATTCTGTTCAGCAACTTCATTCACTTCCAAACTCGATTTTTTGGAATTTTCTTTGTCACATCAGTTTTTATTTCTTTTTTTAATCCATGAGCTTATTATAATTGTGTACAAAAATCAAAATGTTACAGAAAATAAGTCAAGGTCAAATGCAGCATATGGTTTGTCCTTTTTCCAATAATAGAGATTGTAAGTAGAAGTCACGACTAATTAGAAATGTCAGGTAGGGAATCATCGAGCCTGGGAAAAAAGCTCAATTACTGTAAAATCCCCATGGAGTAATGTCTGGCTATAAGTTTTATAGTTGAGAATGTGTGAATTACTTCAAAAAAGATATTTGGTCTATAAAACGATGGATATTTAACAGCTCAATTAATGAAGATGTTCACTTCTTTCCCCTTGGAAGACTTACTTCCACAGATGGTCAATACTTATGCGTTACTGTTGTTTTCATCAGTATGGAAAGTAGTAACACATGTACAAGTTAAAAATGCAAACATATTGTGTGTCTTAAGATAGCAAAGATCTGTCACTGTACAAAACAATAATGTTTCCAATAATATTAATACATCATTTCTATAGAAATATTAACAGTGCATCATTTTGAGTGGTGTACAGTATTTTACAATAAGGATTTATAGCAGTATATCAGACGTCATTCAAAGCTACAGGCATCTGAGTAGGCATCTGCTTATTCTTGTGAAGTTTAGAAGACTTTCCATTCCTCAGCTCTCAGACAGAACACGGGAGTTACGATAGCAATATACCAATAAACTCTGGTATATCGCTTTAGTTATTGCATATAACACGTCACAAGGTAGACTAAGCTTCTACAAAAGCACAGAGTTCATTCAAAATAAGTTCATGGAAACAAGAAATAACTAATAAAATAGTAGAGATGAATGGCCTACATTTAAATGAATGCAAAAAAAAAAGACAGAAAAAGAAGTACCAAATTAAACCATGTATTAGTTTTAGTTTCTCAAATTTGTTTCAGAAAATGGGCATAATGAGCCTGATTCAGATCTCTGCGAGACATCCGTGTGGATATACTGCTCTCCGCCCTTATCCCTTCATTAACTGTCTGGCAGGGATTAGGCATACAGAAGTGAAAGGCCTGCTCATTCCACGGATCTTCTTCCACATGGAACTAAGTTACATTTAGAATGAGCTATTACACATAACATCCGGCTTGTGCCTGCGCCGATGTTACTCGTCAGGGGACAAGTCCAGTTGTTCTGAATCAAGCCCGATGTTTTAATATAACAAATAATGAATCTCCTGAATTCTGTATTATAGATAAAGTAGTGCAACGTTTAAAGCACTAACATTTAACCTGCCAGCACCATTGGGTGTTTCATTACCAAAGTTTTTATTGTTGGAACTGGTAAATAAAGCCCTTATTGTCTTAGCCGCAATTTTAGCATAAGAAAGGCATTTTTCTTTAAGTCGGTTCTGACAGAGACAGCGTTAAAAAATTAAATACATTTTCAACAGAAAGTGCACTTGTAATTAAATGTGCAACACCCCACAATAGCCCCCAAAACACACATTGTGTATTATTCAGCAACATTCCATTTTAATTGGGCCTGATTCACACAGGCAATTCTATTGAAACACCTAAATTTACACTCCCTCCCACAACACTTCCCCGTTTCTTAGGTACCTAAGGCACTTAAGAGTGCCACAGAGCTTCCTTAACTTCCCTTGCATATTTTCCTTCCTAAGAAGGAAAATACGTACTGAGGATCCTTCACCGCGCCCTCCCTGGCTCATTTAAATACCTCCCCCCACTCACTTTTCTTAAAAATGTCACAAGGAAGCAGTACCTAAGCACTACGTACATTGCGTAGTCACTATAACTATGCATGCGCAGTACTGAAATTCCTAAAACTACGCTCCAAAGAAGCAGCAAATGCTTAGGTGTGAATCCGGTCCTTTGTGTTGTGCAAGGGGCAGTGTCCAATAATAAAATAGAGTAATAAAAAAATATTCTCCCTGGGTGTAGCACCCCTAAAGCAGTTTGGGTTGTTTCTCTTGAATTCAGCAACTACATGTTCAAGCAGCTGCAATATAGATATAACATACAATGCTCAATAAAATGACAACAAAACTTATGAGGATGTTAGTTATAAAATAGTGGGAGTAAATTATGTCACCTTATTGTAGAAGAACCCATATCATATTATGCAGGCTATTCCAAATTGTAACAAAGGAAGGAAGTCTAGACACTGATCTTGAATCAAGTTATACACATAATAAATCTCCTTTTAAAAGCATACTGACTACGCAATGTAAGTAGCCCTTAGGTACGTAGCTTCATTATATGCAGTCTTTAAAGACCACACATAGGCCCTGATTCAGAGATTGAAAATAAGAACTTAAAGTTACACCTGGGCTAAACCATGTTGATTTCAGGGGAGTCAAATTTCATTTGTTGCAACAGTATTATAGTTAAA
This sequence comes from Limnodynastes dumerilii, assembly GCA_011038615.1. Classification (NCBI taxonomy): domain Eukaryota; kingdom Metazoa; phylum Chordata; class Amphibia; order Anura; family Limnodynastidae; genus Limnodynastes; species Limnodynastes dumerilii. Next base: position 457,251 of record WWET01000274.1, read on the forward strand.
AGGTGATGTTTCCCAGCTCAAGTCTAATTAGCAGTTTAAAAGTGAAGCTGATCAGGTATCTGTGTGCAATAAGTAAAAGCAAAGCATTCTCCCTGCATGCATAGAATAAAATTAACTTGACTCCCCCTGAAATCAACATGGTTTTGCCCAGGTGTAACTTTAAGTTCTTATTTTCAGCCTCTGAATCAGGCCCATAGTTTTGAAAGTAAAAGGAGGCGTGCCACTGCAGCCTCCGTGGGATCTTAGGGTAGTGGGTGGGGGAGGAATTTAGATTAGGTAGGGAGGGAGGGCATAGCTTTGTCCGTGTGTATTTTCCCTACTTAAGAGGGAAAATACGCACAGGAAGCTAAGGTAGCCTATGGAACTCGTAAGTGCCATTAGGCACCTAAAAACAGGGGCGGGTCAGAGAAGTGGAACGGACAGGTAGGTGCAGATACATGCGTATCCACACCTACGGATCTCACACTTAAATTTGAATCCGGTCTAGTGTTACTTTCCCTGCCTTCAATTATTGGTAGAAAGTGCTTTTAATATCTTGCAGGGATTAGCAGCCTTACCGTTTATATTAATGTTCTGGCACTTTGCCTACTGCCCATTCAACATTGGTATTGGCTGAATACTCATGTCAGTATTGTGCAGGTCAGACCCTGTATTTAGGTATACTGTGAGGTGTATCTTTGTTCTACATGGTCAGTTCATGCTTATTGCTCTGCCTAGTAACATTGAGGTATTGCACATGGGGTGCCTATTGGACTGTGCCTGTCTCTGTGCTAATTGTTTGTCCGTGTTTAGTTTTATGTTTTACAGGTACACTGTGAGGTTTAGAACCTCCTGTGAATATGTGTTGCACTACCACCTATCTCTGGGACTCCTGTGACTTAGCAGTGATGCAATAAACTACTACTAGTCAAGCTGAAGCGCTGGTGAGTACAACTCTGAAGGAAAAGACGGCTTGCTATAGACGAAGACCTCGTTGTAGTTCATCAGTATATTGGGAGCCATAACAGTGCGACATGGTTTTCCACACACTTCCAATAAAAAAATTAAAGTAAAAAAATGCCCTAACATCAGCAAATAAAAAGGAATACACCCAGATCACTGATATAGCATATATGATACAGACAAATATGTGACATTATTAAGTTTTATTAAATATTGTAAAGTGACAAACGTGTTAGAACCCATAAGTCCATGGAACTGTAGACCTATATTGTCAGGAATGTCTCTGCAAGTCAGTAAAAACACTAATGAAATATTATACACACTCTGATAAGAGAAAAAGATGTAGAAGAAATGACAACAAGGATACAAAATAGTATTTCTGTAACCTTCCAAAAATGAGAAACTCAGTGCAGGTGAATGTAGTGACGGGGCACCTCCTATAAATGATAACACAGTAGACATGTGTGTGTGTGTGTGTATGAATTTTTCTATTTTCAATAGGCACAATTCTTGGAAAGGAGAAAAATCTGTATGGTATGAACACTGTATCATTACATAAAAAATTCATTTTTTCCCCATAATATAATTCATGACCAATATTTAATATTGATACAATAATAATCAATATTTCATTTCCTAGGTCAGCATATTCCAAAGCTGTTTTTGAACTATATAGTTATAAACTGGTGTTTAATTAGTAAAGTACCATGGGCAAAGTAAAATATTTATATATGTACAAAGCATAAGTAAAGTTATTGGACGAGGTAAATAATAACATGTAAATATTGAAGTGTCACTCTTCTTCATCATCACTGTCCTTCATAGAAATCCCCTGGAGTCCTCCCCTATCAGACACAGCCACTGTGGCCTCTTCCATGGTTAAACGATTGTAAATAGTCTCATATGTCTTGTTATTTAATGTGCCATCAAGCACTCCTTGCAGCCTGAAGTCTCTGTAGGTTTTCTGCAAGAAAATAAAACACATTTATGATACTTTGTTGCACGTCACTGTGGGTTTGCATCATGTACTTGTAAATGTCAGTGTAATATTCATGTTCAGCAAATGTGTGAATTAACATGTCTTACATCCCAGCAATTTAGCAGTACTAAGCATATTGGACCGGATCCATTCTCCCTACAGCAGGCGCTTTGTGGAAATCAGCTGCTTTGGAGTCAGTCATGCTCAGAACACTTGGCTATGCACAGAATGCATTAATTCCGTACATGGGGCTGGCCAAACCTCCGTACATACTTTATACACATGGTGGGCTGGCCTTCATATTTAAGTAGTAAAGCAAGGGCTGGGTGTATGATTATCTTGTCCACACATTTAATCTTATGTGGACAAAATAACGTCCGTATGTGAGAGGCGAGTGACATGGTAGAGCACTACCCTCTCACAGGCAGACAACCAGCCCTCCATGTGTACAGAACACATGCGTAGGTCTAGATCAGGTCCATCAACTTGAAATCCATAGACTACCCAAACTGCGTATCTCTTAAATGACTAATTAATTATGGGGGTTGTGATACAGCAATAGGAGAACAATACCTTCCAGGCATTATAGCCTAAATTGGTTTGTGGTGTCAGTTTGGTCTTAATCCAATCCCCACCCCCCTCTTGGCGCCTGTTGCATGGATCTCAAGGAAGCGTATCCCTCCTCTCTTTCCTCTGATTCCTGCTTATGGCTTTACTCCTTTTCTTCTACTCCCATTTCTTCACCTTACCACTTCAGTCACATTATGCTGTTGAGTGACAAACAAGATTACTTCTTTGTACTCCTGTTTTTACTATGCGCTCCCTTTTTGTATGTATTTGATGTTTAAATATGTACAAAAAACAAACAAAAGAAACCTTACAGCACGTTTTTATCAGATAAACTGTACCCTTAATGACATAATTACTGTGTGTTTCTCCTTTTATATCACTGTATATTTGTGCATATGCAATGCTTTAATAGGTAGCAGACCTCTCTAATTTCAAACTGTAGCTGATCCTTCAAGAAATGGAGTCATTGGGCCAGATGCTCAGTTAATAACAACAGGTAATTTATGTAAACCACATACATAAGTTGCCTATCAGTTTGTGCTGCTTGTATGCAGTGCAATGAATGGTGCATTGGAACACAGATGCCCAATGCTGCCTCCTGTGCGGAATTCATTATTCGCAGGGCAGGCTTACTCGCCATGGGCCTGATCCAAACTTAAGGTCATTTTACAAACGCACGTATAATGCATTCCCCTCACACGCACGTAGCTTAGCTGATTTATGTGTTCTAAACCCTACATGAACTTTTCCTTGCGTATCTCTGGTCTTATGTATCACCTTGTCATACGTAAGTGCCTAGCCCAACCCAAATGCCTCCCCTCCTCCCACAATGCGTGTATTCGGCTTGCGTAGGGATGTTGCGTCCATTTGTATGGAGTTACATACAAGTTATATACAATCAGAGTCACGGTGCGTAACATCTGTCGCGCGCATGCAAAGTGCGTTCCCACAGACAGATTTACGCATGCGTCATGTGTAAATTAGCTGTCATTATAAAGTCTGGATATGGCCCCATGTGTACAAGACACTTATGGTGGGTGGGCATAGGCATTCTAATTGTACAGTAAGGACTTGGCTAAGACCATAAGTACAATACAGTATTCTGCACGTACAGGGTTAAGTGTGCAGCACACAGAGAGAGTGTTCAAATACCTGCATGCGGACTGGAGGATAGCAAATGAGTTTTGGCTATCACTCACATGCCTTATACCAATAACTCAAAGTCTGTAACATTATTTATGTTAGAGATAGATCGTATCAAATACAGGTGATGCCACAGAATGAATGCAGAACTAAAGCAAAGCAGTACCTCTTTACCGCTAAATTTTAACTTTTTTATAGACAATGGGGTAGATCCAGAACTACACTTGCCGTACGTTTACTCGCGTAGCGTATTTCTATACACTCCCCTAGGCACACCCCTTGAATGTACGTATTTTGTCAAGATACCCTTTCCAAACCCTACCTTAACTTTTGCCAACGTAACCGCAGAGATACGCACACGTACGTATGGCCAACACGTATTTACGCAGCTAAGCACGCCCATACTGTACACTTTAAATACAAACCCCCGCCTACTTAACGTATTTTGGACGTAAAATTGGCACGCCCACATGTAAGTATTTACGTGACACATACGTGAATGGCCCATACGCTCACAATTACGCTACGTTACATTGTGTATTTTCTATGGTGCGCATGCGCAGTACTTACCAAAAGGCGATTTTACGTCTCCGCCACGCGTAAATTCGCTCACAAGCGTTGTTCTGGATCTGGCCCAATGTCATGACTAGGATGCCTATTGATAAACATACTCACTAGGTGTTCCTAGAAAAACATGCTTCTGGTAAAGCAGTTTTCTTAACATTACTTTCTCTTGATTGAGTCTGGTGCATTGATAATCCTCAGTAATGTTCTTTATTTATAAATTGCACAACACTTGATCCCTATATCAGGCATAGGCAAGCTGTTACTCTCCAGTTATTGTGAAACTACAACTCTCAGCAGATTCCAGCAGATTAGGCTTAGCAGATACCAAGAATGATGGTACTGATGGAGTGCCACAGGTATACTAGCCCCATATAATCATCTTTATTCATTACAATGGGGAAAATCCAGATCCCAGCATCCTTTATGTGCGTGCGAGGGTCCGTAGGTACGCTCGTGTATGGGAAGTGCACGCCCCCTGCACTCCCTGCTGTCAGTAGGAAATTCCTACTTTAACGGCCACAGACCTAGTAGTAACAGGGCTTACCCCTATATGGCGGAGATAGAGCCATCGTAAGTGAAAGGTCTGCCCCTTTCCCGTAAGTACTGACGTACTTAACTTCCTTATGTACATTAGTACTTATGCTAAGGGAACATCTGGCACACGCACGCGCAGATGTTCCCTGACAGGGGACTTACACAACAGAGCTGCGCAAGTACCCTGCCGTTATTAGTTCAGGATCTGGCCCAATGTCAGTAAGGACACATAATAATAATAATAATAATAATAACAATTACTAATAATTTACATTACATATTGTTGATCACGAAATCATGAAATGTACTTTGTACACATTTTCCTACACACTTAAACAACATAGTTTTATAGAATATTTTCCCATTATATCTTTTTATGTATGAGACTGAAAAATCACTATTTTGTATGGACAAAGAAATAGCCTGCTCCAATTATCCATGGAATATATTATAAAAAATAAAAAGAATAACAGAAATATTGTATCTAAATAACTGAATATGTTGAATGGAATACTGCATCCAGTTGCTAGATCTGCGATAGAGAATAATCATCTACATGCAAGAGTTTGGAACTTTTTGTTTTTAAGTTACTACTCATACATTTTTACAGAAAACATTAACCTTTGCTAAAAAATAACAGCAATTGCAGCAATGTTTCACACCCTCTTTACATTTTGTTAAAAGCATCCATCTGGAGATATTTAGCATCTTTACAAACTCTATTTTTTTAGTGTGTACTTGATACTGTAATAAAGGTTCACATGAATACATTTTTGTTCTGATATTTAATAACAACACTAAATCTATAAACATGTTTGAAGTGTTAAAGTGTTTTATTTATTTGTTTGTAACGTATCCTTAAGTAAATTCCATGACTTTTATATATATATACTTTTAACTTGAGGACCTGATTTTTAGGTTTATGTATGTAACTTAATGTGTTTTTTTTATATCAACAATATTAGGCCGAAACATTAAAGACTAAGGGCAAGATTTACTAAGCTGCGGGGTTAGAAAAGTGGAGATATTGTCCATAGCAACAGATTCTGACATTTTCCAGTATGTAAAAGGAAAGTAAGAGCTAGAATCTGATTGGTTGCTATAAGCAACATCTTCACTTTTTTAAACCTGCATACAGACATAAAAGGTAGCCCTATGGCACTCATAAGTGCCATAAGGTACCTAAAAACGTTGGGTGGGTCGGGAGCTGTAAGAGTGAGTTAGGTCCAGATCTGCCCGCACCTATCTCACTCTTAAGTGTGAATCAGGTCTAATGTTACCAAGAATTGCACCTGCTAAATGGGGATGGAATCACTAGAATAGGTCATGGCACAAAATAGGGTGTGACTAGTCCAGAGGGAAATTTTGATCAGTTATGACTGTAAGTGTTGGACCATGTGTAACTTTCTAAGCTCCAAATATGTGTCACATAACAGATTAGCCGGCATATTAAATGAAAGGAAATAGCACAGCTATAAAAATCTGACTTCAGGTAACATTGTATGACCGTTTGCACAACAGAGTCTGGACATTAGCTGCTCTGGGTAAAGTATAGGAAGTTTAGTCTCAGTATGTTTTCTATAACCTTCTGAGGAGCAGCAGTGTTTTTTGTATCCTCTTATTAATAGTAAAATGGACTGTGGCTTAAGTTCATTGAAGAATAAAGTAGCAATATAGACAAATAGAGAGAAGCCAGTGGACATCTAGGAGAAACTGGAGGGCACTGAGAAAGGCTACTTAAGGACAACATCTTTTAGATCACAATTCTGAATACTGTACACTTGTCAAATATATTCATTTTAATTTACCGTATTTTTCGGACCATAAGACGCACTTTTTCCCCCCAAAAAAGTGGGGAAAAAAGTGTGTGCGTCTTATGGACGGAATACTCACCTTGGGGCATGAGCAGGTCCGTCGGGACCCGCTCCGCGGGGGGATGCGGTGCATCCAGGCACTCATCCCCCCGCTCCCTGGCTGTCAGAAGCGTAATGAACGCTGCTGTGACAGCAATGTAAGGTGCTATCATCACTCTGATGAGAGTGCCTTACACTGCTTCACAGCGGCATCCATTACCGTTATTTCTGCTCTGCTTGTCACACATGGCAGGCAGAGCAGAAGCAATGGTAATGGACACTGCTTCATAGCGGCGTCCATTACTGTTCTCTCTGCTCTGCCTGTACTGTGTGACAGGCAGAGCAGTGCAGCAGCTCCTCCCCCTGACGCTGGAGTGACCTGAGGTCACATCAGCGTCAGGGAAGACCGCGGAGGACAAGCAGCACGCGTCAGAACGGGACACTACAGGTAAGTGCCGCTGGGTATATAGAGTAATTGGGGGTGCTGCACAGATGGATGCTGGACAGATGGGGGGTGCTGGACAGATGGGGGGTGCTGGACAGATGGGTGCTGGACAGAGGGAAGGGTGCTGGACTGATGGGTGATGCTGGGTGCAGGACATGATGGGTGATGCTGGGTGCTGGACTGATGGGTGATGCTAGGTGCTGGACTGATGGGTGATGCTGGGTGCAGGACATGATGGGTGATGCTGGGTGCAGGACATGATGGGTGATGCTGGGTGCAGGACATGATGGGTGATGCTGGGTGCAGGACATGATGGGTGATGCTGGGTGCAGGACATGATGGGTGATGCTGGGTGCAGGACATGATGGGTGATGCTGGGTGCAGGACATGATGGGTGATGCTGGGTGCAGGACATGATGGGTGATGCTGGGTGCAGGACATGATGGGTGATGCTGGGTGCTGGACACTATTTGGTTCAAAATATTTTTTTTCTGTATTCTTCCTCCTAAAAACTAGGTGCGTCTTATGGTCTGGTGCGTCTTATGGTCCGAAAAATACGGTACTTTCTTTAGAATACAATATCATTTTTTTAGAGGTGCAATTGCTACTAGTGGTTATTGGCAAGCTTGTGGCCGTTTACAGTTGTTCACATAAATGGCTATATCAAATATTGAATTGGGTTCCAAGGCTTTAAGCATATTGCATTAGTATTTTGATAATAAACACATTTTACAATTACCCAGTGAGCATTTAATAACAAGGATGGACATATAAGAAATGTAAATAAACAGGCATTTAATGAAAGTTTGTAGTACTGCCTTACCTTCACAATTTTGATAACGTTTTTTAACTGATAAACATGCAGCTGAAGGTCTAAGCGGTCAGCCAGCCACACACATATGACTTTTACAGAGTTGCTATACCATTGCTGTAAAAAGAAAGCAAATGACTCAGTATGTATTCAGGATTTATTTAACAGATACAGATTAATGACTGCTAATGAAACACTTTGAAATGATGACAGGCCAGCACTTGAAGTCAATAACGCTATAATTTCCTGATAAGAGAACTGTATGTTTCGCCAGGAAATCAAGCAACCTGACCTGGACTGTTCTTTATGTGAATTAGCACTAACTGTTCTGCTTCCAAGCTGTAACATTCATTAAAATAACTGTTTTGCACTTTGCAGCCAGCCTTATTCAACTCCATAGTTGATATTAAAAGCTAGTTACTATTGCTATGTCTATAGAAAAAGAAAATTTACACACATTTAAATAAACATTAATAGAAATAACTATCAGTATAAAAATAAGGCAAATCATAAATAGTATATTTCTGTAAATAAAGGTACATAATACAGACTACTATGGTTTTCTAATTTACAACATAATCCTATATATATATACATATATATATATATATACACACACACACACACATATAGAGAGGTATCTCTTTTGCACTTTGGGAATATTGTTGAGACCCATTTTAAAAAACATCAACATTACAGACATTAAGAAATGGAAGTAGCATCAAAGACCTAATGTCCTCTTTGCCTTTTACAATAATCAACAAATGCTCGTTGGTCAAACTGGAAAAGTAAAGTATGTGATCCTGTTAAGAAGTAAGAGATTACATTTATTGTGATCTTCTGCCCCTGCCCTATTTGCAGGGAGTCTCTCCACAGGAGAGGGGTTTAAATCCTTTCCTAATGTAATTTCCTCTTTCTTAACAATGTGTTGAGAAGTGTCAATATGAAAAACACTGCATCTTCGTACAAAAGATGAACAATAGTGTCCCTAAGACTCAAGTGCCAAATCTATATTATGTTGTATATTGCATCTTAATCAAGTGCTTTCTGAAATATGATAAACCATATCTCATAGCACTATTAACAAGGTGGAGTGATGAAAATTGTATTAAATCCTAAATATATTTAAAAAAAAAACAACAAAATTAATGTGTACTATAATATTTATGTACAGATAAAATAATATACCATTAAATTTCATATTTAGCCTAATGAAAGAGATTGTTGATTAATTTCACAAATGTTTTTAAATCATTTCAATCATTGAATTATTATTATTATTATTGAATATGGTGTCATTTAGCAAAAAAAAAAAATCACGCAATATTTACAAGTAAACTTATATGTAGATTCCTAAAATGTATGCAAGTATAGCTGGGCATTTTATCATTTACTCAAAAGATAACTGCACTGTTTGTTTTATAATCTATATATCTGGCTTGCTGTCTTGTAATGTAATTGCACCATCATTACAGATTATGGTTTTATAGTAGAAGAAATACAGTTCATGAAGTAGTGTCATTTAAAGCAATATATTTAGAGTTTCTTGAACACATCTATGCTGAATTTGAGCAAACAATAGGTTAAATGTTAAGCTGGAATTCTACAATAGCATTGCACAGAAATCAAGCAATTTATACCATACTATAAACAACCCCACTCATCTCTTCCTCATACAATGTGTTTGACAGCTTCAAACCACTTTAAAAAGAAAGAAAAAAATGGTATTGTTTTGTATCTTATTCATGGCACATCCAGCTCCTGTAAGGGCATGCATTATTTTCCTGACAAGTAAAATAAGAGGAAAGGAAAGGCTAGGGTTGATTCTGTGAGACCCTTGTATTTATTCACACTTATTGTGCATGACTGTAGACTGGTAAATCATATTAGCAGCCTGTCTTCCCATCAAGCTGCTACTTGCTTTCCAGCCCTGCAAAGGTTCAACAAATCAACAGGAGCACGGAAAACAGAACATCAGTCTAATCTAGTGTTTAAGGTGAAGTTTTCAAACCCAATCTAAGAGAATCTTTAGTGCAACCAACAAGCTGAACGGCTCAGAAGGTGGTATTGACAATGAAATAGGCATGAAATATCGAGAAACGCAGCGCTTGTGCATTTTAATAACAAGTGGGTCAACAAGGACACAGCTCCTTCGGAGCCAATAGTTGTCACCAACTATGGAAATTGTCACACCAAGACTTCGGACGCTCTCAGTTCATCAGCTTTTTAAACAGTTCATCAGCTTTCTTAAATACTCCAAAACCCCTTGCTGGACCTTTAGTCTTGAATTAACAAATCAAAGCCATGTAAAAGGGTGCAGTTTGAATGGCTAACATTGATCCCCAACTGTGCTTAGAACTGCAACAGGCACAGAAAAACTCTGTCTCTATTGTCACCAGAAATTGACAAGCCTCCTCTCTTTAAGTAGTACAGCTGAGCCATGCTGGATTCATGCAGTTTTTAAGGGCCCCATTCTATGGACATAGGGGATGTGACAATAGAACAAACATGAGCTCTTTGTCGTTACCAGACTCTGCAATTTTCTAACAAGGATTTGGGTTGTTTCTTTTTTTACCACTCTAGAAAAGAGATTTAGCAACATACCATGATTCTGTCCCCCCTGTGTGTGCATAAAAGAAGCAGTTAAGGAATTTCAACGCTTCACAAATGTATTTAATATTCAGCGTATTATTGTTGCCCATTTGTAGCGTTTTCAAAACTATTCAATTAAATGCAACACTTATCCAGATAGGAGTACTTTAGCTTTTTGTGTTTATTCTGTTTTTTGAAAGCAGCAATAATTAGGTTTCTAATGTGATTGCTTGTAACTCTTCATCAAATCACATGGCAATCATGTTTATATGACTTCTGAAAGCTGTGAAAGCTTTTATTAGACAGTTGTGGAAAGCTGTGATTAGTAGCTGTTATATATCTGTAGTTAAGATCACAGACAAGTCTAGATAAAGAGGGATCTAGACAACAATAGCAGATCGTGAAATGTGCATAGCACAAAACTGTTTACCACTAAAGTACCATGATAATTACAACCATTTTTACAGAAAAGCTCAAAAATATTTCTACAAAAACAGATAAAAAAAATATTTACTGATGACAACACTGAACATACTGTATTATTATAAGCTAAATGCAAAAATATATATATAATCCAAACTGTAAAATATTTTATTTTAAATGTAAAACAGCAAAGTTGGATTATGAAAGTTTATTTTATGACTATTTTACTGATGTATATTTTGTAACTTAAAAAAAACAACAAATAAACCAAGACAGAGAACACTGAACATTTTTAAAGTCTCAGTTTAGTTAAAAAAAACAATAATCCCCAAAACAACACAAAAAAAACCTCACACTTCAGGTCAGGTCAGAGTGCAATAACACATATGACAATTCTACTTAAAACGGTTCACTTTTGAGTACGTCCTATGTAATATGATTACCTCTGTAGCTATTCATGTTTCCATGCAGCCTGAGTTAGCATTTTTCAATGATAACTTATGCGATGTTTATTATTGCAGTGAACAACAGAACAATAACCTTAAGCCAGATCCAGATTGCGCCTGCACTTTAGCAAAAAGTGAGTGTTTTCCGATTGGAAAACTCCCCCTTTTCAGAAGCCGGGATCCAGTCCTTTGGGTGGATTGGTCCAGAGAACCACGCTTAATGACTGATAACCATATTCACCACAAAGGTTTTTATACTAATTCCATGGACCTGTAACTGAAACAAAAATCCAGGAAGACTTTAATCTACCACTTGTTAGTCATATGGACGTAATGAATGATTAGAAGATTGTTTATATTTATTTGCACAATTTATACAAATGCTGGGAAAATTATTGGCCTAGAGAGAACCAAAATGAACCAAATGTCCATGTTACAGTACATCTGTCTGGACAGTAACACTTGCCAATATATAGTGATAAATCAGCCACACATATAAATGTTCTTATTTAGTAAATTGTAAAATAAAAACACACACAATGAAAAATAACCTACAATGAAAAACATGCAAAAGGACCATGGAGAGATGGAAAATTTGGACAACATAGAGATTGTAGGGCAGGATAATTATAATATAATGATAAATATATAATCTTCCCTCCATTAGGATGAAAGTGGTGGTGTTGGGGGGAGTGGCTAGCACGGAATATGGTATATGATTCTGCTTTTGTAGAAGTGGCTGGTGACATGAAGTATTAACCTTATGAAACAACGGAGGATTGAAAGCTTATGATGTAGTAACATCAAAATATGTTTATGTCCTTTTTATTAAGAGAGTACAAAACAGTGGTTCTAAATCTAATAATTATCACCTTGTTTCCACCATGATAACTAGGGTTATATATTTATTTGTCCAAAGATGTAAAATAGTAAAGTAATAGTTCAGTGGTGTTTATTGAACTTCATGATTGTCATTGCTAAAAATATGTGTGAACTATGTAGTACTGACTGATTTATAACTGATTTAGTACTTAGTAAAAACGTATAAATATATAAATAATGTCTGTCTTATATATAATCATGAGATTAAAATACTTCAAAGAATGTTCTTTTCTGTAGACAATGCGCTTTGAGTTTAGTGTTAAAGTTGGGTGTTCTGTATATTAGCTCAGACTTGGGAAGCCCATGTGACTAAAACAAACACAGAATAAAAAGTTTTACATTAAACACCACAATCTGATGTGAAGGAAATAAAACAAATGCTGGCATCTGAACAGCAGCCAGGAATTACACCATGTAAAATTCAGTATGCCTGGACTTTCAATACATGCATTTTTTGTTATGTACTCCTCCTACATAGCAAGTCAGTTGGAAACTCAATCAAAGAATTTTGTATATGCAGGAGCATGTAACTTTATGGCGGCTCCAAAAGTCCAGTGGAGAACACCATTTTTATGCAAGTCTCTTTAAGCCTTGAATCTGCTGTGTGTCCATATATTACTTTGGACTGGATTCAGACTCTTGCAAAACCTTGTTTCCTGCTCACTAGGAGCATTAAATGACTGCATTTTGCAGGTAAAGAAGTCTTTCAGACAGTGGGGTAGGACATATATGCTAGATGTGAGGTACTTAAAAATTAAAGTAAAGGTGTGTTAAGACCCTTACACTCTATCCAGATTTCTCCACCATGCCAATTTTAAATGAGGATGTAGCAGAAATTTAGAGTTGAAGAGTTGGTCATGCTGGCACTACCAAATTTATTTTTCCGACCACTTCTCCTTATTTGGAGAGGTGCACAGAAGAAAGTAGAAATAAACACTATTCAAACCATTACACTAACAAAACCTACTGGGATTGTGTGTATAAAAAGAAATCCTGTAATTGGCACTCCGGGCCTCAATAATTGTAAATTCATTTATTTGTTTAAAATTCTAACTTTATTCATCTTAATTAAGAATATCATGATTTCCATGGCGAAATATTAAAAGCAAATTTCTTCGACAGTGTTTCCCCCTGGTAATAAATAAAAAAACACAGTGATTCTTAGCCCAATACATAATTAATTGAAAAAAAGTAGTAGGATGATGTATCATGAGTTATCAGCCTATCAATGTTTAATAGTGATTATACCCTGTATCACTTATAAATTCCAAACAATATTTATCAATATTAAGGCAGTCTTATAGCCTTATCCTACTCTTTAATACGTAGCCTTATTGATACGTAGATTGCGTATATGCGGTCTTTTAGACCGCAAATACGCAATCTACGTATCGAAAGGATACGCAGATTACGTACAATAGCAACTACGCATGCGCAGTAGCTATTGTTCATTGAATTACGTCCGTCTATGGAAGACGGGCGTAGTTCTGGATCCGGCCCTCTGTGCATGCGCAGGACTTTATTCATACCTCGTATGAATAAAATGATCTGCGATGAGCTCGGAGATCATCACGAGACTTTGCAGGAGGGGTAAGTTATAAATTTGGTGAACGATGCTGCCAGGCTCGCTGCGAGGAGAAGCCAGCTTGGATCAGCATCATTCATTAAAAAATGTTGATGTAAGTAAATAGACTCCATAAAATCACTGCACACTTTGTAAACAAATGGACATGGCATGCACATTTTTTGGTCTGTGAGAAATGTATACTTTTTTTTAAGTGTATCTTTGAAAATATTTTACAGCAGAACGCTGATAAAGAAAACAGTAACAAAAAGTACCAATACAATTATCCCTACAACGTATGTTACTACTGCATAAAAAAAAATCTATATATGACTTATGCACAGTGATCACATATCAAAGACTCCTTATACCATTGTGGCAATAAATAGTTTGAATGGTGTCTTCTTTTTCTGGATGCAGACCCCAGGTGACCACTGGTGAGTCTGCTGCTTCCTGTGCATTATACTAGAACTTGAAAGTGATGGGAGTGTATAACATCTATTTACAAGCACTTTCTTCTGCCACTGTTCCGTTTTTTTTATTGACAATTTTATCTTCTTTCCTTATCTTTCAATCCGCAAAATGGGGCTCTTTACATTCCTAAGATTTTCTCTTTGGATCCTATGCTGTTATCAGTAGATATAAAACACAGTGACTGCATTATTGAACTTTTTCTCCTGCACAATATGATATAATGATGGACCGTATTCAGAGATCTGTGTAGCGATCGCAGTTATACGCATGGCCAGTGCAGGCCAAACTCCCTCCCAAGCACGACACTCCCCTCTCTCGGCTGTGCTGTCGGAGACTTCCGACGCCATAGACCACCTGTAACTTTCCGTGTGCATTCCCGTGAGTATATGTCCTCCGAATCAACATAGTTGTGCCCACTTTCCTTCATTTTTATGCCTCCCCCTTCCCATTTTTATGTAAATCTTCCTGTGCATATTTTTGCGTCACATATCAGTCCGTATGTACCAACGTACGATTCACAGGTCCGTCTGTAAGGCACTTCCGCTCGTATAGTTTCTGTAAATAAAGTTACTACCCATGCGCAGTTAGTCCAATCGTAAAAATACGCACGGGACTAGCCGAGAAATCGGATCTCTGAATATGGTCCAATCATTGCCTACTTGTTTTAAAGTTGTGTTAATTACATTTTTTAACATCCTACCTGCTGCCCGGTGTACTTTTCAAAATTGGTAAAATCATTTTTTTAATAAAGGCATTGGTCCAATATATTAAATAGCGCTGTGTCTTTCCGTGAACTGCGCCGCATTTGTTAAAGTTTAAGCAATACTCTTTCTTCAGATTTAATTAAGTGCAATTTAACTCTGGATGCACTTAGTGGCACCGTTTTGTTTGGAGATTAAGGTTAGGGATGAAGGGAAAGGTTAGGGTTGGTCTGCAGAAATTGGAGGGTTAGGGGAAAGTTAAGGTTAGGATAAATGGCTTACATGTCATCGTAGAAATCTTTGCGACCACAGGACTTGTAGCACTGTCATTCTCGAAAATTGAGACAGCCAGATATGCCATTCAACTGCCACACGATGGTCTGTCACAAAAAAATACCGGTGAACAACACCCTTAGGGCTGTATTCACACCTAAGAAGTTTCAGCTTCTTAGGTGCAGAGATTTAAGAATGAACCTACTACGCATGTGTAGTATGTCATTTATGCAATCTACGTACCTCTTAGATATGTAGTTTGTTAGGATGAAAGAGGCGTGCCTGGGCAGCCTCAGGAGTTTTTAAGAAGCGTGGGTGGGGGGTGGTATGGTAAGGAGCTGGGAAGAGAGGGGTAGGGAAAACTCTTAAGAAGAAAAATATATATGGGAAGTTAGTTCGTAAAATAAGGGGGAGGTGGTGTGGGGGGGATTTTAGGTTAGGTGCGGATACATGTATATCCGCATCTATTTATGTGAATCAGGTCCTTTGATTCTAAAGCTACATACACACTACAGTTTTTGAAACGATGGACGACATTACAGAACATTTTTATTGCCAATCAGCCTGCATACACACTACAAACGATCATTTATATTAAACTTTTTAAAAGATGCGATCAAACTTTTGTGTACTTTCCAATGATCAGGCATGATCGTTGCAGCGTACACACTTGTACAATATCGTTCAAAACACTCCTTTCACGGGTGTTTTGAACGATTATCGTTTAAAAAAAACTGTAGTGTCTATGGGGCTTAACAAAAAAAACACACAGGCCGTGCTTCTAATTCAATACATGAAATGTGTGCAATGTATATATAAATGGGGAGATGCAGCCAAGGACCAAAATGAACACTGTGAAACTACAAGGAACAAAAGAGAGGTCCGGCGCTCCAAACAAACATTATATAACACTATGTGTCAGCACATACATAAAAAGGAGGTTTAGTTCACAATATAGCTATATTGGGTTAAGCTCACCTG
>WWET01000274.1:483672-515132 GCA_011038615.1 Limnodynastes dumerilii
ACCTCCCTGTCATCATTACTCTGAGATTGCTTATAATTCCGACAGGCCATCTTTTTTGCTTTCACTGTAGTTGCTATCTCTTTTGTAAACCACATTGGCTTTCTTTTTCTGGGGTTTTTTCTAACCATTCTTATACAAAGGTCTGTTGCTGTTAATAATGCATTTTTTAAATTTCCCCACTGCTCCTGTACTCCTTTCATGTGCCTCCACTCTGCCAAAGAATCACTTGCACATTTTCCCATTTCCACAAAATCTTTCTTCCTAAAGTCTAGCACCCTTGTTTTCGTGTGGCACACTTCTCTCTCAGTCATTATACTAAACCATCCTGCTTGATGATCACTGGATCCTAGGTTCTCACCCAACTTACTACCGACAGCGGAGATCGCAGGGGGCGTACACCCCCCGCTACGGCTGCGTAACTACAGACCCCCGCACTCATGTAATGTACGGGGATATGGATCTGGCCCAAGATTGCTATGTTTAGAGAAATCATATATGTTCTAGTAATATTTAACATAGCGGGAACTTTTTTTTTTTTTTTTTTTATTGTTTAAGATATAATGATGTAGCGTGTCTGAAACCTTGGATTTTGTTCAATTACACAGCGATTGGAACTTGAGAGTTTACATTTTTTGACATTATGAGATGACCTAGTCACATGCAAGTATTTATATACTACTAAAAAACAAATCAGAAATAGACTGTTACAGTTACCTTAATCAACTGTATAATGAAGAATTTGTGTCCATTCAGATTCTGATATTTCTAGAAACTCAGTAGAATACTATTCATATACTTTGTGTAGTGGCAATTACTGAGAAATAGTTGTAATAAGATGCCCTATAACTTTTGAGGCATGATATTGTGTAATATATACACTCATATATTATTTAACAATCTGCTGCTATACAAAAGGTATAACAAGTATAAAAGGCTAATAAAAAAAAGTATTTTTCATTTTAGAGCAGTAGCCTACATGATATACTCATTATGGGCCAGCAAGGCCACCATCAGTGGGGGACAGCCGGGACTACCGTCCCAGGCCCAGACCTGATGGGGGCCCGCCGATACTTACCTAGATCTGTATAAGCAGGCATCGGAGGTATCCTACCACTGATGCTTGCTGTTCAGAGCTAATTAGTAGCCGGCCAATGCGTAGGGAAGTTGCTCCCTGTGCACTGGATCGCTGCTAAACCGTGTCTGCCGGGCCCCGTCCCTATGTGACGTCACCAATGATTCCCGAGCCCCGTATGTGATAACGGTGGCCATGTGGGCTGGATCCAGATTTGTGTCTGGCACTGGAACTTAGTTCACTAGCAGATCTTTCTGACGGAGCGTCACTTTAGATCCACATACCTAATCCCCACAAGGGGGGCGGGGATAGGCATGCAATGGAGAGTGGGCCGCAGTAGGCACTTACGCACTGATCTCCGTTCAGATGGATGCAGATATACACAGAGAACGTAAGACAGGTTTCTGGCAAATGAATATACGTCAGAGTGTGGTTACCTCCCTCTCACAGATGTCCGTGCGTATGGAACATGCATGGATCTCTGGATCAGGCACTATAGCCTTTAAATTTATGTTTTGCTTCTATTTCATGTTCACACATTATTAAAACAGGAAACATTTGCTGATAGATTTTTTTGCATGTCCAAATCCAAGTACAAGTTATTAATGTGGCTTTACTCTCCTGTAAAAGTGCCAGCTGGATGGATGTTATATTGGTACCCCACAGTGTGGCAACGCTTTTAAAATAAAATTATTTTCACACATTAAAAATCAGCATAATAAAACAAATTAATTTTGTTTGTGAAATGTACCTTTTTTAGAAAAGGTTTTTTTTATTTTAATGAAAATTGTGTCATGTATATATGCATATATACCTTAAATGCAACATATTAAAGCTTCATGAATATGCACTGATCTCAAACAAATAAAATAAATATATAGGTATAATAAATACCTTATACTTAGATACTGCATCAAAGACATATTTTCTATGTACAAAAATTAAGGTTAAGTGTAAATTTTGGCAATAACTGATATGATATATATTTTTTTAATTATAGCTTGTTTACCCTGTTGTTGATCTACAATTGCATGTGAATGCTCACTGAAATCCTTTAATTACATAAATCCTAACTTTTTTTTTAAACCATTAATTGTTGATTAAGGATTTTGCAATATAGAACAAATGAAACAAAGATATTTTGCGACCATAGCAAAAGCACAGATAAGACAATGTCATAAACACTATGGATGCACTATAACATAGTAAATTACAAAGAGGGTAAAAAAGGAAAAGACATAAGAAGAAATAGAGAAACATAAAAAGGCAGGAAAAAAAGTAACGGAAAATGGGACCCAGGGACCAAGGCAACATTTTCACATAGCAGCAATACATTTCACTGATAAAGTTTACATTAGACCATAAAAATACCATAAAGGTATAATAGGAGGGAAAATTTTGAAACAAGACATTTATTTACTATGAGTTTATTGTACCTATCAATACAAAGTTTGTATTTTATGACTACACTCCTTAGAAAATATTTGGTAGCAGTAATTAAATCAAACAGATCTTAAAACTCCAATATCCAATCACACAAAAAAAATAACCACATTTCTCCTGGACTAATTCAGACTCACTCTATATCAGATTTCTACTTGACCTTTGTACCTATTCCTTCTTAAATCCCCCCACACTTACTCCAAAAGATTTACAACTTGGTACTCTCCAATTTCATTAAGCAACTAAGGCTAAAAGTAAAAGTAAAAATACTACGGAACAGACTAAAAATGATTCATGTAAGTTGACTTAAACATGGCTGGTGCGTAAGTCAGCTGAACCAGCACACAACGCAAATGTTTACTGCGTCTGTACGCTTAAGGTTGGGTTCTGCTTGCAGATAGGTCATACGTGCGAGAGAAATGCAAGGTAATATAGGATCGCAAATTCCGTACATTAACCTCTGTTACGAAGGCTAACGTACAGAATATGGGGTAGATGCAGACCAATGGGCTAGTTATGTTACAACGCGTAACATATTTACGCTAGCGTAATTTCTATGCACTCCCCTAGGCACTCCCCTTGGTCGTACGTACTTTGGCCGTTTTACGCTGCTCAAACCCTGCCTTAACTTTTGATAGAGTAAGTACTGACGTACGTAATGCATTTACATATGTGACAAACCCAGCCCATACTGTCCAATTTAAATGCCTCCCCGCCTCCAAAGCATAATTACAGGTAATGCCCCTGCCCCGTCATTCGTATTTAAGTTAATGGTACATACGTTAGGAGTTACGTGGCATGTGCAGTAAATATAAATGGGTGTAATTACACCATCAGTCATCAGATAGCGTAAACACGCTAGTGTACTTAGCTCAGGATCTGGCCCTATGTTCTTATGTCTGGATCTGGCCATAGGTTATTAGGTATAGTGTTGCTGTGTTTTAGTTAATTCCTCTAGCCACTAATTAGGCACACTTACGTACCCATGCAATGCTTACAGGAAAATTATTTGAATTGTATCTTTCTAATTATACATATACCTTCTTTCTAATACTAAGATTAAAATAATCTGAAATGTAAATTTATGAACCACTTTAGAGAACTAAGCAATGTATGTAACACATGCATTACAGATTAGGAGATCCCTGCCTGACTGTGTTGATAATGTTTATAAAGCAATCCTAAACTCATTGGTCCGATTAGGGTTAAGGATAAATCAATTGGCCTGAGGGGAGGGCTTTGGGAAATGTGCTTTATAAGGCCCCTCAAGTCTCTCTCCCTGCATTTTGTCATCAGGAAAATTCTACAGGAGACAGTGTAGTATCAGCCTCTCCAACTGCATTACTTCCTACTTCAATTCCTGTCTTTCTCTGCTGTCCTTTTTTCCGCTGTTATATTCTCTTGCAATAGCAGCTTCTCCTTCTAGTTTCCTCACCTACCGCTCTCTTTGCTTTTTACCTGTTCTGTGATGTCTAGCCCTCCTGCAAAGTATCATGGCCAGTCTATGTGTGTGTCGTGCCCACTGGCCAGTCTTGCTCATTCAATTGTGTGTGGCTTCCACTGGGGGGGGGGGGGCATATGCCTATGGGGCTAGATCCAGACTTACATCTGTCACCCAGCTTACACACAATTATTCCAATAAAGGGGGCTGTGCTTCCCCTCCGCCAACAAAAGTGGGTATGGGGAAGCATTTAAATTGTACAGTAGTGGTGGGTTTAGGTATTTATGAGCGGATCAGATGGACGGCTGATCCACTCGTGTGACTTAAGACTGCCTTATGGCAGTGTAAGTCACACAAATATCCACACGAGAGGGGAGTGAGGGGGGAGTTCTCTTCCCTAGCTTGTGCATACTGACAGAACCCGCATGTACATAAAGTGGGCGGAGAATCCCATCTGTGGTCCGGAATGTTGCACACATGGTCTGCTGACATACTTCTGGCGTGCTGTGATGTGCAGTGGTGGCCATCCTTCGGAGGGCAGAGAACATTGCAGCATTTACAACTACCTCAAGTAAGTACTTTCACTGCCTCAAGGGTTCCCTGAGATTGATGCCCGTGGGTTTTCTCATCTCGCTGGTCACCTCAGTAGTCTCTGACACCCCACTCGCAGTGTTTGAGGTTCTGTTTTTGTGCGGCTGGTGGAAAGTTGGCACAGAGGGAACATTCCAGCCATACGGGGCCCAAATGGGGTAATGACAGTCAACTGGAGAGTTTGTCCACCATCCTTTTTGATTCCCCCTCTACCAGTCGAGGCCTAGCTGTTTCCACTTAGTGCCCTACCTCACATGTGTGTCAGCAGTGCAACAGGTCCAAGGCTGAGGAGTTGGTATATTTTTGGCCTTCAGAGGATCTTAGCGGATTGGCCAGCTCAACTTGGCCTTTCCATTTACCTTGGGGTTGAAATACCCCGCCCCAGGTCCTGCGAAATAAAACCTTTTGAAAGGCGCACAGACCCCTTGAATATGGACAGTGAACTTTCTAATGAGGCTTCTGTCCCAATTTATTCCCAGATGTATATTTACCACAACTGTGCCAGCCGCACTGAGAGAGCTTTTGCAATTAGCCATTCAAGCACATGCAAATCTGTGGGTGAACTGCCGGATTGAAACTGCAGTTCCTCAGATGACTTCTGCCTACCATATTGGATACTACGGTTGCTAAGCATCGACACATGCGAGAAAGTACTTTTTTCTCTACAAGAGCTGTGAACAGTAAAGATATCTTGTGTTCCCTTTGCTGTATGACTGTATATAGGAACTGTTAAGTGCTAGAAAATTTGAAATAACAATTTTACATAGCAGGTACACAGATTGGCGCGCTCTTGTGTATTCAAGTTCAGGCTCATTCAGCACATGTGTTTTCTGGAAGGCATGCAAGTGATTGACGCAATCTCATCATCACACTCCACCATACACTATCAGTCATTTGAATCGGCAATCCGCATGGTGAAGGATTTTGATCCTGGTGCCCTATTAACGAAGGTGGGCATTGAGTCTGCCTTCTCCCTACTACCACTTTACCCTGACTCCTTCCCATACATGGATATCTGCTTTGAGGAGGTCTACTATATCGACCGCTGTTTTCCCATAGGTTACTCAATTTTGTGTGCCTACTTGTTTAGGAGCTTCTTCATTGGTGCATTTCTGTGGGGATTGGTCACTTGAGCATTGCCCACTACCTCAACAACTTCCTCCTCGTGGCACCAGCTAGTTTCCCTTGTCTGTTCACATCTGTTTTCGGTTTCCACCCTTTTACAATCCCTCGTAGTTCCCACTGCTCTGGACAAAACTGAAAGCAAGAGCACTTGTTTATCCTATCTCAGGATTGAAATTGACACGATCCCTGGGTTGTACAGGTTGCCAGAAGAAAAGGTGATAAATTTGCATGATAAAGTTGCTGGAGCATTGACTGTGGATAACAGATGGCATTGCGGAACTTTGAGTCATTTTTGGACTCGTTGAATTTCACCAGAATTTTGCTAGTTAAAACCTTCACTTGGTAGCTGTAGCAGGCTATGGTAGGGGTTGTTAAGATGCATTTCAATGGATGACATTCGAGTTAAAGGATGACTTGCACATATGGGACAGGATTCTTAAATATTTCAATGGCATCAGAGTTTGGTAAAGCCCTCTGGTTTCTAGTTTAGAGCTGCAAATGCTGACAGAAGGGGCAGGGTTAAATTGGTTTCAGTACATTCTTCGATGTTGCATAGTGTGCGGCCCCTTGGCCATCAGAGTGGCTGATCTCTAGTCTTACTTCTAATATGCTGTTGTTGGTAGCCGTGGTAGCGGTAGACCTGTTGGTGTCTCAGTTCCACTATTGGGATTTGGTGTTTCTTCGTGACTATCTGGGCGTCATGCAAACAGTGAGTAACTTGAGTGCCTCCTGTCCCCTTGCAATTTGGCTGTTGCAGTATGCGGTTTTATGTTGATTTGAGGATAACATGTGGTTAAGATGCAGCATGTGCTGGTCAGTGTTCTATGATCAACCTAATTTGTGAGCCTTATTACCTGAGCCTTATTACTTACAACCGGCTGTCGGTGGTAGTGTGGTCAGAAATTGTGCCCTGGAATTGGACAAATAGCAGTGGAAAGTTAACCGTGTGGTACCTCATTTCCTCCCAGGGTAGAGAGTGTTAATTGAATCCGCTTTGAGTTGGTTCATCTGTATTAGGCAGATGGTGTGCATTTTTTGGACAAAGGAATTCTGTTGCTGGACTTGACTAAGAGCTTGGTAGAGGTTATGGAGGTGGATGGTAGTAGACTGGGTGACATTTAGAAGGTCCCCCTGCTGTAGCGGAAAGGCAGTGCAGTTCACCATATAACAAGTACCAAGTGAGGTGCAATTTGTTTGGCGTGTTATGGAGTCACTGCTTTCTTTCTATGTAGTATTACATTACTGTTGATTGACCAGATTCACAGTTAAGTACCATTATCCCTGCAACGTAACACAGACAACTGATGCTGTATTCCGACATCAGTCCCCCTGCACGGGGGTTGGCATAGGTATGTAAATTGTACAGTAAGGGCCTAGCTAAGCCCTTACGTACAATTCAGTATTACCGCATGTACGCAATCTACATAAGGAAATGCTAATAATTATTGCACATGCGTAGTACCTCTGATCGTAAAACTAGGCACGAAAGTAAAAAAAATCTTTGTTATGAATTGTTATGAATCCGGTTCTCCATAATAATTTTTTATTACTTTTTTTTTAGTTATTATTACTTATTTTTTTATTACATTTTTACTATTGCTGGTAGACATCACAGTACATACAAGGTTACAACAGTTGCCATGTCACCAAGTTAAGCTAGCCACACACTACAATGTTTATCGGCCACAGAAGGAAGTAGTGTGTTGAAGTGATATCCTGACCTTTAAGCTTTAGTGATGACCTCCACCTTCGACAGATCTCACTTGCATCCTTAATATCCTTAAAATGTGTCAAAACTTTTTTAACCACGATTACTTAATTTACAACAATTTTTGCTCACATGATGGAACAAGTATTTAAAGTGGCCTAATATGTGCTAAACCTCTTACTAAGCCCAAAAATGTTGATGAACAAAAAAAGTACAAAAACATGGAGATAGGGGGACAAATATTTGAAATCCAGAAGCTATATACTGTAGGTGACAATTCTAGATCCTGTATTGATTTTTTTTTTTGTTATATAAATAGATCCCTAAATCACCTGTTATAATAAAAAAAAACTTATAATAATTAGATTTATTACTGTCATAGTTTACTTACCTCAAATAACTTTTCTATGTACATTTCTTCATTGATTTTTTCTCGCAAAATATCCTGATTTTGCCGAACAAAACTGATGTAAGTGTCTGCAAGGTCCAGTCCAGGTTTCTGAAAGAATAACAATAAGGGCTTATATTCTTACATTAAAACTTAGAGTAACATAAGTTCTGTACTATGTACATCATTTATTAATTGTTTTTAGACAGCACACATTTTATTAAACATTATTTGAATATACAAAAATATACAAGGATTAGGTAACAATGAAACATATAGCCCAAATAAACATAATCAGTTGGGTTGGTTTATGTAACCCTGTCCTCAAAAAATATACTCTTTAAAATCCGATCTACAAACTTAACTGGTGGTTACACTTTCGTATTACATGGGTGTGTGCAAATTTCTTTTAGTGGCATGTTAAGCAATTCGACAACCTCAACTTTTGTGCTCCAAAAACATCCTTGAAAGGCTGAAGAAGGGCATATCTCATAACTTCCTAAGATTTATAGACCAAAAATGCAGGCTAGCAGGACAATTGGACTGCCCCCTCAAAAAGAAACTCTCATGTCTAAGTCAAGGCAATTTTAAGGCACGCTATTGGCAATATTCAACAAATTATATTATTCAGCAAACGCTCAGAACCTCAAACCTCTAATAGCTAAATGGACTAATTCCCCTTATTTTACTAAATGTGTACATTTTTATATGTTTATCTTTGATTAGTAAGATTAAATTACCCATAACATGCAATCTTGCAACAAATATTATAATGCAATATATGCAGAGCAAAGCAACGTCTAAACAGATATTTGGAGAATCAATAGCCCTTTTTTTTTTAAATTGTAGTTTTATGTAATCTTGTAATTTTTTATTTTTTTGCAGTTAAACATTGGGCCTGATTCACAGTTAAGAATCTTTGTGTTTTAGGTGCGTATTTTTAAGAAGGTATATACTGCACATGTGTAGTAACTTTTATATGCTATTTACATTGGACTTGGAAACGCAAATGCCGTGATTCAACAGTACGTACCTAAAGTCTCTAGGTTCGCAGTAACTTACGCGGAAAGGCTTTGGCAATGTTGCAGGAAGTGCCATCAGTGGTGTGTCCAGCCTGGCGCTCATGGGATGCGGTAAGCTTTTGCTTCCTGCGCTATTTCTTTATAAATATATTTAGTGGTTTAGGTTCATGGGCCAGATTCAGATTTAGTAACGTCAGGTGACTTACGCACGCAATGCGCCCTCCAGATGTTACGCTAGGGTTACTATAGTAATCCTAGCGTAGCAACAATCCGAGGAAATGGGCTGTGCTTCCCTTCCACCTGCTAAAGCGGGCGGGGGAAGCATGTAAAGTGTTCAGTGTGGGAGGGGGCTCCCACACTGTAGCAGATCAGCGGTCGTACAGAGTTAATGCAGGCTTATGGCAGCGTAAGCTGCCATAAATCCCGCACGACAGAGGGGAGTGACAGGGGGCGTGCACTCCCCTCTGTCTCGCGTTATTACAGACCCCCGCATGCACGGAACGCGTGCAGGAGTATGAATCTGGTCCCATGTTTGTATTGTGTGTTTATATAAGTTAAGTTGATATAAGTAAAAAAGTAAAAGCTTTCCATGAACATTTGAACTTATATGTACAGATTTTAGACATAAGCGCTAACATAATTCTCTCTTTGCAACTTTTTTATATATTTTAGGCAGCTTTAAGACCCATTTTATGATTTAACCCATTCATCACTAATGTTAGAATTTATCCTTATTTCTATTTTTATGAACAGATGAGTTTTTAGGATATGTTTAAGTCTTTGTTGAATAGTAAATAGTATTACGTTATTGGTAGGTGGGCTTGGGCAAATGTGAAAAAACTATTTAATGTAGAGTTAAGGTGGTGGTTGTTTGGAAAGCAGAAGTATAAATATGATTTTGCAGATGTAGGAGTGGCCAATGACCTTGAGGTGAGGTAAAGAGTTTAAAGAAAAAGAGTATTGAGTGGAAGATACTACAGTTGAAGTAGTCATATTTTTTTTTATTTTATTAAATCCATTTGATATATATGTCTTCTAAGGTGAGAAAAAGTAGCATCTGGTGTAATATTTTACAAGTAATCCATTTCCTATATATTACTTTATTTTGTGTGAAACTATGAGCATTGTCCTTGGCCCGCTCCTCTTCTCCCTCTACACCTCCTCACTGGGTAACCTTCACCTTTGGTTTCAACCAGGGGTGTATCTATGGGTCCACCGCCCATGGCAAAGTAAGGGACTGGTGCTCCCCCCCCCTCATTACCCATTCCCTCCCAGTACTCCCATCATATGCCTCCAGCACCTCCCCCCAGTTCTCCTATCATGAGCCTCCAGTCTCCCCCAGTACTCCCATCATGTGCTGACAGCTCCCCCCATACTCCCATCATGTGCCTCCAGGCTCCAGCCCCCCCCACTACCCCCCCCCTATCTGTGTCCTCTAAGCAGGACTGCGGCTAGAATTGAAGTCCCGTGGTGGTCGAGACTTGCAAGGGAAATGAAGTCCCGCGGTTATAGAGAAGACTGTGACCGCGGGTATCCTAGCATCCAGCCTGCCCTCATTTTATATCCCCATCATGGGTCTCCAGCCTCCACCTCCCAGTATCCCCATCATCGGTCTCCAGCCCCCCACCCCCCCAGTATTCTCATCATGTGTCTCCACAGCTTGTGACAGCAAGACTTCATTTCCCAGTCTCTGCCACCACGGGATTTCATATTCTTGCCACAGTACCATTTGGAGGACACAGCCTGTAACGTAAGAAGACTTGAAGGGGGGGTGGGGTTTGCTGGAGCCTAACAACCACCCAGCCCTCATTTTAGCATCCAGTCGCAGTCTGACTCCAGACCAGCTGCGGCTGGGTGCTAAAATGGTCCAGCGGTCTCCTTAGCCCTTAGCTCTTGCTGGAGTCATCCTGGCCAAGGTGTATAGTTTCAACTACCATCTTTACGCTGATGACACTTAAAGTTACCTCTCCTTCCCTGACCTCAACCCTCTCTTCTTTCTTAGATTTCCGAATACCTTGTGTCCCTATCCACATGGATAGCCAAATCCACATGGATGGCTTCCTCAAACTGAATATGGACAAAAGTTAAATAATTGTTTTTCCTTCCCCTAGGATTTCCTCTCCCCTCCATCACCATAACGATTGGTGATACCTCTGTCTCCTAATCTCCTCAAGTTCGCTGCCTAGGTATCATCCTTGACTCTTCACTTTCCTTTATACCACACATCTGTGCCCTCTCTCTTTCTTGTTGTTTCCTCCTATGCCACATTGTACGCATCTGTCCCTTCCTCACCAATGAAGCTACGAAAACCCTCATCCACTCTCTAGTCATATCAAGCCTCTACTTCTTTAACCTCCTCCTCGTTGGATTACCGCTTAATCTATACTCAATGCTGCTTCCAGGCTCATCTTCCTCTCACACCGCTCTACATCAGCCTCTTCTTTATTTTAAACCCTCCACTGGCTTCCTGTCTGCTTTAGACCTCTCTTTAAACTCCTTACCCTCCCCTTTAAGGCCATATCTTCATCCACTGCTCCCTATCTCTCTTCCCTCATCAACAAGCACACCCCTTTCCGTTCTGCTAACCAGCGCTTTCTGACTTTCCTACTAATCACAACATCTCATGTCCGTATCCAGGACTACTCCCATGCTGCACCTCTGCACATGAATGCATCCTACCTCTATCCCTTCTTTTCCATCCTTCTCCCTCTCCACCACTCACACCAGCAGTCCACTTCCTTCCCCCTCCTTTTGTCTTCTGTAAGTTAATCCCTCCCACTTAATGTGTTAGCTAACTTGAGCAGGGCCATCCTAGTGTCGTTCCCTCCACCACTACTGTAAGGAAATAATACTTAGTATACAATGCAAGAGATAGCAGCAGCGGGTGAAGTTTATGAATTACAAGTACATTAGTTAGATTAAAACAGACTTTGTTTTTTTTGTTGTCGATTTTTTTTTTGTC
This sequence comes from Limnodynastes dumerilii, assembly GCA_011038615.1. Lineage (NCBI taxonomy): Eukaryota > Metazoa > Chordata > Amphibia > Anura > Limnodynastidae > Limnodynastes > Limnodynastes dumerilii. The sequence continues at coordinate 495,425 of WWET01000274.1, forward strand.
AATAACATAAATTCGATCATACTGAAGGAAATTTTAAGTTGGAAGAATTTCTATTCAGAAAGCAGGTGCAGGTGCAGGTGACTCAAAAAACACATTTGTTTCTATGGGCCAGATCTAGACCTACGCTCAGGTTACGTTTCAACGCGTAGCGAATTTACGCTTTCGGAATTACTATGCACTCCCCTAGGCCCTCCCCTCGGTCATATGTATTTTTGGCGTTTTATGCTTGCAAAACCCTACCTTAACTTTTCCAAGCATAACTGTGGTTGGCCATAATGGCTGCACATACTTATTCGCTTAAGCACGCCCACACTGTACAATTTAAATGCCTTACCCCGCCTCTGAAGCGTAATTATGGGTGTCGTATGGCTGGCGCTCCCCTTTGTCCGTAGTTACCCTGATGAGCCATGGCTCTTAAGTATGATCAGAGTTTCTGGTTGTAACATCTGCCGCACGCATGCACAGAACATCCAAAAGAGCGCTTTTACAACTACGGCAAATACGCTCGCGGTCGTAGCTATGGATCTGGCCCTATATGTGGATACAGTAGACATGTGTCCATTCATTTCTCTGCAACTTACTGATGATGTAGTTGAATATAAAGACCATAAGGACCAGGGGGTAGATCCAGACTCCTGAACGCTTTACGTTTGTGCGGGGGTCCATAGTCAAGCAGCTGTAGCGGGGAGTGCACACCCCCTGCACTCCCCACTCTCAGAAGGAAATCTGTACACTCTGTCCTGATTTCTACCTTAACTTTTACGACTAAGTCTGCGTCCGTATGGCCACAGACCTAGTCGTAACGGGGCTTTCCCCGCGCTGGACCCTTCATTTAAATGGCTATCTCCACCTGTATGGCGGGGATAAAGCCATCGTAAGTGAAGGGTCTGCCCCTTCCCCGCAAGCACTGACGTATGTAACTTTGTTAAGTACATTAGTACTTATGCTAAGGGAACACCTGGTGTGCGCATGCGCAGATGTTCCCTGACAGGGGACTTACGTAACTGACTTGCGTAAGTTCCCTGTCCTACTTAGTTTAGGATCCGGACCCAGGTTCTTTCTGCTATTTAGATATGTGGAAATCATTATATTTAAATATTACAAGAGTCTCCTTACAAAAAGAATCTATGTAGCTAATTTGCAGGAGGCAATGGGAGAAAAGCAGAATAATTATATACTTTTACTATATATTTATTTTTGCAAAGAACTTCATTTGTGTCAATCGTTACATTTCTTATAGAGCTTGACTAATATATAAATAGCTGTGAATGTTATTATTTAATATATTAATTATGGACCATATGCACACCTAAAAAACAGATGCTTCTTAGGTGCAGATCCTTAGTAAATGACCTACTACACATGCATAATGGGTCATTTATGCAATCTACGTACCACTTAGGTATTTAGATTGCCTCCATGCGGTCTTTAAAGGCCACACAGTACATATTTAGTAGAAAGCAGCGGCATAATGCCGCCTTAGGGAGTGTTTAGATAGAAGTGGGAGGAGGAGGGATTTAGATTAGCCAGGGAGGGTGGGGGGAAGTGGGTAGCGGCAATCTCTGTGTGGACAACTCGTAAGTGCCATAAGGTATGTAAAAACGGGGGGCGGGACAGGGGCAGGACGGGCACCCGGATTTGTGAATACGAATGAAATTTTATTTGCCACATACTAGTGGTGAGTTTTACAGTTTACCAAGTGCCATGATTGGTATTGCCTTAAAAGGAAAATATTGAACCCAAAATATAACATAGCGCCAGGTCATTCATTAACTATAAGGTATTCACAACTGTCTTTCATATTGGGGGTACATAAAAAATGCAGCTATTTTCACAGCATTCAGGTATATGCATGCATTTTGTGTCACTATATTATACTTTCACATGATTTACTCCTTTTATTTCTTTGATAAGACTGCAAAATCTATATAATTGTTTTTCACAGAAAAGTTGGACATGAGTAAGGCATGAAGACATAATCACATTAGGAAACAAAACAATGTCATGGACTATTCAATCAATTGTTACACAAGTAACTGAATACAGAGGAACAAGATTTATTAAGGGTGTAGACCACAGTTGATTCTTCCAAAAGTTAATCTCCAGTTAAACTGGCATGGAGAATATGTAGCTTGAAAAATACTAAATTCCTGGTTAATTATATGCTGCGTATGCTCTTGCTTCCCGCTACTACACCTAATTTCACAGGTGTATGTTCTACCATATACAAGTCAGTACTGGAGAAGAGACTCTATTTAGTCATTTCTCACAGGACTGCAATCACATGCACTAGATACAGCTGAAACCTTTATAGGAGTAAATAAGCAACTTTTTGCAAAACTCACTTAAATCCAAAACAATGTCATATTCATGCTTTAATAAATAAGGTCAATAATATATAACGGCATGTTTTGCCTTGAAAATATGGTGCAAAAAAGTCCTAACCGGCCATTTTATTGACTAACCAATGTTTCAATCATAGAACAATTTTCTTCATGGTGCATGAAAAACATACATACATGAAAAAAACATACAACCACTATACATATATAGGAAAATACGATCAGCTGGTGCTACCTGTGTCTGTCAGCCTGATGGCTATTCATGTGTTTTATAGCCGGTTTCTTTCAACTTTCTGACAGTTGTGGGTAGCACCAACTGATCATCTGCTAGCTTTCCATGGTTGATCTCTGCTCTCCGTTAGCCTTTTATGGATGTTTCTCAGCCCCGTTTAGTTGGATTTGTTCACCCGCGAGGCTTTTGTACTTTTTTATTGTCCTATTAATATGTTTTCACATAACTAGAGCTTTACTTGGCACTCTATTTATTCACTGTGTTGTACTATTCGAATGATGCAACTGCACACGATCGGAGCTGCCTCTAGGTTTCTGTCCGTGGTTATATATTTGGTTTATATTTTTTCCTGTTCTGTCTAATTACCACTGTCTTTTTCATGGCAAGATGTCTGACAGAGGTGCCGTTGGGTTAGTGCAGGTTAAAGGAAGAGAGGAGACTAATAAGGGATGCAGCTGAACAAGTGCCTCAAGGAGCTACCCTAAAGCAGGGTACACACTGGAGAGGTATCTGACAATTATCCTTTAAATCACAGGATAATCGAAAGATAGCTCTCAAATCTTTTGAGTCTGTACTTTCAAACGATGCAGTGAATTGTCAGATTCTTCCCTGCATTGTTAGATTTAGATTTTAGCAGCTTCTAAAAATCACTGATCAATGATGTTATGATCTGTGGTTTTGTATGTGTATGTACTTACCAGAAAGGACATCTGGGAACGATCTACCGTGATATCGTTCCAGTGTGTACAGCTGCAGGATCGTCAGATAAACGTGAATTTAACTTTTTATTATTGAAAGATCATTTTTTCTTTTTTCAGTGTGTACCCAGCCTTACTCCTACACAACTGTAGATCAAAGGAAAATTATTGGTACCCTTATATTACACAAGTGTAAACACAAGTGTAAACTAAAACTTATAATAGTATAAACTTTGATTTTATTAATAGCGTTTAACAGCAGTAACTGGTTCAAAAAAATGGCGTTTACAAAGTCTGTATAGGCTAGGTAGAAAGCAACAGGTGCGTGGGAACCCCCAAGAGTAAAAAAAACAGCGTCCGTCTTTCAGAAAGATTAGTGGAATGTCTTTGGTTGTGAACTCTGTTTGTTAATTGACACTATGTCAATTAAGAGGCTGTGATACAATGACTGACTGATCTGGCTGGGGGCGGTACCTTCCTTAGATACACAGGGGGTGCAGATAGTAAAAAGTAATATTGCAGTAAGATGTGCAGTAACACCATAAAGGACTAAAAAGAGGAGGAAATTTATAGATGTAAATAAAATTAAAAATAAAATAAAATCAATACTAATAAAATAACATTAAAGAAAAAACGGGGGGAAATTTACAAAAAGAGATCAAAATTAGGATAAAAATTATAATAATAATAATAACAATAATAATAAAAAAGATGTCATTTGTAAAGAAATTATCCTAGGCTGAGACCGTTTACGGCAAGGGTTTTAAGGGTGAAGATCCAGTTGGACTCCTCTTTTGCTATTCTGGCCGTGTAAACCTCTCCTCTCTATATTTTAACCACTTTTTTGATGGCTGTGAACTTTAGGCCCATAGGGGTACGCTATGTTTGGTTATGACATTTTTGATGTTCTGTACATGCTCGGCAACTCTGGTGCCCAGACACCTAATAGTAGATCAAACCATCCTGGAGTCATGAGGATTTTTTTGACAACAGGTAAGTTTTTTATGATAACCCTCTCCAAACCTTCCCCTCAAGTCTTAATCTTCCCCTTCTTGAACCCTAACCTTCCATGTCCCACAGCCTAACCCTAACCCTCCATGTCCTGCAGCCTAACCTTAACCTTCCCCTTAAGCCCTAATCTTAGCCCGCCACAGCCTGATGCTATTGGGAATTGGTTGAAATAGGTACCTGTCTCCAATAGCAATTTTCTATTTGACAAGCATTTCAGCAATGATATAGCTGGCATCTGTATTACTGTTGCAATAGGGCCGGCCGGACTGGCAACCGCATCCCGCTCTTTATAAAATAGCAAGAGAGGCCTTTTATGGGGGATAACTTAAGCACAATTAAAGAGAAATAAAGATCATTGATATGACCATACTAACTATAGGTTTGTAATAAAGCTCTTCATTTCTCCATAAACTACCTCTTTCCCCTTCTCCCTAAATATAACTCTATATTCCCCTTTAATAAAGCTCTGTATCAGATAAAGCCTAATTATGGGGAATAAACTGAGCACAAATAAGAGAAATAAGGAGCATATTAAGTAAGGAGTACAGTATATAAAATAATGACTATTATTCCTCCCTATTTGTGCTGAAATCCCCTCATAACAGAGTGCTATAAGATATAGAGCCTATAACATAAATATAAATTTTACAGGAGGATATAGATATCTTTCTGGGGGACGTGGGTGGGTGAGACTCATAAGAGGCACAGCAATTCTATACTCCCTCCAGCGTTGCAGCTCACATTAATAATTAAGTCAAAATTGCTGCTCCTATGCAGAGAGAAAGAGCAAAGCATGCACAGCATTCTATGAGCAGTTATTCACTGTTGTAACTTAAGGATTAAGAACCTGGGGGGTAGATCCAGACCAAAATGCTTGCTACGTTTAATTGCGTGACGCTAGGTATTTATGCTAGTGTATGTTCTATGCACTCCCCTAGGCACTCCCCTCACTCGAACGTACTTTAGCCGTTTTACGCTTCCCAAACCCTACCTTAACTTTTCAAAGCTGAAGTACTGCCGTACGTAACTTCCTAACCTGGCCCATACTGTACGATTTAAATGCTTCCCTCCGCCTACTAAATACGGGTGTCATATGGATGAACTTGCCCCTTCGTTCGTAGTTACGCTGATGGTACGTACGTTCAGAGCTACGTGGCGTAACATCTGCCATGCGCAGTAAATACAAATAGGCGATTTTACGTCAGCGGCTAACGTAAAATCGCTCACATACGTAGTTTAGGATCTGGCCCCTGATTCTGATTTGCGTGCGTGTACGCATGCAAATCTGAAACTAAGCACAAGGAGGGGAGTGCAGGCCCCTGTCACTCCCCTCCTTCTTATGGAGTTCTGGAGATTTAAATGTCCAGAACCCTGCCTTAAAATATGCACGGACCTGCATTCATACAAAGCAGATCCATGCAGAACTGCCTCTCCCCACCGCCTGTACGGCACGGTTTAGGCATGCGGAGAATAAATGCCTTCCTGACACGTAACATCTAGCACACGCATGCGTTGATGTCACATGTGAAGGGAACTTATATATTTGCAGGAGAAATCTTAGCAGTCTGTGAAGTTCCCAGTCTGGGTTACAAGTGTCTGGTTTCCCTCACCTGATAGTTAATCAAGTAGGTCTGCCTGGGTTCTGCAGCTGATTGGTGGGTTGGACTGTAAATAGCCTGTGCCCGGGTAGCCTCATTGTCGGCTATAGCCTCTGGTGTTCTGATCGTGTACTCTCTTTGTGCTTCTGCCTTGGATCGTGTTGAGTTTCTGCCCTGTCTTCTCCTGGTGTTACCCTTGCATGCTCTGTCTTGTTGTCTGCAGTGTGCGGCGTGAGTAGCTTGCTGCTCACGCTAGCAGCTGCAGTCTCTGACCGGTACAGCGTTTCCTCCTCTGTAAGTTTTCCACCTCTCATCTTCTGTACCTGACATTGAACTCCTCCATCTGCTCTGCTATTGTGTGTGTGTGTGTGTGATGCTGTGTTTGTCATCTCGCAGCGTGCGGGTCCCGAGTCCCCTCTGTTGTTATACACTTGGGGGTAGATCCAGAACTACGCTTGCCGTACGTTTATTCGTGTAGCCTATTTTCGTGTGCGTATATTCTATACACTCCCCTGGGCACACCCCTTGAACGTACGTACTTTGTCAAGATACGCTTTCCAAACCCTACCTTAACTTTTGCCAACGTAACCGCAGTGATCCGCACACGTATGTATGGGCAACACGAATTGACGCAGCTAAGCACGCCCATACTGTACACTTTAAACACAAACCCCCGCCTACTTAACGTATTTCAGATGTATTGGACTCACGTAAAGTAAGTATTTACGTGACACATATACGTGAAAGGCCATATATTCACAATTACGCTATGTTACTGTGCGTATTTTCTATGGTGCTAATGCGCAGTACTTACCAAAAGGCGATTTTACATCTCCACCACGCGTAAATTCGCTCACAAGCGTTGTTCTGGATCTGGCCCTTGGTGCGTTACATCTCTCCTTGTGTCTCTAATGTGAGTTACTCTCCAGTGTTTACATCTCCACTGTGTTCCATCTTACAGTGTGTGTGCATGAGCATGAGTCAGCCCATCGGACTCCGCTCTCCTGCCTGTGGTGTGGTGTTTACCATTTCCATAGCACCCTCTACTAGTCTTCCCATACACCTGTTGTTTCTTGCTAATTCCATCCTGCAGTTACTCAGGTGTTTCTGGGAGGCTCTGTCTGTCATCTGTTCCACACCTGTGGATCCTATGCATTTCTTGTCTATACTGTTGTATAGCAGTTATCTGTTTTCCGTGTGTGGGTTCCAGCCTGTCATCTTGTATGCTTGGGTTCTTACCTACTACCATGTATGCCCAAGTTCATGTTAACATACTTGTGGTCCTCAGCTCATGTCTATTGTCTGGTGAGCAAGGGTTTCTGCTTATTGCTTGTTGTGCAATGGTTCCAGGGTGTGAGTTTGTTCCTGTTCAGGAACCTTCGCTACAGGCCTTCCTTGGGAGCTATTGCCAGGGGTCGCAACCTATCAGGTGCCAGCAGCCAAGCCTATCCCCACCATAAGGGGCTCTAGTGAATACCTGGCCCTGGTTTAGACTCTGCACCTCGGTGAGAACCTCACCTAGAGACTGTAACATTCCGTACCTATTTGTGAATCAGGCCCTACATCCTTAAGCTACCTAATGACTTATTACTGCTGCAGGCATTTCTCTCTTCTACTGCAGAGAAAGTGTTGCAAGGAGTAGAGAATTGCTACTGGCTGCCAGGATACAGACACGGCATCGGATGCTGGTCATGACTGGGGCACATTTTGGGGAGCCTGGAACTATAGCTCCATCCACCCCATTATTAATATAGATCTGGATTTACCTTGATATAACATATATGTTCAGGATTACCGCTTGCACCATACAAGAAGATATGTAAGATTTTGGTGACTGTTAATAGGTTACTGCCAACTGGAAAAGTACACTGAGAAAAACAATGTTGCAACTTGGCTCAGGGGAACTATGAAGAGCTTTCATTTAATGCCTTAGGGAGCCCTATATTTTTAACACAACGATCTCTGTTTAAAAGGTTGAACACTTCCTTAAGGATGTTTTCAAATACATTTCCATCCCCAACAAAATCCATTGAAAAGTAGTCCATAATAACAAAAAAAAAGGAGTGGCATTTTAAAGTCAATATTAAATTGGTTGTTTATTTTAGATAAACAATAGTTTCTGATCCCTTTGTCAATAATTGCACATTTTGGAAAGTGATAAAACAAATTCCTTAATGTCTTTAAGAAGTCATTGTAGCAATAAGCCTTGCCTGCTGCTAGTTTGGTTCTGTAGTCAACATAAAGTTTTTATGTTGTGTTCCCTGTTATTTAAACAGTACAGCAAGCATAATGCTATTATATGACTTACTGGCACTTCCACATACTTTGAAGCAGCTTTCACCTGAAAAAAAAAGTTACAGAATTAGTTATTTATGTAAATTTTTCAATTCTGACAGCAGTACTGTATAGATTGTAGTCATTTCACTGTTTAACTATCCAAACTACACTATTTGGTTAATGAAATCCAGTTTAAGGTATCATTTTCATAGTTTACTTCACTAAATTAGTGATCTGAAGTATTCATTTGTGTAGTGAATAGTCACAGGTCTGTGACTCTCAATCTGCTAAGCTTTTAATACTTTATAAACAAACAAAACTGTACAGAGTATATTTTATAATGAAATATAACATATGTGATCTTGATATAGCCTAAGGGCATCAGATGATCGTTTATCAGCTTTTGCACATGACATTTTTATTCATCACAAGGAACGAAACACTCCGATTATACCTAATCAGTTTCAAGAAATACTGCAAAGTCATTTGACACTGCCTTTAATCTACATCTACCAGCCAAATAAATTGTTTTGCTTCAGGTCAATGTTTGACATATAAAAATATTTTAATATTGAAACGTTAAAATGGTTTTTAAAATATGAATATAATATAATAACACCATTTTCAGCTGCGCAACTCGAATATAAAAACAAGCCACCAAAAGGTGTCAAGCTTTCATTTTAGGTATATAATAATTCAAGGTATATATTATTGTCTAAAAATTGCTATTCAGAATCAAAAATTTCTAAAACTAGAAAAATGCAGGTAATGGAACTTGATTTTTGAGTTGGAAACAAGCCTGGACTCAAAAACATTTTGAGAAACACAGCAAAAATGTAATTAGTCACAATGGACCAGATCCAGAGTTTGAAAATAAGAGATGAAAATTATTCCCGGACAATACCATGTTGATTTCAGGGGGAGTCAAATTAATTGTATTCTTTGTAAGCAGGGAAATATCTTTGCCTTTGCTTACTGCACGCAGATAGTGAGCAGCTTTACGTTTACACTATTATTTAGACCTGAGCTAAGAAACACCACATCTCAATTCTAATACTGTTTGCTACAGATGGAATATGACTTCCCTGAAATCAACATAATTTTGCCCAGATGTAACTTTCCTCTCCTTTTTTCAAACTCTGGATGTGTTCCAAAGACATTTGTTTAAAAATGTTGTATTATTTATAATACATATTCGTTTACAAGGCAGAATCTGTAATGTTCATTTCATTTAATGCTTTTTCACACTCATATATAAATAAGGCAATGAGTCATCTCTTTCCAGTGTGCAAAGTTCTGTTAAAAGTTCTTTTAAAGGTTCCATCACCAGCTGGAAGCCTTTTCGATGCTGGGAAATAATGGAAAACGTGCTTGTTTTTTAGTCTTCCAATTCTGAAGCAGTTAGACCAGAGATAGTAATTGTGAGATGGACTGAAATTAGGAGTCTTTACTGGCATATATTAAAATCACTAGTCTAAAAAGAAATTTGTTCGCACCAATATTCTTGTAATAAAACTCGGGGAAATGACATAGGCAAAGTCAAGTTGGTGAAGCTCATGGTGGCTATTACTAATGATCTGGAAGGAATCATGGCTAACTGGCTTAACACCAAGGTCATGTGGTCAGAAATCATACAGCTTTATAGCTTAAAGAGGACATAGGTCTCTTTGATATTTGCAGCTGGTCCACCCACTTGCCCAATTTTTGGGGGAATTTCATGTTGATATTATTATATTGTTGCAGCTTGTAGGTGTCTGGTAAGCACGGCGGTCACCAGTCATTTGTGGGTGCATTGTGATCTGTACAGCTATCTCATATTGTGTCTGGAAATACCACCAATTCGGGGGCCCAGTAGTGATGTAGGATGAGCCAGAAAGTACAGTTGTTAAGTGCTATGGGAGTGTGGTTTGGACAGTATGTTGAGGATGGTGATGGACTCTGTGCTTTTAGAGACAACAGTGTATTTAAAACTAATAATTATAATTGAATAAAATAACAACAAATTTAATAAAAATCCGTGACCCATATTAAGCCATATGTAAATAACTCAGTGTCTTACTTTATAGGTCTAAGGTTCATAACAACAGCAAGATAAAAAGTTAGCAACCTATGATGACTTACTACAGATTTCTTTACTATATTGTGCTGCAAATAAATGTGGCATTTAACAAAGCTAAGGTAAATATAATCCTGTAAATATTTTGAGGTAAACTAGTAATCATGGAGGCATCGCTTAAGCCCTGAGACAAATAAGAAAGTGGTTTTAGTTATATTGCTTAATCATGTTGCCTGATAACCTGACAATTGGAATAATTTGAATGTTATTTTGTGTAAGAGTATAAGCTTTTATTACACAGTCTTGTTTTATAATGATTGTCTAAATCAGTGCTCCTCAACCAGTGTGCCATGGCACACCAGTGTGCCACGGGATGTTGCAAAGTGTGCCGCGGTGCAATGCCTCCAACAGGAAAAAAAGCACTGGAAGACCTTGCAGATACATGAATGTGGAATACTGGAGAGCTAAAGACACACGTTTGGTTATACTGGAGAGGCTGCAGACACATGAATGGGAACTACTAGGGAGACTGGAGACACATGATGGGGGGTGCAGACACATGAATGGGAGCTACTAGGGAGGCTGGAGACACATGATGGGGTCTACTGGGGAGGCTGCAGACACATGATGGGGGGCTAACATAGGTAAATTAGTTATAAGAAAAAAAGTTATTAGCTGCGATTTTTTAATTTATCAAATAAAAAATAATGTAATATCTGTGTATGTACTTTGTAATTCCTGCTTTTTTTTTTGTTTATTTTGCTTTTGGTGTGCCGCGGAATTCTGGGAAGATCTTAGGTTTGCCGCGGAATTCTGGGAAGGGCTTAGGTGTGCCGAGGGTACGAAAACTTTGAGGAGCACTGGTCTAAATGGACTATGTAATATGCTGGCACTATATAAAAACAGGTCAATCAATCAATCTGATTACAAATACTGTGATATTTAAATACATATTTTACAAATATACTTACAGTGAAGGAAAGTATTGATGAAAAAAATGTGCCTTCATCATATCTTGCCAACTTTGACAGAACCCCTTCTAGCACTGAAACAAACTTTTACCAAATAGACAGATATTATTAAATGTAAAGCATAGTATTATAATTTAACATATAATATAACATTTATTTAAAGTTGGATAGTTAATTTCTTAGAAAATTAAATCAGTGTGAGAAATACATTTACGCAACACCATTAGCTTCAAAATATAGAAGCAGGCAAGAAAAATGTAAAGCAGTTTCTAAGAACACATAATCACCAGATTTCTATAAGTAGTCACTGTACATATGTGAATGCAAAATTTCACCTTGACATATCCATGTTGAGGGCAAATTTAAAATACACAGACTGATATAGTAGAGATGTAAGGCGCTTTAGCTGAACTATAAATTTCAGTGTCAAAAGAAAACGGTTTGGTTATGTAATGTATATGCAAAGCCGGCCAATATTGTTCTTGCATCCAAAAATTGCATTGTAACATGGATTGACCGGGAGCAGATTTTCTCATCAGTCTTTTATCTTTGTACCTAACTCAAAACTAGGACATATTTATTTATTGTTACAACAGTGTTAACAGTATGCATAGTTCTTGGAATTTTCCTTCAATGTTATAGAAATACCTTTTTTTGTATAATACTATGTTCTTTACTCAAATTTGTTGCCATTAGCTAAAAATATAATGCCTTTGCTTTATTGAAAGGTATCTGAGGTAATGGTACATACAGTGATTATTTTTAATGAACATACAAAAGAGTTGCATCAGTGTAACTAGAAACCAGTGACATTGATAAGGCTGTATACAGGCAGATATTTATATTCATTTCTAATACATTAATCATTTGCAGGCCATTAACTTTGGTTCACCCTACAAAATGTCTGTCAATAATATAAGTGCAGAGATACTCAAGAGCAAATATTTCCTGCTACAATATTTAGAATGATGGATTAAATATTGCTTGAACATAAAATATATAAACAAAATAATATAACTTTTACCTTACAAACCAGGAGTGATATAATTTCTGTAACGGTTTCCTCGATTAAGTCATCTATTTTGGAATGGTATTGTTGCTGCATTTTGAAAGACAGAAAATATTGCAGTATTGTAATAGCAACATTATAAACATTAAGATTCAAAGAAAAAAAAACTAATGTTTAATACCATTGGGTATTATTTTGAACATTAGAAGAACAAAACCTTGAAAATGATCCATCCAATCAACAATCTCTTATTCTATGTGGTACATTTTCCCATGTTCGATGCAGAGTTAAGCAGCTAATGGGGTTATTATTTAGATGAATTGATTTTCCATTCGCATTCAAGAGAAGGAATGTGAAGGATACTTTTTGTGTCTCCTACAATTAAGGTAGCCATGCAATTTTCTAAAGAGTTGGTCTTGATGGAAAAGCAAAAAGACTAGAAAAAGATTCAATTAATACAACAGTGCATGTCTGCCAGCTTGCATTCATAAGTTCATCTAAATGTGCTTTAGAAAAAAATGAGCTTCTATTTATCCATCTAAGAAAGGCAGTTTCTTCAAGCCATAAATGAAGGGCTGTATTTTTCACAATATATTCAAATAAACAATATAAATTTCACCTATCTGGTATGAATAGAATATTAACAAACTTGAAAAATAGCAAATCCAATGCTAAGCTTTCATTTTTTGTTTTAGTTGAAGGTGGTCTAAAATGTGTAAACACATGGCTTAAAGAAGATACAGAAGCTCATCAATTAGATACTGTTGCAATTCCTTGCCTTTCAAGTCTTTCAAGAAAGCCACCAGCAGAAACAACATACAGACAAGTAGCAGCCAAATTCTCATTGCTATGGATAAAACAATGGTAAACAAATACTGTTACAAAAAAATTAAATATAACGAAAAATAAAAAGTAGCATCACTTAAAGGTGATCTATCTAATCATTAAATTATTTCATTTTTATTAACCTTTTCAGCCATGTTGTAAAATAAGCTCCACAAACAGAAAAATAAAAAACAAAAACTGTAAAAAAAAAAAAAGTAGTTTTCCTGACAATTTTTATTGACTTTTCTGCTATGTTGTAGAATAAGTTTCACAATACTGTATAGCAGATTCTCCTGACCTTAGGAACCTAACTTGATCCTAGTTTGCTAGGCTAAATACTCTCCTTCCACCTCCCTTACTGCCCTGCCATCTTTGAAGTGATGAACTTGCACTGTGCACTGAAACTAACAAAACAGTGAAGTAGAAGTAAAGAAAATTGATAACATTAGATAAGTAGACAGGTAGACCAAAATAAATATATTTACAATTTTTAATAAGCATTTGATTAAAATCTTACATACAGACACACACAAATACACACCAATCAGCCCAAAAATTTAAACCACTGACTCCTACTGCAATGGCACCTGTCAAGGGGTGGGAAATGAACAGTCAGTTCTTAGGTTGATGTGTTGGAAGCAGGAAATATGGGTAAGTGTAAAGATCTGAGTGACTTTGACAAGTGTTAAATTGAAATAGCCCAGTAGGCAATGGTTAATACCTATCAAAAGTTGTCCAAGGAAGCACAACCAATGAACCTGAGACAGGGTCATGGGAACCCAAGGCTCATTAATTGGCAAAGGGAACGAAGATTATCCCATCTGGTTTGAAAAAGCTAATGTAACTCAAATTGTTGAAAAAGTTAATGTTGGCTATGACAGAAGGGTGTCAGAACACACATAACAGACTTGTTAAAGTGCCCATGCTCACCCTCGTCCACTGCAGAAAATGCCTACAATGTGCTCATAAGCATCAGAACAGGACCATGGAGCAATGAGAGAAGGTAGGTGGTCTGATAAATCCCATATTCTTATATATCAAGTGGATGGCCAGGAATGTGTGTATTATTTACCTGGGAAAGATATGGCACCAGGATGCTTTATGGTAAGAAGACAAACCAGCAGAAGTATCATGATGCTCTAGGCATTATTCTGATGGACAAAAACATTGTTGTACAAATACAACCCTTTATGGCAATGACATTTTCTAATGGCAGTGGCCTCTTTCAGAAGGATATTTTGCCCTATCACCCTGCAAAAAAATGTTAAGGAATGATTTGAGGAACATGACAAATAGTTCAAGGTGTTGACTTGGCCTCCAAATACCCCAGATCTCAATTCAACTGAGCATCCTTGGGCAAAGGTGGCCCTGGGCATTGGTTGCATAGGCGGCCACCTAGGGCCTTGTGGGTAAGGGGGGCCCCACAGTGCCAAGATCGGAATCCACAAATAAAGGCTGCCCTGGTCACAGACTGTAATCTAGGATCAGGGCGCTGTAAGGCCACTGTTTGCAGAAATGTCAGCAGCACGCATCTATGGTGGTTGGAAGGGAAAGATGTTACATTTGCAGCAGCCGCACATGAACAGACTGTGCTATAGCTGGATACTGAATTTAGCATCCAGCTAAAGGACAAACATTGTGATGTGAGAGAGAGAACAAAAGCAGGGCACACAGCTCTCTTGTCCAATAAGGAAGACTGCTATGGAAATTATTATTATCATATTCCTACAAAGGTAAAAGCCATAGTACTTATAAAACTGGGAGATTAATTATGGCCATCGTTATATGCATCTAGGACCAGATTCAGAACTCCTTACATATGCAGAGAAATCTGTAATTAAGCATGGAGGAAGGGAGTGCATGTCCCTGGCACTCCCCTCCTTGCATACATTTATTCCATAGAAACCTTAGAAGAATAGCAGCTGTTTATATATGTATATGTATTTTTGATGGGGCACTTTCTAATTTTTTGCCTAGTGACCTACGAAACTTAGGACTGCCTCTTTGGGATGTGCTGAAAGAGCATGCCCAAACCATGAAGGCCCTTATCTGCAATTTACAAGACAAAGTATCGGCAGAGATAGCAGGTGTACCACACTTCTCGGCACTCCCTGTAAGAAGCTGCCTTCCCAACCACCAAGTACTCCCCAGAAGAAGTTCAAAACATAGAGCACTTCAAACAAAAGTGCTCAATCATAAAATACACAACATGGGGACTGGATGGCGCTTCTACTTACTTCTATATACCCCTTGCCGGATAAGCAGAGGTGAGTCCTTGATAAAGACTTACCGTAGTGGAAATGTGTTGGTGGATGTGGTAGATCTGTAAACACCCTGAGGAGTAAAAGTTTTCTGTTGCAATAGGAGTGACAGTAAGGCATTGGGCCCCTTTAATATCTGTGCCGACTAGTGTATCTCCCTCTTCTACTACCTGGCAACGGGTAAGCAGACTCCAATAAGGGGATTGCTTTTATATGCATCTTCTATATGTTTTTATATATTTTTATGGACTTATATATATTTATTTATATAATAAATTTTCATATTTCATATGAAATTGGAGGAAAAGCATACTCATTTCCTTTATTAAAGGACCTTTCTTGATATGCAAAAAATCCAAGATATGAAGAATGGGAGTGCACCCTGATATCTGATAAAACTGGTTGCACTATTATTATTTTCTTTGTTTTCTGGGTGGATATTCTGTACTGAGCATCGTTCTGAAGACCTATTCTAAAAACAACGGCTGAGTGTGTTGGTGACCCCACCCTACTTTCATCAACAAATACACAGGAGGCATAATTTCCTCTTTATTTATTGATCTGCTATTTATTCATTTCACCGTTAAACTGCAAACTCCATATTCTGCATATCCTGCTGCATTGTTTCATATATAGTAGTAAGCAGAAGTGCCATCCAATCCCCATTGTGTATTTTAAAGTATCTGCAGCTAATGTCTTTGTGCCATATACCACAGGACATCTTCAGAGGTCTTGTGCAGTGAATATGTCAATGAGTCAGATCTTTTGGCAGTAGAAGGAGGTCTTAATATTAAGCACGTGGTTTTAATGATTTGACTACCTATCTATCTCACACACAAACACACTTTTTAAGATGTTAGCCTGATGTAAGGTTATAACAAAAAACACACATAAAAAAGCACAATGAAGAACTAGACAAACAAACTGCATGTCTGTAATGTTATTCTTTCTAGAAATAAAAAAAAAACATTCATTATAGTTTTATTCTTAAATGGTAAATAAAGTAGTTTCTTCAACTTTAATGATTTACTGTAGAAGAACTAGTTACATTCAAACCTATAACCACATTTTAGGTATTCATACATATTTTATTTAGGCAGAACCCAAAATCTTAAAACACTACACATTGTAGTTCAGGACATAGGCCCAGATTCACACCAGCGGACGTATTGCAAATATGTCCTTATTTTACCGATAATAGCTACTGCGCATGCCTAGTAACTATTTTACTCAATCCGCGTATCATTTTGTTACATAGATTGCACATATGCGGTCTTAAATACGGCATATACGCAATCTACGTAACAAAATTATATGTAGATTACGTAAAATAGTTACTACGCATAGTAGCTATTATCGGTAAATTAAGGACGTATGTGCAATACATCCGCTGGTATGAATCCGGGCCATAATGATAGAGAACATGGAGTATATATGTGTCTATAAGAAGAGCTTTAATTTGTTCAATTATTTAAAAATTATTTAAAATTATTGAAAACATATCATTTCAATTTTGTTACATTACACAATACCTAAATGTAGTTTAATTAAATAAGATATGTAAATAGAGTCAAACAAGGTGACTGAATATTCATAAACGCAAGAACTTACCCACTGCTTAGAAGACTGAATGGAGTAATGGAATGACCCAGAAAAAAAAAAGACAAAGGCACATGAAAAAAATATAACACATTACAAAAATAATGAGAAAAAAAGTGACACTGTTGGATAATGGGGAAAAAATATGACCAAAATCATCATTTACTAGATTTTTAAGGAATAGGTAATATGTAAACTTGCAGAGATGAAAAATAACTGTATTGAGTGATGGAAATGAAAAAACTGCACAACATACAAAGAAAACAAAATAAAGGACATGGAATAAGTATTAAACTTTGGTCCATTCTGAGAGTGCATGATTTCTATAACTACTTGTGATTAAGCAGAGATGTACCTTTCTTTTCTCATAAAATTGGGAATTTTGTCATATAGGATTATCTCAGACCTAACGTTAATAACTTAATTTAGGTCGAAATGCATCTCCTAAACAGATTATCACTTACCTCTTGCCCACCATTGAGAACACAAAGTTTAGTGCACTGCTTCTTGGCATCCACCAAAACATTAAACATTGTACATACGGAGAAAGGAATACGCAAGTCTGTAGATTTACTTGTTCTTTGCAACTTAAGTTCAAATGCAGACCGTGTCCTGCGTAGTAAAGCAAATGATTTCAAAAGAGGAAGTAATATAGTATGCAGTTTAGATTTCCAGGTAGATTGTAATATATTGGTGTCTTTGAGTTTACAACATTTTTTTCTAATATATATTATCAATTTTGACTATGACCGGGAATTTCTTGTTGAAAAGGTGGTAACCCTAGAATTCTCCTGTCCCAAAAAGTGCTTTGCGCATGCGCCAGATGACGCCACTGGTGGGATGACGCGCCAGATGACGTCATTGACGTGCTTTTCACGATGTGCCTGCCAGAAGACACCAGCCATAGCAGAGCTAGGAGAGTCGGCAAGTGAGAAGTCAGAACAGCACCGCGGAAGAGGAAGGAAAGAGGGACACAAAGGTAAGTAAAAAGGAGAGAGGCTGTAGAAACATGGTGGGGAATACTGAGGGGGCTGAAGCTACATGATGGGGAATACCGAGGGTGGCTGGAGGCACATGATAGGGAATACTGAGGGGGGCTGGAGGCACATGATAGGAGATACTGAGGGGGCTGGATACTTTGCAGCACACCCATACACAAACTCCGGCGACACACGGACCGCCCCTCCGGCGACACAGGAACCCCACACCCCCGGCGATGCAGGGACCCTATGCTTTTTACTTTTCTCCCTGAAATGATTTTTCAAAAGTAGGCAACCATGGCTTTACTCCCTAATGAGAGGAATTGGTGTAGAATTGTAACATGCAAGACTATATTTAGATGGAAGAAGTTGGAATTACATAAAAAACCAGGGTGATTTTACAAAACATGGACAAACTGGAATGTCAAGAGACCATATTGTAGGCAACCCTGGTGGATGGCAGAAATCATTTTGAATCATTTTACAAAAAAAGAGAGAAAGAAAGGTCTAGCTTGCAATGCATTAATTACCATTCTCAAAATGGTTATCATCAGCGCCTTCTGGGAATAAAATAAAGAATATTTTTTTTCAGTTGACCAGTGGAGAAAAAAAATGTTTCACTATATCTTGGTATTCAGTAAAAGCTAGGATTTGTGCAAAAGGGATAACAGTTTAAACGTCTTTCATCTATGACCCACAGTCTAATGTCATTAAGATATTTGTTTCAATGAAATGTTGCCTTTATATGTACAAACAACATTTAAGTATTAAATTTTTTATATATTTTTTTGTATTTCTTACCTTTTAACACAGGCTTCTATCATATCACTTGCCATAAGTTTAAGCCGTTGTTCCAAATGGTTGGCAAATTCCGTTTCTGGCCAGTGCAGGTCATGAATAAACTCTTGTAGAGCATCCAGCTTCCAGAATAAATCTTCTGACATTGATGAACCATTGCTAGAAGACAACATTCTCTTTAAATACTTGTTTACAACAGGTTGCTAAAAGTGCTGCTTATTATACTTTTTTGCATATGGTGATCCAAAAAAGAACTTTATTGGTTTAACACTATTAATTCAACACAGTTTTTTTTCCATCCTTAGATAAATGGATATATGTTTGTTTTATAAAAAAAATATAAGGATTTCATGAAACAAGCAACACACTCTGCAGTCACAATGGGCCTGATTCAGACTTAAGAAGGAGCTTGAAATTAAGGACCTGATTCAGAGATTGAAAATAAGAGAGGAAAGTTACTCCTGGTGACGTCAGAAACGCTAAAGCGCCAGTGTAACTGGCGTCATCAATATTATAAAACATTGCCCCCTAGCGACCAAATGGTCATTAGGAGCAGCACAGATGAAGAAGAGGAGCATGTCTCCGCCGTGTCAAGTACCGAAGAGGCAGAGAACCGGACCAGAACAACGGGGAAGTGACTGCAATCAACCGGAGGACTCCAAGCAAGTGAAGAAAATTCTACACATCCAGCAAGGCTTATCTAGAAAGATGCCAGCAAACGGTGAGTGCCAAAAACTTTTATTATTTTATTACACTACACACTGCATACAGACATGGTGGCCACTGGAGGTAAGTGCACACATTAGGGAACATTATTAGTCAGGGAAAATTTATTTTTTACATTCACACTTACTTTAATGTGTTCATGTATGTTTGGTGCAGACTGTGTTTTTTGCTTTTTTTACACACACAGCGCTGCATGGTCAGAAGCCTTACCATGCTCACGCTGATATTACTACAAGGCTAAGCAATGCTTAGCCTTGTAGTTCTATCAGCACAGCATGGCTAAGGCTTTCAAGCATGCTGCACTTGGTTATTTTTCTATTTTAAA
>WWET01000274.1:515783-535182 GCA_011038615.1 Limnodynastes dumerilii
AATCCCCCCATCCTGTGCCTCTAGCCCCCCAGTATCCACCATCATGTGCCTCCAGCCCCCAAGTATCCCTCATAATGTGCCTCCAGCCCCCCCAGTATCCCCCATTATGTGCCTCAAGCCGCCAGTAGTCCCCGTCGTGTGCCTCCAGCCCCCCAGTAGCCCGCATCATGTGCCTCCAGCCCCCCAGTAGCCTGCATCATGTGTCTTCAACCACCCAGTAGCCCACATCATGTACCTCCAGCTCCCCAGTAGCCCACATCATGTGCTTCCAGCCCCCCAGAAGCCCGCATCATGTGCCTCCAGCTCCCCAATAGCCTACATCATGTACCTACAGCCCCCCAATAGCCAGCATCATGTGCCTCCAGCCCCCTAGTAGACTCCATCATGTGCTTCCAGCCCCCCAGTATTCCCCATCATGTGCCTCCAACCCAACAGTATTCCCCATCATGTGCCTCCAGCCCCCCAAGTAGCCCCTATCATGTGACTTTAGACCCCAAGTAGCCCTCTCATGTGTTTCCAGCCCCCCTTCCCCCCTAGTAGTCCCTATCGTGTGCCTCCAACCCCCAGTATTCTAACAGTATTCCTCCGCTACCTAGCAACACACTGTCCCTGGTGCTAGGAAGTGGAGGAGGGACCTGCTACCGCAATCTCTACATGCAGCATCTTACCTTTGTATTCGGCATCTTCATGCCACATTCAAGATGGCTAGGTAGCGGAGAAGGGACTCGCTGCCGCCATCTCCGCATTCAGAACTTTACCTCTTCATTTAGCATCTTCCTGACACAATCAAGATGGCGGCGGCGGGTCCTTCCGATACATAGGAAGGACCTCCCCAACCATCTTGTATGTGGCAGGAAGTTTTGGACTACAGAGGGAGGGAGCTGAACATAGCGGCGGCGGTACTGGTATCTCTCTGCCGCCACCGCTATGAGGTAAGTAAAGTAATTTATAGGGTGGGGAGGGAATTAATTATTAGACTGAGTTTGTGTTTAAAAAAAAAATGTATTCTGTTCCTCACCATTGGAGCATGCGCAGTGGGGTCACAACATGTGGACGCTACTGCGCATGCGTATAACGGTGAGGAGCAGAATGGTTTTTATATAGATAGATATTAAATAATAAATATATTTGACTAAGTTCACCAACAGTTTGTTGGTGTCCCTCAAAATGCTATGGGTGTAAAGAAAATCTGCAAATCATATGTTGATTGTATACTGGTTTGAAGTTATATGTATTTGAATTGCACTTGCAGCTAATTGAGCTAGGGAGTTATGCAAGGTCTCAATTTAAACATATTTCTATGAGCTTTCAATGATATATAACATAGCAGTATGCTTCAATAAAAAAAAACAAAAAAAAAAATGTTCGTAGTGTTGTTTATAAATCCCCAAAGCTTTAATGTGGGTTCTATTACTAGAAGACCTTTCATTTTTTTAAAGTTACATGATTCAATATGTTTTTGTTTCAGTCAGGGTTGGTAAGTTTTAACAAAAGCTTCACTTCCGCTTCCATGGCAGCCGAGTAATGAACAGGCCTAGATAGTTTTCATTATTTTAACAAACAGTAATGTTAAAGGTAAAGTTAAACATTTTGTGGCAGATGATCCCAAAATAAAACTTTGGGGATTAATTAACAAAAACAATGTGAACAATTTTTTAAATAAAAAAAAAATTGCCTTTTTGAGAAAAATCTACATTTAGGTTTTGAAATTTCTTGATTTTAAAGAAACATTCAGGTGTATTATATATCATTAAAGGCCTTTAAAAAAAAGAGGTTAAAATAATACCAACTCTCTAGCTCTCTCATCAGTATACAAAATACATAACAGCATCTTTATTAATTAAAAGTATTTTTCCATGTTCTTTTCCTGTAAGGTTGTTTGCTTTCTTACTTTCAGTGCCAATAAATTTGCAGTGATGTTAAGGTCTAGCCAAGTTATCCCTTGAGTTTAAATTCCCAGTAGAGCAATCAGAGCAAACACAGAATGTAGCACAGAGCACATTGCACTCCATAATATCTCCCTAACCTTAAGATCTAATGCCCCAAATGTACCATTATGAAAGAACAAGTTAAAAACAACATAAAACAAAGTAATGAACTATCACAAGGATAGCTAAATGTTATCTTCATTCATGATGTTATTCTAATATTGCCACAATATAAATAATAGTTATAAAAATATATAAAATATATATATAAATGTTAACACTATTTCCAGTTTCTTCAAATTACAGGATTTATATTTCACCAGAACACTATTTCAAATTCCCAGTTTCTTCAAATTACAGGATTTATATTTCACCAGTACTTTCAACAAAAACCATCATCAATGTATGTTTGTATTATCTCAACAACTACAACATTTGTCTCCAGGGGATCTGCAATTAACGACGGCATGCCAGAAATCCCCATGTTACAAGCCACCTTGTGTGCACGTTGAAAACGTTATACCAGACTGCTATTAAAGGATGATATTACCATCAGAACATTCTATTCAGAAATTTAAATGCCTAATACCATTTAGTAAACTTAAAAACATCCCAGGTAAGGCCCAATTATTTAAAAAAAAACAAAAAACAAAT
This sequence comes from Limnodynastes dumerilii, assembly GCA_011038615.1. NCBI lineage: Eukaryota > Metazoa > Chordata > Amphibia > Anura > Limnodynastidae > Limnodynastes > Limnodynastes dumerilii. Next base: position 518,366 of record WWET01000274.1, read on the forward strand.
GTCAGAAATACTTATATGTATTGCATCTACTGTATGTATATACTTCTTTAATAAAATAAAATAAAATTAATTTAAATTAAATAAATGGGTAAGCTAAACCGAGGGCAGAGTATTTGAAATGATGTCATAAACACTTAGCCACTCCTAATGGTTTTTTTCCCCAGCGCTGACTTTACAGTTGGGCTGAGGTAATATAAAATATACTTAATTTTTTAAGGTAAGCTTTATATGAAACATGGGATAGATGTGAATGGATCAAATTAATAAGATCTATTGCCTGTGGAGATAGTGGGGATACAAAAGATGTCAGAGTTAGGGTGGAATTATCAAATCTGGAAGTGTCGTGGCTTTCCATTAATTGGAAAGATGGGATATATGAGGCATGGCAAAAAAATCAGAGTGGATGATCCAGAGCTAGAACTGCACAACAAGGTACAAATCTGCACATGGACAAACCATGCTGCAAAATGAGGTGTGAAAATGATCATTTTTTAAACTTGCATGAAGGTAAAACACTGTCTAACTTTTCAGTTTGAACACAAATACTGCACAGCTTTATTTTGAAACTCTTGAGAGGTGATATTTTAGCTCCTCTCTAATTCACATTTTGTCTGCACTTTTAAAATTTGCTTCCCCTGCAGTTCTACATTTTTTTTGCCGAGGTGCAAAATTGCTTATTTTTTGCTCTTACATCCAAATCTGGATCAGCCCCAGAGTATCCACTATAAATAATTTTCTTTCCCACTACAATTAAATATCAATTATTGATTCATGTGTGAAAAACAAAAGGCCTTAATTTTTCTCACTGTGCACACTGTGTATTTAGTTTAAGATATAGCAAATAAATATGATGGTAAGAAAAGTCATCTGAATTTATTTCAATGATCTTTTACATTTTGACTAGTGAAAATTTTACCTACTGTGGTTAGACCATGGTTAGTGAAAGTCTTTTTATTCGCATTGCCTCTTATCATTACTATTTGAATGGAGAAAAAAACGTTTAGGCTTCTCCAACAACTCTTTCTCTTCAAAAAACCCTTCAAAATTGTTTTCAATTGGCGGTCTCTTGCAGAGTATCTTCAGAGGGGCAGACAAGGCTAAGAGTTTGTTGGAACCATTAGTCCTTATCCCTGGCATACCCTAATTTGAAGTTACTGGGAATGTACAGAATATTATTTTAAACTCTCACTGAATAAGGTTACATTATTTAGCTCTCTATGGCAATGGGTTGCTAAGAATCACAGCTACAGGTGAAAGTATAGATTCTCAGAAACTACACTTCATAAGTTACTTACTATTTATTGAAATCAAATACTAAACAGGTTCTGCATCGGATATTGACAGCATTCTACAGCAACATGCACCATATGGCATGCGATAATAATAGTAAAAAAACAAACCATGACAAAACCATCACAATCCACAGCATGCAGAACAATCATGCAAAAGAGTATTTTTAATGTTACACACGTGGACTCATATAAAGAAGTCATCCAAGAGGGTGCTGAAAAACTAGGTATCTGAGGAAGGTTAAGAGTCAAGCTTGGAACTTTTGGCAGAGGTACACTAGGAAGACTGTTGGTGATGGTTCTGTAAAACAGAATTCATGAACATATATATTTTTTTTAAGTGGACCAAAAAAAAATATCCAAGAATTTGTAGTTACTGGAGAAAATCTACAATGGAAAATACAAGCAGAGCTAATATGAAAATATGTATTTCCTTTAGTCTTTACCAAAAACTTTTTGTACATAACCCAAACATATGTTACATATAAACGCACTTCTAGATAGAATTACAAATATATACAAAACTACCTCTGATCTACATAGCTATATTGTCTATCGTAACTTTTTGAGTAATGCAAAACCATCTTTATGTTTATGTTGCCAGAAAGGAATGGCCATGCCAACTTCAAAATCTAGTAGACTATTAATAAAGTGTCCTGAAAAGCTTTTAGATTTGTTCAACAATATAATAAATACTCTAAAAAGTGTTTTGAAACATCTAACCTACGTTTGGTATCAATTTCTGTTTGTTTTAATTCATCATTTTAAACTCAGATGTCATATATGTTTGCTTTTATGAATTTTTACTATTTATCTGTACAACACAATTAGGAAGCCCAAGATCAAAAAATATTGGTAGAATTTTGTTAAAATGAAAAAATGAATTACTGCCTAACAAGCTTGTTTTTCATTGAAATGCTAGAATTCTTTAGCCACTTCTGTTATTTTCTGTTACCATGTTGCCACCTGTAAATGTTACAACAACTTATTACATGTCTGTTTCATGTGGACATACATGCTCATACCAAGATAAAATGAGGCAATGTTCCCATTAGTACTTGCCATCTATCTGCATATATATGTATAACAGAACAAAAATAAGTATATGACATCACAAATCAGAATTTGCATTAAAGACCCACATTGTTGCATTTGGACATTTATTACTATACCACATTCTTGGTGTTACATAATAACACATTCTGGCCATAACAGAGTGTTACCATGCCATTGCTTCACATTGTAATACTAAGTGAGGCCCCCACATGCAATCACAACCGTGCCCCACTGTCAGAAGTATCATTTTACTTAAGTCTAAATAGGAGGGATTGCATTCCGATTGGGTAGCATAGATGCATGAGGACAAAATCCAATCTGAAAACACCAAATGACAGGGAAATCAGACGTTAGGATCTGGGTCAACATTTTGGCATAAAACTATTTGCCATAAAAGCAAAACAAAAACATAAAAATGAAATCAAGCTTTAAAGAAAATCTGCACAACTTGAATCTGAATGGTTAACAAACCCACGACTGAACAGTTTAAATTAATAGGTATTTCACCACAAGTAAAACACACGCTTTACACTGTGTAATAACACAAATAATCCACTTACTTTACTGGCTGCCATGTTTCTTGTTCAAAACCTTTATGAATAGACTGTGCAACTGAAGACTCCATGAGATCAATATAGCGGATTACAAGTGGCACAAAACTCTCTTGAAGATGCTTGTGAAATGTTCCATTGCATAGAAGAGCTTCATAAAAATAAAGAAAAATGAATACATTTTCATGTAATAAAAAATGATAGAAATTTATAGGCATCAGTTAGATATGTCTGTCAGACAGGACTAGTGAAATCACCGGAAACAAGGAAAATAAAACGGTGCATAAATTCTAAATATGATTATTGGTCTAATGCCTTTATATTTATGTGATCTTAACAAAAATAAAAGGATTCACAAGAAAACATTTTAAAAGTGAGATTGAGAGGTAGTAGGAATGTGATTCAATGCACTGTTTACACAATATGCTCTCTTTCATGCAGGTATTCTCCAGACTGCACTGCAGTAGACCTGAGAGGCATGCAGGAAACAAACCTAGAAGAAAACTCTCTACTCTGATATCCTGACCTTTCTAACTGCACTATGCTCTCCTCCATGTCCATTATGGTTTACTTCATAGATTTCTACATAAGCCAAACCAGATAGAATCTACATTAAAACAATAACACTGAATCTTTTAACTTATTAAACTCCTATAAAGAACTATTATTACATTATACACAGTGAAGTGCATGTTAATTAGTCTATATGTTAATTACAGAAAAGGAGTTTCAGGGCTTTCTGTCCCCGCACACACAGCTGTATCCCTAAAGTGGTAGTTAAATCTTGCATTATTTATTAGAAGTGTCCAGCAAAACAAACAAAAAAAAGAATGGCAATCACAGCTTTGGCTCTAACAATGCCCATACAAAAAAAAATGAATTCCCACATATAATTTATATATTTGATAAAATCAATAGTTATATTCCTTTAATAACAAAGCCTAATATTTCAGTATTGAAAGGACAATATGCTTGTCCTTAAAATCATGTTAAAAAGGATTGTAACAATACAATCCCTGTTTAATAGTAACACATTTAGTCACTAGAACTAGTGTTACACTAGCATAAAATCCAAAAGGTGTCTCACGCTTGTCCTTTAAGATAATGATTGCTATAATCTCTCATTTGGGAAAAACAATATAATGGGTAGCATAAGAAAAATTCTATTCTTCTATAATCAAATGTGGCTGGGAATATGGATGAGCCATGAAAAAGCGCTTCTTAGGTTCAGGACTTAACTATGACATTACAATAGATAACCACAATTGTTCTACAGTTTTTAGCATGTATAGATTAACCTAATATTCAAAGAGCTCAACATTTGAAAGAATTCAGAAAAATAATCTCTAATAAAGTGTTGGAGAGGAGAACAGCCCAGTGGGATTTCCACCTCTTCATTTCCTAATGAGTTTCTTTTTATAATGAGAGATGACTTTGCCAGTCACTCTGAGTTTTATTATGGCTAATTTGACTCCACTTTATTCTTACTGATAATTATTAACACTACCCTTTTTATCCTCATGAGGCCTCATTTTTACTTTATATCTTCATTTCTGAGGGATAAAATATAGGAAAATAGGACTCAGTTAATGTTAAAATAGAACATTTATTACTGGATAAAAACAGACTGTTATATTTAAAGAATAAGCTAAGACATTCTTGCCACTGCCTTTAATGCCCTTAACTGTGTAAAAAGGCTGTTAATTTAAGAACAATCACTGCGGTGTGTTTCACATGGGAGTTGTCTTTTGGCAGAATGGTCATTTGCCACTTATGAGTTTTTCTTTCACAGATTATAAGGTGAAACATGACAAGAGTATGGTTTTAAATTGAGTATAAGAGATTGAAGCTGGATGTACTTTATTTCAGAAGTGACTGATTTGGTTGCTTGATACTGTCATTTATTACAAATGTACAGGTTTAATGATGTAAAAAAAAAAAGAATGTTCCTTAGACTTACTGTATATCTTCAAAATTTGGCTATCAGTATTTTAGAGGAACTAAGAAATATTATGACGATATGGTGTTTCTGGCATAGTAGTGAACTTCTTGGTCATTATCCTAGCTTTAACCTGTTCCTGTGATGAGTGTTTTTTCAATTTCTTCTTGCATTATTGGCATTACTGTACAATAAAATGTTACTTGAAAAGCACTTAGGCCCGTATTTTATACGTCCGGTACTCTGAATGCGGGCCTTAATACCACTAAGTCTTTCCATTTTTCCCTCTCCTCGTTTTTCTCTTTTCCCACTAAAATACCCCCATCTCCCTCTACAAGGAAGTTAATCTGTAACCCTCCAAATTTTTCAATATATTTATGCACCCCTCTGTACCTTTCATGAATACTAAGAAAGTTTCTATAGGCTTGTATCCATCCATGCCATAATCATCTCTAACTCCACAATGCAGAGCGGACCACTTAAGAATGCTTTAGGTTCTTAATTGTATGCACCCAAGTAGCCTGCCGACTTCCCTGACTCACCCTTGGATTTCAGCTTTTTATCCAACTTACGAATGCCATAGGGCTACCTTATCTTTAGGTACATAGTTGTGTGCGTATGTCGGCTAATTAGGAACGTTGTTGCGTAACCGCGCCCAGATTTCCCCATTTACATGGCTCCCTCCACCCACTCTTCTTATATTTGTTCAGAATTTGTCCCAACACGCCCCTTCATAGTTAAGTCACTATGGGCCGGATCCTGACCTACGGACACCTTACGGCCGCCCAAGGTCAGTACGGCTGGCATCAAAGCGGGGAGTACACATAGCTGATCGTAACGGGGCTTCTCCTGCCCCGTCCCCTAAATTGCATGTCTATCTCCACATTTACGGCAGAGAAACGACATGCGTAAAGGGGGGGTGAAAGCCCCCTTTTTGTAACAGCCCCCGGCCATAACTTTAGTTACAGACGCCGGCCCTTACGGCGTCGTATGAAGGTTGTGCGCATGCGCAAAACCTTCCAAACAGGGGAGTTGGCCCTTTTCTGTTGTTGATAAACATTCAGCCAAACTCGCATTTCATATACTTGCTGCGGCGAAGTGTCTCATAGCGAAATCTTGGAAGTCTCGCCTCCCACCCCGTATATCTGCCCTCTCCGCTTACATTTGGTTTGTAGCAAGCATGGAAAAAATTTCCTACCACCTCCATGATCGTGATGATCTATTTCTCCTGATATGGACACTCTGGTTGTCTAATTACTCCAATCTCCTAGTCAATCTCTGAACTTCACCAACTTGCCCTCCCCACATATACCCACCTACCCTCCTTCCCTAGATCCCTCCCAGGTGGTGGCCCCACCACACCCCAATCATCCCCGTCCTTACCTACTTGGGTGAGCCTCCAATTAATATCTAATCTCTACCCTCCTCAAATCTGCCAATCCAATGGAGTCTCCCCACCCTATCAAGTTCTATCTACAGTTCTGTTGGATGTATCTACTGATACTGTTATTCTGTAACACAATATCTGTAACTATATATGCTATTTGGACATCTTACTTCCTAAATAAAGAAAAAGTAAATAAAAACAGGGGAATTACGGGCAAGCTGCATGTAATTCCCGTCGGCCGTTCTTCAGGATCCCGCCCTATAAACCTAGATAAACTAGGTTCATAATGGTGATTCAGAGGACATGCACCCTCCAGTGAAGTCAGGCCACTTACCTTGCGTGTGTAAGAGACCTGACGTTATTAGATCCAGATTCGTTCCTATGTATTGAGAACTTACTCAATCTACATATTATGAAAATTTTAAAATTAGTATTGTAAGTTTTCGTATACAAGAGGTTGTATTTCTCATAGATAGTTCTTATAGGGTGCCCCACTATCTATTTTTAAACAGTAACACAACAACCCATGGTGAAGCTTGGTGGTTGACACTGACAAGCTTATCGTGGCTAAGGAAACCACAGCCATTGATTGGGTTGATGAAAACAGAAGATATGCTCATTTAACTGCTATATTTATTAAATTTTTTTTTTTTACTATTAGTAAATTTTCTTATTAGTTTACTGTATTTGTAGAGGTTTTTACATTTCTTTAAAAATATTGAACCAGATCCAGAGTTTAAAAATAAGAGAAATTTATTTGGGAATTTAACCCTGGACAAAACCATGCTGAATTGCAGGGAAGGCAAATTTAATCTGTTTCAGACAGTATTAGAATCTAAGTAACAGTTTAAAAGTGAAGCTGGTCTGTGTCTTTCCTGTTGTCAGCTCTAAAAGCTTTAGCAGTAATGATAGATACTAATAATTTTCATGTTTTTCTCGCACCAGAGAATGTGGTATAGTTTCATAAGTTGTCTTGGTAATAGAGCTTTGAAATATAGCTATAACCATATTTCATGTGCCTTGTATAAAAAAAAAATCCCATGATAAACTTTAACAGTATAAGTATTTTGTGGCATGGATACAGGCTAGACAAGAAATGAAGGATAAAGGACTGGATCTTGACTTTCATCATCACTGAAGTCATAGCTCTATAGCTCTGGGTCCCTAAAAATCCAGAATTCTGTGCAGATGAGGGCAAGAAACTCTACCTTAAAGCTTCCTCATAAAATCAAAATGCATCAGAGTCTGTATAGTACAAAGAACGCTTATCATGCCCTTACTGTAGTATTTACATACATCAATCCTACAAGTAGGCAGACGCGAGTGCTGCACACCATCCCTGCCTTTGGAAACACTTCCTGTGCATAAATCTGAATCCAGATGATCTACGTTTACACTGAAAGTTTGGCATGTGCAAAAATGGAAATTTTACCATGCAAGCAATTGGAAAATGCCCTTTTTTCTGATCTGATCCAAGTAGAGACAGTCTATACTTTCCATCAAGGAAACTGGTGACAGGTACCACGCTCTTTATATTTCCTTTATTTCACACCCCTTTTCATGCCCCTTTTTGATTTCCTTTTATTTCACAGCACTCCTTACATCTGTCCTTTGATGCCGATTGATGTGGTTTTAAGGGTGAGGTTGAATAAAAACCTGAAATGTCTAATCAATGACAGATAATAAGCAACTTATATCTGACGCTGAAAGAACCGGGTGCATTATGCGGATTGACAAGTTTTTATAATATCAACAAATCAAGACTTAAAACAGAGACTATTAAAAAGTACTTGAGCCACGAAGATGCTTATACGCTAGACGCACCTGCAAGAAAGCATTTTAAAAGGAATATGGTCTGTGTTTCAAATATTAATAAACAATGGCAGATGGATTTAGTGTCACTAATCGAGCTTGCTAAATACAATGATGAGTGTAAATACATCTTAACAGTTATAGATATTTTCAGCAAAAGAGCCTGGGCTCGTGGTTTAATGACAAAGAATGCTATAAATGTGACTAAAGCATTACAGTCGATATTTGAAGATGGCTTTATACCCGAAAAACTTCAATCTGATCAAGGCAAGGAATTTGAGAATAAGACGTTGAAAAATATGTTAGCAAGATATGGGGTAAAACATTTCACTATGAACAACGATGTTAAGGCGGCTGTTATAGAGCGCTTCAATAGAACTCTAAAAGCACGTATGTGGCGCTATTTTACAGCTTATAATACATTCAGATATATATATTGCAAGATTTGATACACAGCTATAATCACACATATCACAGAACNGTGTACGGGCGCTACTTTAAAACAAAGAAAATAGCACCAAAGTTAGACGTGGGTGATCATGTGCGAGTTTCAAGATTTAAGGATATTTTTGAAAAAGGTTATGAGCAGTCATTTACAGATGAAATATTTGTAATACACAGTGTAAACACTAGAGGTCTCAAACCGCTTTGTACACTGACGATACGGATGGCGATATTATCGCCGGGGGTTTCTATCCAGAAAAAAATTTAAAAAATACCTAAAAACATTAACAGGATCTACAAGGTGGAAAAGATTTTAAAAAACAAGACGGTCAGAAAGCGGAAATACTCTTTAGTGAAATGGCGCGGTTACCCAGACAAATTTAACAGTTGGGTGGAAAGCTCGAAGTTGAAAGCTATATAAAGACACGTTCTATAAAACAAAATGATGGCTGACAAATCGTTCTATGTAACGCTGCCTAGTAACACCTCAGCAGAAGCATTTCCGCAAAACCAGATTTCCAATTTTACAACAAAACTGGCACAGCCGATCGATTTAAACAGTAAATGGGAGGTTGCCCTCACCGAAATACAATACCCACACACTTGGAATACACTGGATTTACGCGATTGTAAAATATACATCAGCAAGCGAAATGGCGTAGGTGTGAACATGTACATAAAGCCCGGCTAGACGAGAGGGTGGAGCAGCTTATTTCCGCAATTAACACAGAATTTTCCAGCCATAAGTTTCAGGGATCTCTAAAGCTATATTATGATCATCTAGAAAGAACCATTTCTTTTGATGAAAATCAGGTGTATCAATTCACAGCCGGCAACAAACTGACAAGAATTCTAGGATTACAGCCTAGGACTAAAGATAGCATACCCTGCGTCAATATTCACAGTGGTAAGTATATGTTTTACATTCACACAGACATTATTGAGCACCAAAGGGTTGGTGATACATTGCATTCAAGTTCGGGAAAGCGATCGTGAAGTTACACTTTAGACCGCACAAGGCTCATTTTTATTAACTAACCAAGATGGTGGCCGTGAAAAATTATGGGGATCTAGTCATCTACTCCACTTTATAAAGCACAAGTGGGTAATGGATTACCGGGATTTTACGGTAGCGCATACATGTACGGTCATGGATTAGGCGGTATTTTTAGAAGTCTATTCAGAAAAGCCGTGCCTCTCTTCACGATCGCTTTCCCGTACTTGAATGCGATGTTCTCGTTTTGATCGTTCTTTATCTCGATCGTTATTGTGTCAAAATGCGTTTTGCACAATGGTAGGTAGTCGGATTTTACATAACGACATGAGATCATTTCATTGTTGCGTCCTTTTATTTCAACATTACGTAGTAGCGGCACAAAACCATCACCAACCCTTTGGTGCTCAATAATGTCTGTGTAAACGTAAAACATATACTGATCACCGTGAATATTGACGCAGGGTATGCTATCTTTAGTCCTAGGCTGTAATCCTAGAATTCTTGTCAGTTTGTCGCCGGCTGTGAATTGATACACCTGATTTTCATCAAAAGAAATGGTTCTTTCTAGATGATCATAATATAGCCTTAGAGATTCCTGAAACTTATGGCGGGAAAATTCTGTGTAAATTGCGGTAATAAGCTCCACCGTCTCATAATAGCCGGGCTTTATCTACATGCTCACACCTACGCCATTTCGCTTGTTGATGTATATTTTACAATCGCGTAAATCCAGCATATTCCAAGTGTGTGGGTATTTTATCTCGGTGAGGACAACCTCCCATTCACCGTTTAAATCGATCGGCTGTGCCAGTTTTGTTGTAAAATTGGAAATCTGGTTTTTCGGAAATGCTTCTGCTGAGGCGTTACTAGGCAGCGTTACTTAGAACGATTTGTCAGCCATCATTTTGTTTTATAGAACGCGTCTTTATATAGCTTTCAACTTCGAGCTTCTTTATATAGCTTTCAACTTCAAGCTTTCCACCCAACTGTTAAATTTGTCTGGGTAACCGTGCCATTTCACTAAAGAGTATTTCCGCTTTCTGATCGTCTTGTTTTTTAAAATCTCTTCCACCTTGTAGATCCTGTTAATGTTTTTAGGTATTTTTTAAATTTCTTCTGGATAGAAACCCCCGGCGATATCATCGCCATCCATATCAGTCAATGTATAAAGCGGTTTGAGACCTCTAGTGTTTACACTGTGTATTACAAATATTTCATCTGTAAATGACTGCTCATAACCTTTTTCAAAAATATCCTTAAATCTTGAAACTCGCACATGATCACCCACGTCTAACTTTGGTGCTATTTTCTTTGTTTTAAAGTAGCGTCCGTACATGGTGCTAAAGATTTGCAATGTATTAGAGGCATTCACCTCTGCGGGTGTACATTTTATTGTTCTGTGATATGTGTGATTATAGCTGTGTATCAAATCTTGCACTATATCTATATATCTAAATGTATTATAAGCCGTAAAATAGAGCCACATACGTGCTTTTAGAGTTCTATTGAAGCGCTCTATAACAGCCGCCTTAACATCGTTGTTCGTAGTGAAATGTTTTACCCCATATCTTGCTAACATATTTTTCAACGTCTTATTCTCAAATTCCTTGCCTTGATCAGATTGAAGTTTTTTGGGTATAAAGCCATCTTCAAATATCGACTGTAATGCTTTAGTCACATTTATAGCATTCTTTGTCATTAAACCGCGAGCCCAGGCTCTTTTGCTGAAAATATCTATAAGTGTTAAGATGTATTTACACTCATCATTATATTTAGCAAGCTCGATTAGTGACACTAAATCCATCTGCCATTGTTTATTAATATTTGAAACACAGACCATATTCCTTTTAAAATGCTTTGTGCGTGTAGCATATAAGTATCTTCGTGGCTCAAGTATTTTTTAATAGTCTCTCTTTTAAATCTTGATTTGTTGGCATTATAAAAACTTGTCAATCCGCATAATGCACCCGGTTCTTTCGGAGTCAGATATAAGTTGCTTATTTTCTGTTTTTGATTAGACATTTCAGGTTTTTATTCAACCTCACCCTTAAAACCACATCAATCGGCATCAAAGGACAGATGTAAGGAGTGCTGTGAAATAAAAGGAAATCAAAAAGGGGCATGAAAAGGGGTGTGAAATAAAGGAAATAAAAGGGGCATGGTACCTGTCACCAGTTTCCTTGATGGAAAGTATAGACTGTCTCTACTGATCCAATTTGTGTTTTTTTTTAGAATGAATTTAAACCTCTTATAAGCACTTAAAAGACCATAAGGTACAAGTTTTTTTTAATTGCAGTCCAATTAGATTGCTATTTAAAAAAAAAAAATCTACAATATAATGACTTTCCTATTTTCTTCAGTTTCATTCTGTAGAATATAAAATGAGTCATGGCTAAACAACAGCTAAAGCTTGTGCCAATGTTACAGTGAATTTGATTCTACGTCCATCTTACTACTTTAATACAGAAACTATGTCAGCCAGCATCTAATACAGACTAGTATAGGAATTAGAGCTCATTCTTCAATTTGACACCTTTCAAAAATACTGCTGCAGGCAGATATCACAGGTGACAATGTAATACAGTTATAATGTCAATCAAGTGTCTTAAAGAAAACAGAACTGTAGCTGCCAAGCAAGGCATATAATCATTTAATACATTCATAGAAAAATGAAGACCATTTTAATAAAAGCTTATGTGCTGCTACGTTGCATTAAACAATATATAGGTGCTACAGTACCAATCATTACATACATTTACAATGTTTTATATGTATTTTTAAAAGCCATATAGTTGGTTAAAATGTAAAAATTATTTATAAAATGATATACTGTGATTTTATACACCTTTATTTTAAACTCGTCATGATGCTCACTTAACAGTTTCTTATATAGTACACTGCTGCAGGAGATTCTACATCTTGGAGTAGTTTAGTCTAAAATAGTAAGTAATATCCTGGTGGGTTGTTTTCATAATCATTTCTTGAAAGTAATCAATATGTTGAACCTTACTTCCTAATCTAAATGACTTAATTTATAAAAGATAGAACAGCTCAGATTTAATTTTTTTTAGATCAGCCTACATTTATACTGACATACTCTTCTGTCACATTAATGAAGGTTTGTAGGGAGTACACAGACATGGCAGTAATTAGATAAACAGCCAAAGATTACTTACATGATAGACTCTGTGTGACCTCTGACAAAACACATTACAGCATTGCCATCTCCACATTTATTACCAGTAGTTTAAACCAGACAATAAAGCAATGCACAAATAAAGGCTACTTCCGTTACCATGCACTGCACACAAAATCCATGGCTTGATTATTATATAATAACTTTCGATTTTAATCTTACACTTTATCCGATTTGCTAAATAGTCTTATCATTAGTAGGATTATATATTAAGGAAGTAACATAAGTATGTATCATCTGTTACACTCATTTCAAACATTTTTGAATTTATCAAACAATGTAACAACACTTCCACAAAATTGCATATAAATCATATCCATTTAGTGTCAACAATGCTGTTTCTGCATGAACAAATTGCCTCTCTGTACTCATCTTCTCTAACTTTGTCCCTGAAGGAATCAAACTGACAAGCAAATTTAGCTACTGAACAGCACTAGTGCTGCTTAATATTTCTGTGAGTTTATGAACAGCTGGCTGCTGCCATAACCGTCCTCAGCCAGCTTATCACACCCAGCCTCCACTTGTATGAGTGTACAGATTTATCAGAGCTGTCATCCACAACATTTATCTGCCAAAGCTCCAGTGACCTTCACCTTCTGACATTGCACTTAGCATGATGCCCCTTTCTCTTCTCCACTATACCTGACTTTGTGACATAAAGACAGCACTCTGTGCTGTGTACTATTAGATAAACCTATAACCAGTGTGCTACTTGTGACAAACAGATTATATACTAGTGACTTTTTCCACTGTAATAAATGCCAATTTATGATAATATTACTTTTAGATAACTATTAAATGTTTATAAACTCCATTTCAACTAAATTGACATGTTGAAATGTAAAAACAACATTTTGCTCTAAATGTTCATTCAATTTATTTATAGGTTTTTATGTAGTGCTTTACAATTGTAAACAATCAATTTATAACAAGACAGGATAATAACTGACTGAGAGGGTAACAAAGTCATGAAAATCTTCACGCTGTATTCCAGAGGCTTGGTGCTAGCAGAGTGAATGTTAAGAAGGAATAAACACAGAAAGCTCTTTTATTATATTTATCAATTACAGTATACATGGGGAAAGCCAGTATTTAAAATGGACATTTTAACTTTGAAAAGAAATACATAAATAAAATAGAACAGTAACAATGATTGTCATATAACGGCATACCCATAGGCCATTATTTAAAACACAAATCATGCATGCTATGTGTATAATGTTTTTTTTTTTTATTAAGCAGAACTCTATCTTCCAATCATTATAGAAAATGAAAGCTAGAATCTGATTGGTTACTATTTGCTATTAATGGTGCTTTCTCCTTAGAAGCACCATTAAATTTATACCTTTTAGTTTACTAGTCTCTATAGTCTGTCATTGTTAAACTTATACATAAACAGTGTGCCAGAACCATGACGTTAGTGTGTATATATCATACCTCTCAAGTGTCCCAATTACAGCAGGACAGTCCTGCTTTCGGGAGACTGTCCTGCTCGCTTATAACTTGTTCCAAGAGAGCAGACTCTCGGGACAAAGTTGTTTTTTTTAAGCCCGTGCCGTGCTGTTTATTCAGCAGGGCTTTTCACAGAACAGGACAGGTAATACAGGGCTCCTACGGGAGTCCTGTAGGACCAAATCTGTTACTGTGAATGGCAGTGACCTAACCTATACGGTCACTGCCATTCTAGAAACAGATTTGGTAGAAACAGATTTGGTCCTACAGGGCTCCCGTAGGAGCCCTGTTGTACCTGTACTGCATCACTTGACCGCAGACCAGACCAGGAAGCGTCAGAGAGAGAGGGAGCACCGCGGAGGAAAGGGGTGGTCATCAAAGGTAAGTAAGAGAAGAGACTGGACATAAGGGGTACACATGGAGGCTGGACATTATAAGGGGCACACAAGGAGGCTTGACATTATAAGGGGCACACATGGAGACTGTACATTATAAAAAGCACACATGGAGGTTAGACATTATAAGGGGCTGGACATAAGAGGCACACATGCAGGCTGAACAAATAATAAAGAGGCAGACATGGAGTCCGGACAAATAAATATATGGGGGCTGGACAAATAATAAGGGGAAGACATATGGATGGAAGGCTTAATAATAAGAGGCAGACATATGAATGGCTGAATAAATAAAAGGAACAGGCACTAGACCCGCTGGACTGGGTGGTGTACGACAGACCCACTATCCCAGACACGCCCACTGGGTGGTATAAGACCAGGCCGTGTAATCTTGTCCCTCTTTCGAAATGTTGGGAGGTATGATATATATATATATATATATATATATATACATACACACACACTGTCACTCCTCTCTGTGTCTTTAAAATAATCTGCTCGTGGTGCGCTTCTGGGGGATAGAATACTAGATAGATATTGGCAAGAAGTCATTCACAAGTCTTGTAGATTAAGCACAGCAATTTTCCTCAGGGCAAACAAGTAAGGCAACATTTTACTTTACTTGTTTGCCCTGAGGAAAATCGCTGTGCAGATTGAAACGTCGGTGTGATGTCTATGTTGACAAATAAATAGCCTGACAAGCTTTCTTTAAGGGGGGGAGGAGTGAGAGAGGGAGAGGGAGTGATAGAGAGGGAGAGAGAGAGAGAGACTCTTAACTTGATTTGATTTCTCTGACTTTTAATTTAAAGATAGAATGTTATGGTTTGTTGCTGGTTAACTGCAAGAGTGCTGGAGTGACTTTTATGTATCTGTGTATATATATATATATATATATATATATTCATATTTCCATAGTGAGCAGATCGCTTTGCTATAACTGCAGCTTTGGCAGTGTGCCACACCAATTTCACGGGATAATTCAGTTGGACGCCTCTTTACTCCTGTGAAATATGTTGCTAAAAAAAAAAAATGACGCTGGCAGGTTAGTATTATGGCAAACTATTGTCAGCTTTTCTGTAGCGTAAAACGGAGAAATGTATGAAATGTATGACATTTACCTCTCTTACAACCCTTAAGCAATTCAGAATTTCTCCCTAAACGTAAACATAAATCACACAGCTCTTCTCTGGCGCTTCTATTCAGACTATAAACTGCAGAAACACAGGACAGCTAACACGTTTTATAAATAAGGGTAAGAGTAACACAGACAGCTATGAATGGATTTATAGATACCTATCATCTAGGTTACTGCTCAATCACAGCATGCAAGTTTTACCTATTTACTGTATAAATTACCATTCTCAAATGTACTGCTCTAGAAGATGCCTTTATTCTTTTCCCCACTCTTTTATTACTTATAAATATCCCTGTTCACAGTACACTGTGTAGTGCAACAAAACAACGAGTAATAATAAACCTGCTGCTGACAGTTGTATTTATTTCTCAATTCTTTTGTTACAGAACAGTAAAATATCATACAAACAGCACAGTTTTACACAGCCCTCTGAGCAGACTGCTGCAATGTATTGAGCTTTGCTGCTGAGGTGGTCATAACTAGGTCATAACAGAGGAACTAGGGAAACCATCAGGCAAAGCATTGTTGTGGGAGGCTTAAGCTGACTGGTCAGTAGTATCAATGGACCTGATTCGCACCTAAGAAGCTTCGGCTTCTTAGATGCGGAGATTTGAGAAATTACCTACTACGCATGAGTAATGGGTCATGTACACAATCTACGCTCCAGTTAGGTACATAGATTGCCTCCGCGCGGTCTTTAAAGACTGCACGGAGTAGTTTAGTAGGAAAGAGGCGGCGTAATGCCCCCTCGGGGAGTGGTTAGATAGAAGTGGTAGGGGTGAGGGATTTAGATTACCCGGGGTGGAAGTCAGGAAGAGGCATTGTCCATGCGGTAAGATAAGGTAGCCCAATAGCACTCTTAAGTGCCATTAGGTACCTAAAAACGGGGGTCGGGTTCGGGGAAGGACGAGTGAGTTAGGCGTGGATCTGTCCGAACCTAACTCACTCTCAACTGTGAATACGGTCCAACACTATCAACAGCAGACCCCACACGGGGCTGAGTAACAAATGGAACCACACCGAGAAAGTAAAAGAAATCCATCCAAGGAGACCACACTTTGCAAAATTTGTGGGCTGCTTTTCTAGCGTAATACACATGTTTCTCGTGGGAAAGGGTCTCATTGACCATTAGTACCCAATCTGTGAGACGTGGGGGTTCAGCAT
>WWET01000274.1:537965-562831 GCA_011038615.1 Limnodynastes dumerilii
ATATATATATATATACACACCTTTGAACAGACAGATAAGTCTTGTTAGGCTTCTTGCAACCTTCAACTGACATTTGTGAATAAAAAATTTACCTTTACAATTCTCTGGTACTAACACCATTGCTTTAGAAAACATATCAAACTAAACATTCATATTCCTTGTGATATGTGGAAAATAACCTAAAACATATTTTTTCAATGTCATTGATTGTTCCTCTTACAGTAATGCTAACAATAACTTGTTTTTTAAAATGCTAATTACTGAATTAAGATACAAGTGTGAAAGTCATGTGCAATGCAATAAATGACTCTTACTTACAATCAGTCCTGAGGAAGTTATTAAGTAGCTGGAAAAGAGGGAAGCTGTCCCAGGAGTCCTGTGGTTGTGTTTGTAGTGCAGAATTCATATCCACAGAAAAGAGGGCCCAAAATATTTCAGCATGTTCTGCTATCAGATCTGGCCACCAGGAGAAGGCCTACGATAAGACCAAACAAGTCATGTTCAAATATTGGTTAGAATTATTAATCTTTAAGTTTGAATAGAATTTTGAAGTAATATGACACAAAAGCTCTGTAAAGCATCAAAACTAAGAGCTGTCATTTGTTGCCCTCATAAATGCCTAAGGGTTGAGTCCATTCTCGGACCTATAAGAAATCCCCCAGCCACCTGTTAAGTCAACCCTCCCTCTTACCGTGGCCCCCTTTCAGAGACATTGACCACACCAGGCTGCATAAAAGGGGGCTTCGCCTATGTTTATTGTTACAAATTATAACACAAACAATAAACTAATCAGAGAAATAACGAATAACAAATACAAATGACAAAACATTTCACTAGGTTGGTGATGGAAGAAGGCAGTGTGGGAGCCAGTGATAACCTAAGCTATACCCATAGCTAGCAACTTAATTGAAAGGTGGGGCAGTAACCAACCACCAAGCACTGGCGTTCTGTTACCCAAATTGGGGGCAACAACCACCCCATTTGCATAGAATGCGGCGCCACAGCCGATGAAATTTGACGGGGTGCTCCCGATTATTAACTAGCCGCCCCGTGCCCGCCCTTTAAACGAAACCCCAGTACCGCGGGCAATACCACCGCGACCAAGCGCCTACATGGCTAAAGGAGAAAAAATGCCCGCCGGGCTGTGGAAAACCTGGCCCCCAGACTAATAAATAGCTAAACACTGCCTTCCCGCCACAGCAGGAGGACCCCAGCCAACAGGCCGCTAGCAGCCAGTACTGCAGAGCAATGCACAGCGGAAGACTGGCCAAGTGACCCCCCCCACTCCCGTATAGGAGGGAGAGGGGCTTCTTCCAAGCCCCTCCGCTTGCTCCACACTAATGGCCACAATCACAGAGCTATGCGCAGCGGAGCTGTGCCTGACCACCCGCGATTGATGAGGAGGGGGAGAGGGGCTGGAACTAGGCCCCCCTCCCTGCGCCATAGAGGAATGGATTGCAGAGACTTGCGCAGCGGAGCGGCGACTCACCTATCTCTTCTGCGTCCTCCGACGACCGCTGGAAAATGGCCACCCCCTAGCACTTCCGGTCTGCAGCACCGGAAGTGCTTCATAATTAGAAGCCAGACCGCACCGGAGGGCGAGAGCAGCGTGCTGGCCTGGGAAAGGAGGACATAACGGGGCAGGAGGAAGTATGACAGGTAAGAGAGGGGGAAAAGGGTGGGCTGGCTGGACAAAAAAGGGGGCGCAGTTAGGAGCTGGGAAGCAAGGAAGACGGAGGCAAGGGCAATACAGATAGCAAGGAAATAATAATACACAGTAACAGAAATGTGATAAAAGTATCACAGTAATGCAATAAATGCACAGCCAGAGTACATCACCAGATGAAGGTCCTGCAGGCAAGGAAAAAAGGGAATTTGCTGGAAGGTTCAGAGGGCTTATCTAACCTCCCCTCAGGGACCACCCCTCTACCCTTAGTGGCTCTACATCCCAAAATATCAAAATAAGTAAAAAACCCACGATGGCCTACCATTCCCCAACCCAGGGTTTAATTGTCTTCGGGCCAATGCTTTAGCTGTCAGTTATTCTATACTTCCTAAGTTGATGTCAGATTTTGTTTGTTGTTGGTAATATTCATCCCTTAGTATATCAACAATTTAGTGATCTGGGACAAACAGATGCCTTAACCCTGCAAGTGTAGTTAGCTCGTAATGCAATACAAAATTCAACTAATAAACAAAGCTCACCATAAAAAGACTCCAACATTCAGTCCATTTGAGAGAAGAGATAGAAATTCCAAAATGCTGCAGCCAGTGGTGCTCAAAAACACACTTGTAAAGGAAAATTATTCTCTCAGTGTGTGTCAACTGAAAATGGCTGGCTGTAGCACTGAGGATGTTGTTCAACTGAAGCAAATGATGATTGCAAGGCTGAATCTTTTCTTCACTGACAGTCTGTAAATATTAAACATCAGGAGCCGCCTCCAGATGGTAATAGGAAAAGCAGATGATTCAGTAAGGATAACCATGCACCGATGGAAATAGATGGAAATGGAGGTAGTTGGTAGCTGGTGTTAGGAGCAATTTCACACTTTTTCATTTTATACTGTTGTTTTGTTTTTTATTGCTGACAAGCCCCAGACTTGCTTTAAAGTTAGCTGCCTTGGGATCCTTTTCAGTCACTAGTTATATTTTTTAGTTTTGTTGTTGTTATATATTTTCCTTTCCCACAGTTAAGTAAATATGTCCCATAGTGTAATACAGATTGACCATTTATGTTAAGCAATACTATGTAACATGCTAAAATGTATTATGTAATTTTTTTTTAATTATGCATTATACAGTATATAAAATTTTCTGTTGTAATTGTGATGTCTACTGTATTTTGCCATCACATAATATACTGAGAGCTACGAATTCTGTTATTATTTATCTTTCACCTACATTTTTGGCAATCACCACAAATTGTGGAAGATTGCATCATTATATTTAATTACTTTACACAAGATAACCGGAGAAAAAATCTTTTATTACATGGAATGGAATGTGTGAAATAAGACATACCCACAAAATGTTTAAGGCTAAAATCAGGCATGAATTCTGATACTGCTAGATATAACAAAATAAAAAAATAAAAAGAAATATTAGCAGATTGTACCATATTCTAGTTAAAAATAATCAATCCCTGGGTATAATAAGGTAAATTGATACTTAAATTGTAAGTGAGAGATACAGTTAACAAGAAAAAAATATTATACAATGTAACAGTGCAAAGTTCTCAACACATACCTCTTTTCCCTACAGAAATCCAATAACAAATATGTTGCAAAACAAGGGGGAAATGTAAAAAAAATTTAGACAAATCAGAAATTGCATAAAAAGAGACACACACTTACAATTAATATGTAAATTAATTCTCCTTATGCAAATGCACAAAGTTTTGGGTCTAAAGTTAGTACAATCAGTGTGGGTATATTTTGATAGATTGCACCAATCGAATACACCTCTGTGCGAGTGAAACATAACGTGTTAGGAGGTATGATTGTTACTTTGTGATGGACTTTGTCTACTAATAAAGTTAATCTATAAGGTATGTCCACCTTATATATGTTATACAAACATAATATTAAGTGTTCATTCAAATTACGGGTCAAACTACTTCACCATGTACATATTTAATGATATCCAATAGATCACTAATATCCAGCGTTTTCATTGTAAAGCTAATGCCAAACTTATTCCAGTTCCTCCATACAGCCCTAAAATGTGGCATTTATAGGGATTTTTCTGAAGTAGAACATTTCCTCTTGGGGAACTAGTTTCATAATTTTGAGACAGATGTTTCTCTAATATATAGAAAAATTCATGAAACATATTCACACATAGCAGATGCAAGGTAAAAAATTGTGTTTTTCAAGTTGAACCAGATGTTTTAAAGTCCCTCACTTGTTTCAAATAACATCATATTTCAGTAACTATTAACATTTTAAAGGCAATGTACAACTCTGACTTTGTTTCAGATGAATACTTTTAAAGCATACAACATTATGAATGATGCCACAAAACCATATCTCTGTATGATACATTTTATTCATAAGGCAACGATTGCTTAAGAAATTTTTTAATTAAAACTTTCTCAATTTAAATTGATTAAATTTATTAATTTGAAGAAGAAAAAAGTTTCCATTATCTCACCTCAGAATGATGCTCCTCATTTTGTTGTAGAACTTCAATACACAGCTCGGCTAGATGAAGAACATCATGTAATTTTTTTGAAGCATCGTCTTGATTCATAGATTCTGAATAGTAAAAAAAACAGCCATAGCTAAATGTCAGTACAAGAGAATGGAATCTGAAAGGGCTTTATGACTCGTAGTGAATCCATACAACTAAACAATAATTATTTACTTGATCCTCTGTATTGAGTTCTTCATTCATAAGCATGTGTAAATGTGTAATAGTTTGTAATCCACATTTTAGTATTATTGACACATATATTTGACATACAGCAAAGGCACTTTAATCAAAGCACTGAGCTATATCCCATTGTCCTTGACGTATTCAATATCATTATATACAGATGAAGCCCAGGATTAGAACCATAGGGCCTGATTCAGAGGCTGAAAATAAGAACTTAAAGTTACACCTGGGCAAAACCATGTTGATTTCAGGGGGAGTGAAGTTAATTTCATTCTAT
The DNA here is from genome assembly GCA_011038615.1 of Limnodynastes dumerilii. NCBI lineage: Eukaryota > Metazoa > Chordata > Amphibia > Anura > Limnodynastidae > Limnodynastes > Limnodynastes dumerilii. Next base: position 542,620 of record WWET01000274.1, read on the forward strand.
GCATGCAGGGAGAATGCTTTGCTTTTACTTATTGCACACAGTTACCTGATCAGCTTCACTTTTAAACTACTAATTAGACTTGAGCTGGGAAACATCACCTTTTAACTATAATACTGTTGCAACAAATGAAATTTGACTCCCCTGAAATCAACATGGTTTAGCCCAGGTGTAACTTTAAGTTCTTATTTTCAATCTCTGAATCAGGGCCATAATGCCCAAATCTTGGACTGTATCCCTGAAATGACGACACTACTACATCAGTTTTAAACAATTATGATTTTTCTTTTCGCTATACTTAGTAATCTGGCATAGTATTTCCCTCCTTATATCACATTACTGCCTCTGTCATATGTTGCTTGGTATAATAATAAAGAGTGAACATAAAAACATACAGCAACATAGAATGTGACAGTGTATATAAGCCGCTTAACCCTTCCAGTCTGCCCATTTTTTTTATTTTAGGATAAAAGATTTAGGATATCCTTATATTTATCCCAAAACATATTCAAATTATACTATTGAGTTGCCCTCTAATACATTAGATGGAGGATTCCTCTAAACCTATCACCCTCCAGTTTAAATGCATGATCTCAGATCTAATACATCTCATTCTTTGAAAAATGCCACCCTTGTGTACCTATTTTTTTTAAAGCTGCTATCATATACCACCTCACCCTTCTCTGCTGCAAGATATATATTTAATTTCTGTAATCTTATTTTGCATATTTTGATGCATATTTTGACGCATAATTTTATTTGAGGCATTTGATGCATCATTTTAGTTGCCCTTCTTTGAATAACCTCCAACATCTACAATCTGTACCTTGGCAAAACCATGTTGAACTGCAGTGGGAGGCACATTTAATTATAATCCAGGAGCATAGAATCCATTGCTGTTTAATAAAAGGTTATCTAAATCCCTTAAAAAGTTACAAAAAAACCCAGCACAGGTCCAGTGTGGTATACAGTATCAACTATCATATAATATTAAAATAATTTTTAATTTCAGCAAACTGTTGTCCAACCTAAAACCAAGATTGTATCCACAAATCTAATCTTTGAATCCAATTCCAAATTTCCCAGATTATTTAACATTTTGCGATTTAGCACAGTATTAAAAGCCTTACTACAGGTTGGATAAGCTGGGTTGTCAATCCATGTGAATCCATGGTGTTTAGGATCCTGTACGTTTCTGGATTTAAAATTTAAAATACTATTAAAAATTAAAAAATATTTTAAATACAATTTATTTCATTAACAGTGTTCCCATCAATTTCCCTACTACCGATATAAAGCTCACTACTTTGAAGTTGCCTGTTACTTAAAATGTTTCCCCATAAGATTCTTTGCCAACTGTGATGCGGATTATGTGGTCAACCTCCTCCAGTGTCCTTGCGCCCTGCAGTATGTGGAGTGCCTTACTCGGTCACTGAAGGAGAGACGGCGGAAGCACAATAGAAATATTCTAAATAAATTTAGATGCTAGGTTCTAGATATTGTTTACTATTTAATTTAATTTTATTATTATTACTTATTGGATTTATTAATATTTATATTACTTATATGAGTTAGTAATAATATTAGTGCAATACTAGAATGTATAAATTATGTAAGATCAAGTTTGTTATTTGGGTTAGTAATATTATAAGGGTTGTTAAGAAGTTTAATATACGTTTGATAGAGGGTGGGATAAAATTACTAAGTTCCTCTTTATTGAGAGGACCTATTAATTTATATTGCCTGTGCTCATTCTATGATAAACCCAGATAGGGTTCATAAAGATCATTGCTTTTTAAGAATCTGTTTATCTTGATTACATCTATGAACATGCTATATTTGTTTTTTACTTTGACTAAATTGTTTTATTATTGTAACAGATTTGTTGCTGTATTTTTTGCTCTGGTGTATTTTCCGAACGCTGGTGTAAAAATAAAGAGAATATATTGATACAATGTTTTTTTTAGCCCCATTATCTCCCAAAAATAGAGACACAGAAAGTGACGGCAGATAAGAGCCACATGGCCCATCCAGTCTGCCCAGTTGTTTATTTAAAATTATACTGACCCTCGACCCTATTTACCCTTAATTTAGTTTAAGATTTAGGATATCCTTATATTTATCCCAGGCATGTTTAAACTGTTCTACTGTGTTACCCTCTACCACCTCAGATGGGAGGCTATTCCACTTATCTGTCACCCTTTCTATGAAGTAATTTTTCCACACATTTCCTGTGAATCTACCACCCTCCAGTTTATATTCATGCCCTCGTGTCCTGTTACACCTCTTCCTTTAAAAATTCCACCCTCCTCTAGCCGGTCACAACCCTTAATATAAATAGGTGCTGATTAAGCAATCAGGGAGTTCCTTTAAAAATGGGGTGAGAAGTTTAATAGTTGAGAAAGTGTCCTTGTGACACGAAACGTGTTGCTGGAGATCTTATATTCTTAAGTGTTGTTTCATTGCTGTAGCGCCTTTATTCCCCATTACTCCCATCGGCTCTCTGCACCACAGCTGTAATGGTTGAACAATTGACCACTGACAGCTAAAAACCCAGGATTTCGCTGGTGAGACTATTGTTTATATGTAAGAGGTCAAGCCTTTACAAGTGAAGGACTTTTCTGCAGGCAAAATTTCACTCATCACATATTGGAAATCACTGCAAGCTGTTTTCTATATTGAGTGCATGAGAGAGCACGATTAATAACTTTACATGCAACGGAGATAGTATGAGTCTGTTTTATGAGTTTTAGGGCTGGCCACCCAACACCTTGAACATTAAAGGCTGCGATAATTAAATAGGAATGAAGAGGATGCCACAGTTTCCCATGGTGTTGGGTAATCTTCATCTCTAAAATAACACTGTTCCTCAATTATTTTACTTATATTTACCATCTTGGCTCACATCTCCGTTTGCATTTGGACTCTACTTTTGAGCCGTCGCCAACGTGTTGTCAACTCTATTTTGTGGTTATATTATACCACTGAATGCAGCACCTTATTATATTAAATATTTTATACATTGTTGAATAATTTTTATGTATTTTATTTTAATAAATGTTATTATTGATTACATCAGCGTTGGTTTTCAGCTATAATGAATTTATTTTGATATTCATAATTCAGCGCTGCCTATTTGTTTTTTGCATTTATTATATTTCAGTAGTTCAGGGTATATCATTTGACAGCTGCGGTTTATGAATGGTGGAAGTGCCGACACTATATCTTGTTTTTTGCATCATATAGATTAAAGTCTCTCATGATTATTATCTCTCCTTTTAATGCCAATTTCCATTTCCTCATCTTGTCATGTTGGTCTATATAATACACAAGTGCAAAGAATTATCTGCTTGGTTTCTATTGTCATCCAAAGATTTTCTACAATACTACTTATTAAAGTAGTATTTATTCCTTCCTTTCCATACAATAAACTCTTCGAATTTAGCCAACGCTATCTTTACTTAAATTATATACTGGTTCAGAGATATCCATAATTCCAGATTATTCCTTGTCATTATACCTCTGGAGTTTCATTTATTAAGATCCCAGAATTTGCACACATAACTCATTGTGTTATGAATCTCCTATTCCTCCCTTTATTATCTTCTCTTGGTATGATTATTTTGCTTTCACTTCTGACTAAGTAGATATACTTCCTTTTTAGAAGTGCCTGACCACAAAACACCATAATAATAATAATAATAATAATAATAATAATAATAATAATAATAATAACAAATAAATAAAATAATAATTTCAAAGCCCCCTTTTCTAGTTTAAATTGTTCCTAATTAAGCCTCCAAACTGCTCTGTTGAAAAGTTCAGTTCCCTTTGCAGATAGGTGCAAGCCATCATTTTTGTATAGGTTTCTGTTTTTCCAGATGGCATGGCTATGTTTTACAAAACCAAATCTAAACAAGAGACAAGGTCGCAGTATTCATCACTTTTAATTATTATGTACTGCTGTGAACACTAAGTTGATCTGGTTACTGATTGTTCTGTTCCCTGCCCACTTCACAAGGACAAAATGGATGAACACAAATGCTGTAGCCTTAGTGACAATTTATTCCTAAGAGAAATATGACAAACATTTAACCCAGCAATAAAATCAAACATTTGTATATAGAAAATGAACAAAATTAAGATGCAGTAATATCAAAACTGAAAAATTCATTCTACAACTCTATACAGAACACCACTCTATCAAGGACCAGCAGGAGCCATAGGATAGCTTCTTCAAGTGGTTGCCTGGAGATGTTGCTCTGATGTATGTCTCCTGTCATTGGTCTATACTATGATCTCATAAAAACAGAGTAACCGTCTCTTCCTTGCCGACACATACCTTCATGCAGACGCCCTGTTGTGAGTTGTGTGCTTATAAGCAGCCATAATTGGCTCTTGTGTAGGATAATGCATTTATAATACCACACATTTATACAAATTTTTCTATTCTTGCAATTAGTAATATTTCAATCAAGTACAAAGAAAACTCTAAAAATATGTTGCCAATACATACTGCCCACTGTAAAATATGTTGTGTTGTTTCTCTAGCTATATATTTGTAACCATGTGGTTTATATGTAGGTAGAAATAAAAACAAGTCCGGCCTTGTGTTTTACAGAAGAGTATAAGAAATGTATATATTTATAAGGTGGGATACGTGAATTTCAATATTGGGAGAGTCCAAAAAAGGTATATTGCGCAATCTCAGTTGTAAGTACAAAAATATACCTATGCATCTGAGAAAGTGGATTACAAGAGGGACAGTGACCCACACTATCATTATACTTTTTGGAAGTGTGTTTCTTTGTTTTATCTTAGGTTGCATCGCAAGTTTTGTATTTTATTCAACATTGTTTTATTAAATTTGATTAAGTTGCAGTAATTTGTGCACACAGAGAGGCTGATCCAGAATTAGGAGTAATTGCAAAAAAAGGTGCAAATCTTTACCCAGAAAAACCATGGACCAAATTCACACCTAAGAAACTTCGGCTTCTTAGGTGTGTATCTGTAAATAAATAGATTTCGTGCATGCGTAGCCATAGTGACTATGCAATCTATGTAGCCTTTAGGCACGTAGATTTACTACATGCGGTCTTTAAAGACGGCACCTAGTTTTTCAGGTAAGAGGAGGTGTGCCACTGCAGCCTATGTAGGAAGATAGGAGAAGTGGGTGGGAAAGGAATTTAGATTGGGCAGGGAGGGAGGGGTTGCAAATATCTGTGCGTATTTTACCTACTTCAGAGGGAAAATAAGCACGGTAACTTAAGATAGCCATAAGACACCTAAAAACGGGGGAGGGTATTGGGAGTGGACCGGACAGATTCTTATTTCACGCTTCTGTGAATACGGTTCCATGTTGCAATGTGAGGGGTGCACGTTCTTTTTGCATGTAAGAAGAACACTAAACACTATAATTTAGATTTGAGCTACAAAGCATCACCTCTACTCTTTAAGAAGCTATAAAAAGTGGCAGGTAGCCTGTAGGCAAGGCCTAGCAAATCTGTGGCTCTCCATATGCTGGGAAACTACAAGTCTCAGCATGCTTTAACTGTGTGGCCTAAGTTGATACCTGACAAAGCATGCTGGGACTTGTAATTTTCAAACACCTGAAGGGCTACAGGTTTGTCAGGCTTGCTATAGCTGGGCAGGTGAGCTTAACCCAATATAGCTATATCAGACCCTCCAACATGACCCCCTCCATTTGGTACATAATACTCTGCTCCTGCTCTTCCTTCCTAATCTCTGATTGCAGTCACCTGTGTTACACACCTTTCTATTCAAATAACTAGTATAACACAAGTGACTGCAATCAGAGATTAGGAAGGAAGAGCAGGAGCAGAGTATTATTTACTGAATAGAGGGGGTCATGTTGGAGGGTATGCTATATTGTAAACTAAACCTCCTTTTTATGTATGTGACACATAGTGTTATATAATATTTGTATGGAGCGCTGGACCTGTCTTTTGTTCCTTGTAGTTACACAGTGGTCACTTTGGTCCTTGGCTGCACCTCTTCATTTATATATAAACTTGCACACATTTCATATATCTGAATTGAAGCGTGCCCTTTTGTGTTTTTTTGTTACTGTTAGTTTACTTTGGGAGCCTGACCCATACCCCCCCCCCAATATGGCCACTGCACACTTTTTAAATGGCAGGATTGTCTTTATACAGACTTCCTGAGCACACATATAGCAAACAGATAGGGACTCACCTACAGAAGGTGTCTTGATGCTGGGCAGGTGAGCTTAACCCAATATAGCTGTATTGTGAAGTAAACCTCCTTTTTATGTATGTGCTGACACAGAATTACTAAGCTGCAGGTTTGTAAAAGTGGAGATGTTGCCCATAGCAACCAATCAGATTTTAGCTGACATTTTCTAGTATGTAAAAAGAAAATGAGAGCTATATGCAACTTCTCCACTTTTCCAAACCTGCAGATTAGTAAATCTGGCCCATAGTGCTATATAACGTTTGTATGTAGTGCCGGACCTGTCTTTTAGGCCTACTATAGGCCTTATATTCATAAATATATGTAATTAGTATTTACAAATTTTATTTTACAGAAAGAGGACCTTGAGTTGTGAATATTTTAGGCAAATGATGCTGTTAAAAGCAGCCACACGCAAGGCATATGCATTTTTGTGGTAGAAACAAAAACATATACATATAAAAATACAATAAATAATGAGTAAAATAAAAGATCACATGCATTTTCACCTGATTCCTTCTCTGCTGCCGTGCAAGGGAGAGAAAAAATAAACAATGCAGCATTACAGGATTGATGACATTTTGAAAAAACATCTATTTATCTACCCTTATGTCACAGACTGTGTATCATTAGGGGCATCAGTGATAATTGTGGATGGATGTTGTGTTAAAGAGGATGACAAATGATCCTACATTCTGGCAATTATCTTGCAAATACATACTGTATCTATATACAACTCTGTGTAAAGCTCTCCCAGCTTGATAGCAAAGCACATAGAATAGTTGCTCATGATGGATTAAAGCCTGTGTATTATGCTAAAAGATATAATATCAGTCACTACCTTGTATTAAGTTATTGTTTACATAATGTCCTTGAAAACAAGTTGAAACACTGGTAATAGCAACAAAGAATACCCTTTTCAAGAAAGAAATATCTCTTAACTGAAAACTACTTCCTACAGAGATTACATCTATGATTTCTATTTACTTCAGACATCGCTTCTATCTGCAGAATATATTATCCTCATTATACTCACTGGCTAGAGCCTGGGAGAGCAATGCAAGCCTTGTGTGCCTGTGCTAGATCACTAGACAGACTAAAACATGAATCTATCTCCAATGTACATCAATGTAAATAAACATTTTGTTTAGTAGCATAGCAATACAGGTAAAGTTATAGCTTACATTTTTACAAAGCCTATGGTTCTATTGGGGCTTTATTTTTATAGAAATTGTTACTTATTTAGAAGCTGTGCATACTTTTCAAAATATATTCACAAACACAAAATATTATGGTAAATTGAGATAAACTGGCCACTAAGGAATTCCCCTGCAACACCTGTGATATAATATTGGTTTCCATAGTGATGCAGTGGTCTTTTTGCTTTACTTAATTACTCCACCTTCATTTACTTCTGCTTCTCACATACAGTGTGACCGGGTGAAATCTCATCTGCTAAACTAATATACAAGTATGAAAAGGAAGTTATTTTATATTTTGCAGGCTACAATCATCTTAAAGAACAGATACTTTGCAAAAGATTTCCATACATATTTTATAAAGATTAATAATAATAATAATAATAATAATAATAATAATAAATGAACTGTTTCACAATATTTATCACTCTTTTAAATGTCTTAATCAGCTAATCACAAAATAAAAAAAATAGTTTGTGATGCACATTTAAGAATTGCCACTGTCAACTTCTTCTTAAAACCATCACTGCTGGTTGTCTGCATGTGTCCAAGTTAAGCTGCAGCTTATTTCTAGACTTGCACTAAGATTTGGCAGTTATGGATGCTAGTATTATTGGACCAGATCCAGACGATCTACAATTGTGCGTTGTCCAATCACTAGGATTAGAAAACAATACCTTCTGAAAAAGGCACATAATCGTACGTCCTTTTTCCAGGATGGATCTGGATCGTCTGGATTCAGAACTCTGTCCTGGTTCCATTTCCAACAGTGAGCGGAATGTATCCCAAAGTGGAAGGGTTTCTGATCTATGGGAGGGGAGAATCATGCAAATAGTACAGCAAGGACTGGCTTCAAAAAGATAAAGTAATGCATACGAGCGAGGGGGTGGCCTCCCCTTACTCATATGGATTTCTGTGTCTAGCAGTGATCCGGCATCAGCCTTTCACTGCCGCTGAAGCTCCAACTGCAGTGGAGATCTGGATCCGGTCCATAATGTGTAAAACAATGCAAAAATGAAGAAATAAAAACAAATATTGGGTGCAACTGCTAATCTCAATATTTGTGTGAGGGTGCCCCAGGTGACCTGTGGTAGATATGGCCTTGTTGTGCACCCTTTGTACCTTTTATATGTTTATTCATTCTGCCTTTGCAAAAAATAACCCTCTTATTAATGGACAATATGTACATTACACGGTTTGACCCAAATATTCCTACTTTCAGGATAAAAAGTGTTAGAGAGGGTGAGATCCACAACGGTATCCCAATACTAATGTTTTTGACATTATTTATGCAATTCAAGACAGCCTTCATTATCAGCATTTGTTTAATTCCTACTATAAAGTATAAGGTGTGGGCAGTAATTTCAGATAACAAAATAATTTACATTGTCTACAGACTGACACATAGCATTAACTTCTTCTGCATATAATGAAAACAGATAATAAATAAAAACAAATACAAAATATAAATGATCATTAACCAACCTTCAATTTTGGCATATTCTGTAAGTCTGGTATAATTGATCAAAGCAGCTTTTTCAAGACACCTTCTTATAACTTTCTTCACTTCTTCAGCAGGTATAGGAGTCACAATATCTTTCATCAGTACCTGCAGAATAAAAGATTGGTAATATTCAGAATGTATGATAACATTTTTTTTCAATGCCAGAGCTAAGTGGTTTATTAGTTTAATGCACTTATTGTATATATTTATGAATAGAGATGAAATCTATTTTAATACAAAACACTCTATGTAAGCTACTTAAACATGGGAATTGCATTAATAATACCTTAACCAACTACTTTTTTTGTACAAAATAATAGTTCTATACAGTATATTCATTTTTTCCTCTAATGAAATTAACAATTCGCTGACTTAAACATTTACAACTGTTAAAAGCAAAAATATATATATATAGTGTAACATGGCAAAACATATCACTGACCACCACATTCCATTAAGCAGCACAAAACATGAACGTTAGAATTAATGTTTTAATGAAGCAAAGTAATCCATAAATAGCAGGAAAAAGCATATACTTGCTGGAAAATAGAAATGCTGTATGCAAAATCAAATGCAGAACAGAAGATCACCTAACATACATATTCAGTGTTGTACAATGGGTGCAAGCCGTTAAATGTTCTGAATAAAGCCACAAGATGGGTATAGTCACAAAGTAACAAAATCAGAGACTGCTTATCTTAATTTTCACGTTCCCAGAATTCACAATAGGCATAGCAACAAAGTATCAAATATCTGAGTCAGCAGGGCCGTTTCTAGGGGCGGGCGAGCCATGCAATCGCACAGCCCTCCCCACAGCCCTCCCCCTGTGCAGTGGACTGCGGCTCTCACAGGCGCTGGCCGCATCTGTTCTGTTATGTGATGCGGCCAGCGCCTGTGAGAGCCGCGGTCTATGTCAGTATTCACAGCTTTTGCCATGAAGCTCAGAATTGAGCTGTTCCTACAGCTTAATTGGAGTCCACCTGTGGTAAATTCTGTTGATTGGACATGATTTGGAAAGGCACACACCTGTCTATATAAGGTCCCACACTTGACAGTGCATGTCAGAGCACAAACCAAGCATGAAGTCAAAAGGAATTGTCTGTAGACTGTAGATTGTCTTGAGGAACAAATCTGGGGAAAGGTACAGAAAAATATCTGCTGCTTTGAAGGTCCCAGGTACAGAAAAATATCTGCTGCTTTGAAGGTCCCAATGAGCACAGTGGCCATCATCCGTAAATGGAAGAAGTTCGGAACCACCAGAACTCTTCCTAGAGCTGGCCGGCTGTCTAAACTGAGCGATCTGGAGAGAAGGACATTATTCAGGGAGGTTTTCAAGAACCTGATGATCACTCTGTCAGAGCTACAGCATTCCTCTGTGGTGAGAGAAGAACAACCATCTCTGCAGCAATCCGCCAATCAGGCCTGTATGGTAAAGTGCCCAGACAGAAGCCAAAAAGCACACGGCAGCTTGCCAATATGCACCTGAAGGACACTCAGACCATGAGAAACAAAATTCCCTGGTCATATGAGACAAAGATTGAACTCTTTGACGTGAATGCCAGGCTTTATGTTTAGAGGAAACCAGGCACCGCTCATCACCAGGCCAATACCATCCCTACAGTGAAGCATGGTGGTGGCAGTATCATGCTGTGGGGATGTTTTCCAGTGGCAGGAACTGGGAGACTAGTCAGGATAGAGGATAAGATGAATGCAGCAATGTACAGAGACATCCTGTATGAAAACATGCTCTAGAACGCTCTTGACCTCAGACTAGGGTGACAGTTCATCTTTCAGCAACTTGGGCGACTGTTCATCTTTCAGTAGGACAACGACCCTAAGCACACAGCCAAGGTATCAAAGGAGTGGCTTCAGGACAACTCTGTGAATGTCCTTGAGTGGCACAGCCAGAGCCCAGACTTGAATCCGATTGAACATCTCTGGAGAGATCTTAAAATGGCTGTGATGGAGCTGCAAAGAGGAATGGGCGAAACTGCCCAAAGATAGATGTGCCAAGCTTGTGGCATCATATTCAAAAAAACTTGAGGCTGTAATTGCTGCCAAAGGTGCATCAACAAAGTATTGAGCAAAGGCTATGAATACTTATGTACATGTGATTTCTTGTTTTTTTTTATTTTTATAAATTAGCAAAAATCTCCCAAAAACTTTTTCATGTTGTCATTATGGGGTATTGTGTGAAGAATTTTGAGGGAAAAAATTAATTTATTTTTGGAATAAGGCTAACACAGCAAAATGTGGAAAAAGTGAAGCCCTGTGAATACATCCCGGATGCACAGTATTTTCCTCACACTTTATTTGGATACAGAAGTTATTATTTAATGTGTTTTGTTTGAACATTACTAAGATTAATTTATTAAAATATTATTTGTACTGAATTTAGACATATGAAAACAACAAATGGAGGGAAATGTCCGCGGGATAGAAGTAATAAGTTCAATGAAAGTCTGAAAGATTTTCTCTAATAGATACTTCTTTTTTCTCCTTTTCGTGATTTCAATCCTCAAATAAAGGGATAATATATTCTCATGTGTAGTATCTTTGCATGTGAATGAAAAGCAAATAGATACTATTACTCACATGATTTTTCTCTTGTTTCTTTGCAGAAAGTAAAAACTCTTTTTGAATTTAGACATATGTCTGTATCCATAGAATTGATATTACAGCCAATTTTTAATAACTAATTATATAGGTATATTTGTTTGAAGTAAGTGGTTATTGTAAGTCAAGAGTTACTAGAGTTTTTCATAAATCATTTTGTTAGTCTAGCTAATTTAAGATTTGAACACAAGGTGATTTATGGAATAACAAAATATGCATATTTGAATATTAGTGACATGCCAGATACATTATATTTCAGTGTACTAGTTTGATTTTAGAGATATATTGCCAAAAAGTTTTATCTATACAAAACAGATGATTAAGTGTATTGAAAAAGGAAAATATGGTAAAAACGATCTCAAATGTTCTTATTCCAATCAAGTGGATGGTGTAACAGAATCAGGTATAGTATACATATATATATACATATATACATAGGGGGACAGGTTTTAAATGTCTAAAAGTCAAGAGTCCACATTTTTTTATTGTGTTGTTATCTTTTTCCTTAAACAAATTCAGAAACTGTTTAAGTATAGTTAACAAAAGGGAAACAGAAATAATTATGAATTTTTGGTAATAACATAACATAACATAACTTTAATTAAGTTGGGAGTCAGGAATTCAATTGCCCAACTAAGCTTTGTTGGTTGAGATTTGGTGAAAACTTTTTTTATCCTCTATGCTTAGGTCTGGGGAATTTGATTACCAGCAGAGAGAAGGCTTTTTATGACTGAATGCCATCTTTACATAACAATTTTGGGTGGATATTATTAACAATTTTGGAGTTACATAGTTTTTCTTCACCATGGACCCAACCGATTTCAGTCTCTGACAAGGGGTGGATTTGACGGCCTTCAGATATTACCCATTAGGAGATTTTAATCATTTTATTATTTTTTGATCTGCTTTTTGTGTCAGTGACTGAAATTGTGAGAGAATCTGAATCTAGGGGATAGGTAATAGGTGTTGTAACGCTTATCATATGTCAAATGGTTTTTTTCCATAACGTGTCATAGGTCTAGATTGTGTCGTTTTTGAGAAATTAATGTTTACAATAATGGTGAATTGATAACACGGATTAGAGGAAATGTTAGGAAATTTAAGTGTGTGTGATTGGAGATGAGTGTTTAAGCCATAGGATGATTTCTTCTGGTGTAGCGGTAACAGTTTGGGTTAGGCGCTATTATGATATTGTCTAGGCTTGAATCATACAGTTGTCATTTTATTGGCAAGCCCTGGTGATGAACTGAGTGAAGGATTTTTAAGGAGTTATTGAGGAAAGTTAGATTGTGTGAGCTAGACAATATTGAGGAAAAAGTATGTATGTTACCATAAGGTGTTCATTTGGAGATGAAGGTTTGGCTGAAAAAATGCTAGTGGATGGAGATGGTTATTTAGAAAGCAATTTCTAAATACATGAGGATTGAACTCCTTAACTGATGTCCCTTGATTTCAGGGTGGACACACCACTTAGTTATGGCTGGTATTGGGCTTCCGGAGGATAGTTGTCATGTTTTTGAAGCACCGACAAACTGTGAAAGATAAGTGTGTTGTTAAAGTGCTACCGGTACTATCTACGAAATTCCCAGGCTGTAGTGACGAGATGATATGGGAAGAAGACTAAGAGGAACATGGGGCTGCAGAAAAAGAGCATTTGTGTATTATGTTTCAAAGATGTTACTGAAGCTTGAAGGTTTTATGGAATGTTGGCTCAGTTGACACATAAGTATGAAAATAAAAACCATAAAAACCATTTAGTCACATAAGGGGATACCACCCACAAAGCAAGCATATATTTACTTTCTGCTGACTTTTACCACAGCGACCTATGTGGGAATTACCAAGCAAAGGATGTCATTGAAATTTGTTATTGTTTGTGCCATATTTTCTACTGCTAAGACCAGACACTGTGCATTTGTTTTTATACATACTTGTATTTTTTAATAACTTACGTTTTAATTGTATACAGTAAAGTGCTGCAGTACTAATTTTGTTTATAAAGTAATATAAATTTGAATAATGCTAATAGATCCAAACATTGCAGTCCAACTATTAATCTAAACTGTGTTAGAGTTCTCTGGGAAAACCTATGAGTATCTTTAGCTCCATAGAAATATTCCACATACCAAATGGAACACTTTAGAGTCAAGCGTATGTGCTTCCACTTGTTTTGAGCATCATTACTTATAAGTTTCTTACTTATATAGATTGTAACGTAAGTTTAATTAGTATATCATTATTTTATGAGAGAGAGGGACTACAATGAAATTATATTGCTGGAAGGTTTAGAAAAATATGTAGTTAATCTACTTGTTTACTGAGTGGGATTGTTTAGTCTAGTTTGTCAGCTGACCATTCACATTTATATTCAAATGTCAAAATCTTAAATATTTTAAGGAAATCCATGTTTCCTATTAGTATAAGAGAAATGATTGCTATCACTGTTATTAAAATTAATTTTTACGGTTATAATTTGATATTCTTATTAACAGATACAACGTTAATTCAATTAGTAAATATTAGTAGTGTACTCATAATATTTTAATTGCTGTTCATAAATATAGAATACATAATTTAAAGAACAGCATATTCAATACTATAAAACTCATTATTGGCACAGATTACATTAAAATAAAAAAATATTATGTTGAAAAGATTATTAAAAATAATGGTAGTGATGGTAGTGGTTCTTTAACAATAATGTTAAGTAGATATTGCAAGGAGTTATTTTTCTAATCTCCTACTAAATGTAAATGACCTAGTTCATGGTAAGATATGATATACTGTAAATGTATCCACAAGTCACAAGATCAAATAAACAAGGACATACAAGCAGTTCTTACAGACATCAAAGAACCACTTTGGAAATCTGATGTCTTTATCTGGAAAAATAATTGTAAATTCCATAGTAGAAATGGGAGGGGAGAACAAATTAATTAATATTAATTAATTTTATTTCTTTTATTATGCTTGGAGAATACTATGCTTTTACTTATCAAACACAAATAGTAACCAACTTTATTTTTAAATTATTGTTTAGACTTGTATTAGAAAACACCACCACCAGACTCTAATACTAGTTGCAACAGGTGAAATTTGTGTCCCCCGCAATTCAAGATGTTTTTAGCAGGTGTATATTTCCATCTGTTTTCCTCTTATTTTTGAACTCTTAACCAGTCCCACTGTTATTAACTGTATACTGCAATCACGTTGCAATATATACAAGTACAGTAACACATAAAAGTTGCATAGTTTAGTGCCTGATTTCATAAAATACATAATAGTAAAGCTAAAATTCTGTTAATGAACCTAATAAATGCAAATTAGCACATACCCGTTCTAGTAAAGAAAGTGTTGCCTTCAAAGCTCCTTCTGGTCTTCCAAATGGAAAACAGTACCTTCAATGGAGAAGAACTTTTGTTTAAAACTCGTACATATTTAATCAAATATAAAAATCCCACAAGATGTTGATGTTAATGAAAACTTTATTACAAAACTTTGAAACACCAGAAACCAATTAATAAAAACCTGCACTGGTCCCATACCAAATGCTAAACGAATAATAAATGCTGAACTCCTACAGTTTTATTGTCTCTATATTGATATAAAATTACTGATTCTAAGTATGGTCTACAAGCTACAGTTACAGGTTTTAAGGACAGATAAACTATTTTGTACTTTTCTATTTCATATAGGGCCATTCATAAATAAGAGCACAACATTTTTCTAAAAATATAACACTATTGTAGGTCTTTGTTGAGCTTAATTCCATATCCATAAGGTATATTGTTAACAAAGAAAAGAATAATATGCCAATAATACCTACAAGTGTATTTAATGATTATTTACCATTGGTTTTGGGGAATTCACTTTTGTATTGATTGCACATGTTTTGTGTTCTCTGTTCTACTAGGGGGGCACCATATGTCTTATGGTACAGTAGATTTGTCTATGGACATCAGCCGCTTTGGATTTACAGTATGTATTAAATTAAACATACTGGATTTTAATTGTTTTAGGTCGCCAAATGTTTATATTTGACAACTATTTTTAGCGCATATGCTACTATATTATTACTATGATTTTGGTAATAAAACTAAGCTTACAACTAATCTTATTTTATTAAGAAACAAACGCTGCATTTACATCTCCATCCGGCAATATCCAGAGGCAGCAAATTATCCCAGCATCATAACCTTGGGATGATCCCCTTTACACTGCAGGGTATATCCGGGAAATTCCAGGACCCGAGTCTGTTCTGACAGTGTAATAGGTAGCGCGCGACTCCTGGGGATGAATTTATCTACTATTGCCATAACAATAATAAACAAATCCCTCCAATCAGATTTCTTTAGGTGAGATGTCCGTTAATAATTAGTTGGGTAACCTTTACTCTTAATTACGGCCTTAATTGACATGTTTATCATTTTTCTTCTTTATAACTGCTGTTGTAATAAAAAAATACTTCAGAAAAGTTTTGTGCGTTACATTCTTAAAAATACACCTTTTTGAAAAGGTTCCTACAATTTTGGCCACTACTGTATATATATATATATATATATATATATATATATATATATATATATATATGTGTGTGTGTGTGTGTGTGTGTGTATATTTATGTATGTGTGTCTGTATATATCTATTTATGTATGTATGTATGTATGTGTGTGTGTGGAGGGGGAGTATATGTATGGAGAATGTTAGCACTCTGTGAACTGCTAACTGTCACAAAGCATCCAGTGGAAGGCCTAGAGCAGGTTTCCCGAGTCAAAGTTTTGGCCAGCATACAACAAAGAGAGGTCTGACTGGTACCCTAACCCCACTAAGACCTGGCTAGGATTCAACTGGACCACCTCAAATTAGTTTTATTCCTGATCGGAGGAGGGAGAGGGAGAGAGTGGGGGGAGAGAGAGGGGGAGAGAGAGAGGGGGAGAGGGAGAGAGAGAGAGAGATAATTGTTTTAAAATTTGGGGTATTCAATGTCATTATTTTTTTATGGGGGTGCATTAAATGTTAAGTTTTTTTTTTATGTTAGGGGCCGGCCCGATATATTATATTTAGTAGCTAGGGGGGGTATTAATAATTTTTTTCTTGCACAGGATGACATGGCATCCTTGTAGCACTACAAGCATCAGCATACAAAATGTTTTTTTTTTATTTATCCAACACTAAAAACAGATTTGTTTACTGTTGCCATAGCAACAGTAAACATATCTGAACCAATTGGGAGGCAATATGAAAGACCCGGGTTGAAAACAACTCTGGCACCCTTCCTGTGTAGGACCCTGGAATAACCCTTCTTTTTTGCCAGGTCAACTGGAAGTTGCGGTTTCACATCACCACCACATACCTGGGTTTTTGGCGAGACCCAGGTTTTTGGCAAAAAACCTGGGTATTTGGTGGTGATGTGAAAGGGGTATAAATTCTGATAAGAGGATCATAGTCAATGCCTGGAAGTTCTTATTAATGACTGACACCATAAACAATGATATGCTACACCACTGCTGTACAAACAGAGAGAAAACATTTCAGAGAAATTTTACCCCCTTTAATCAAAATGCTTCTTAATGATAAGACTTAATTAACATTAATATATTCCATGCATGGCTTAATTAGTGCTGCCAAACGGATTAGACCTACATGTAATCCATGTATAAATAAATGGGGAAAAAAACAACACTTTCTTTACTTTTATTATTCTAACTATAATAATTGTTCTTCGAAGAATTACCATAATCCTTCAACCTCTTCAACCTTTGTTTACAACCCTTTACTACCAGCCACCCAGTGTATAAATGATTGTTGAAGATCCAGGATTACCCGTTAAACCCCAGATAAAGAGGTCCCACTGTGGCTGATCTAAAGCGTTATTAGGATAATGTAATGTAAATAATGCAGCACTTTTTATTGAGTGTATACTGACTCGAGATTACATAATGCAGCAATTATGTTCACTGGCCCCTAATTAGCTATGTCTAATATAGTAGAAGGTCACAAAAATTATAAGAAAAATCCAATTATATACTAAAGATACATAACATGGTTAGTAACTATGGATATTTTTTTATAATGTATTTCCTATTTTGCATGGAAGTTAATAAACCAAAAGTAAACAAAATTGACTATGTAATATACTGTAAGTTTAAAGTAAAAAGAATATCAAGAATAACTAGGAAATATTGGAGCAATAAGACCTACCTAAAATGACTTATTTGATTTTCTAAAAGCAATGTCAGCCGTTCTTTGATGTCTTCAAATCGCTCTCTCTCGTCTATTGTAACCGTTCCAATTCCATCAGGCCTAAAACAAAAAATAATAATAGTCAATCATGTCATCAAAAAGAACTTTTAGAAATAAAAAATAATAATATATATTAGCTTATTATATAAAAAACTAAAGAGACAAATGCAAAGGGAGTATATGTAAGTGTAAATTTTGCCATGGCTGAAATTGAAAAACCAGTGTGTGGCATTATGATAGTTTCAATCATCCTTATAGGAAATCATGATATTCAGCTTCCAGAAAGCACCCTCAATGACTGTCTGGATCAATTTATCAAGGAACATCCACACTACACGTATGGAAGCAACTGTAATTAAAACTATTTCAGTACTTTGTAAAGTTGTAGTTGACAAGGTTATTTTAAGAAATACATAATAGATCCTATAGTTTAATAAATGGTTAAAGTAAAAGTAAAGTATTACACACAAAATGGAAATTGCTCAGATCAATTTATAGGTTAATGCAAAAGGTTAATGCAAACAGGTGCATGAAAGGTGCAACACATTACACCAGTTTACAGTTAAAATGTTCCTTGTCAAATATTACACCAGACTTTTCTCAAAAATGAAACCAATAAGTGGTCTCATAATCCAGTAACTACTCCACTGTTCTTGCACCATTATATGTACAAGAAGCACAGCTACTAACTTATACCAGCTGCGTTTCTATCTCACATGTACTAATGGTCTGACATAATTATAGGACCAACAGGGAAAGTGCCTTTGACTTGGAACTCATGCCCATTGACTTTTTATTTCCAGAAAATTAGCTCATAAAATTGGAAATGATCCTACTGACATCACAAATTACATTACATATGAAAAACTGTTGAAAAAAAAAATAACATCATCTTTTATTGCAGTCAAGGTACAGCATTACAAAAAATAAACACAAAACAATTCAAATATTCTTATGGCACTAGTCTAACCTTACAAAACATCATGGTACAGACAAGAATGAGGCAAACACAAATAAAGATAGTGATATTGATGAGATTATTCCAGATTTATCATTTTAGATTAAAATTATTACAATGTTTGAAATGAAAGTAATGCTTAAATCAGCATATCAGTGTGTCACATATTTTTTCATTCAACTCTTAAGTAAAATAGTTTGACTTTCTGTTTCAGTGTACCATAGCTACCAAGCATATGGAGGGAGGCTTTTATAAAAGAATATGTAAGAGGCAATAAGAGGATTAGTTTGCTCTCTGCTGAGCTGCAGGATGGATAAAACATTCCAGACTAGTCACATTGCTATTTTCTATGGCGATTCCTGCAGAAAATCCCACTTAATTTATTCTCCAATTGAAAAAAAGGCCATATCCTATCCTAACCAATTTTAGATAACACCCTGCAGTGAAACAAACTTTCAAAATCCATTACAAACTTCAAAATAGGTTATAAATCTCTGTATATAAGCAACAAAAATAATACCTTAAAACTGTGTCCTAGTTTTCTAGGAGCACTACACTACATAAGTATGGTGGTAAAATTTGTAGATATATACACATATATATGCACACTACTCTATCAGGATTTTATTTATAAGAACAGGTGTTCTGTAGTCTATTCTATTCCATTCCTTAGGGTGCAATTTTATGAGCATTTAAGGCAGTTTGACATAGTAAATCAATTCCCTAAAGCCTCAAATAAGTGCTCTAATAATTCCTACTTCAGTAACATCGATGTGTTTGTTAGTCTTGTAGGTCTGACCTATATTCTTCACATTACTTTGATATACTTTCTTAAATATATTGGCATACTATAATATTTTAATTAATTAAAATGATCTTTGTTAGCATACCCCGATTTTAAAGTCAACGGGAGCCAAGGAAAAAAAATATCGACCAACATAAATATCCTTTTTAAAATTAAAATAGTGCACCATTAAGTAAACTCCTTTACACCTACTGATATAGACATCTAACAGTAGTATGCATCTAAGCATTTAAGAACTAAATGAAACAGTACATCCCTGCCTAGTGTCCATGCAGTGGGGACTGACTGAGCACAATCAAAAAAGTAATAACTGCTGCATCAGAATCAGGACAATTCGCATGTGCTTGCCTCTCTTACCTGTTGTTGACCAGAGGCCGGATTCAGAGTTACGAGCATGTGCGATGCGGAATCGCACATGCTCATTTGACTATGGGCTATTCAAGGATGCACATCCGTGCATCCTATAGCCCACTCTGAATAGCACATAAGGTGCTGTTCAGAGTAGTATGCGGATGTGCAAGGCACATCCGACTTGTTAAAAAGTAGTCGGGGTTCGACAGGCTGCAGGTAGTAGAACTACAGGCACAAGCATGCCCATGAATGACAGGGCATGCTAGCGCTTGTAGAACTACTATCGGCAGCATGCCCTGTTTAAAAAACATACCATGGCCTGGCCA
>WWET01000274.1:564043-584237 GCA_011038615.1 Limnodynastes dumerilii
TTGTTGGCATTTGTTTTTATGTATGATGGGGCCCCGGTGGCATTTGTTTTTATTTATGATGGGGCACCGGTGGCATTTGTTTTTTTTATATTATGGGGCACTGCTGTAATGTATTTTATATCTTTGTGGGGACATGTAAAGGCTTTTTTATTTTTATGTAGTGGGCACAGTTGTTTTTTTTTAAAAATGACAAAATGGCCATGGTCTGTTTTTTAAACAGGGCATGCTGCCGATAGTAGTTCTACAAGCGCTAGCATGCCCTGTCATTCATGGGCATGCTTGTGCCTGTAGTTCTACTACCTGCAGTATGCCCTGTCGGACGGGAGGTTTATTTATTTTTTTTTTTACATATAGGCTGCGGCGGCGGGGCGGCCGGGGGAAGGGGTTAATTTTTACTAGCTAGCGGTTTTTTTTTTGTTTGTTTTTTTTTAAACTCTGCTGAGTTGACCCTACGATTCCACCAGCTCTGGGATGGTGGGATCGTAGGGCTATTTCCGCATGCAAGCGGACTCGTGTGCAGGGAATATTTAAATGAGAAAACCGAACATTTTCTCATTTAAATATCCTGGCACACCCCCTTTGCAGTCGGAATCGGATGCGGGCGGATACCATAAAATCCGCCAGCAATCCGACTTCCTTCCGCATGTAGCGCATGCGCAGACCTGTCAAAAAGCATCGCATCCGTGTGAAATTCACACGGATGCGATACTCTGAATCCGGTCCCATGTCACTACTTGCTGCCAGTGATTAACTATGGTCAGATGCTCTGAATCCTGGAATGTCTGTTTGAAATATTTGAAATAAATACAATAGACCTGTTTCCAACTAATTTGCCCCATCATTAATGTATTCACATTTAACAAATAAACAACTAATTCCTAGAATGAAGAATTTGTGTCTTATGTGGCATATATGTTTATATGAAACGGTTTTATGCCAATTAAAATGGTTATTCTTTCAGCCACATAAAAAAATAATAATAATAAAAAAAAATAAAAAAAAATTATATATATAATATGATTTTATATGATCTTATATTTCTGTCACAAGTGCTGATTATTTTATATTTATTTTCAGGTTTTTCCCCCTACTATTATAAGCACATCACAGGAATTTGTACTTGTTAAGGTTTAGGTACCTGTTATATTAGGGTATTTTTGGCCTTCATTTTTGCCTGCTAAACGGGCATACGGAGCGCATAGAAAGGTCAATGTGCTACTATATACTATATATGTGCTAAATATATTTATTTTCCTTTATGCAAACACAGAAAGAAGTGGAGGCAACATTTTCTGTTATCTCCTTCCATTCAAATGAATTTAAAGGGTGCTCAAAATCCCTATCATGGGACCTTTCATAAAATTAAATATTTTATGAGGAATCCGGAGCTAGCATCAGACATACTTTAGAGATAAGGGGCTGGATCTAGACTTAAGTAAGTGCTCGAAATTAGTTACTCCTGGGCTAAACCATATTGAATGCAGGGGGAGTCAAGTTAATTGTATTCTTTGCATGCAGGGATATATCTTTGAATTGCTTACTGCACACGGATACCAGCTTTACTATCACACTGTTATTTAGACTTGGGATAGGAAACATCACCTCTCAACTCTAATACTGTTTGCAACAGATGAAATATGACTCTCCGACAATCAACATGGTTTAGCCCAGGTGTAACTAATTTCAAGCATTTACTTAAGTCTGGTTCCAGCCCAAGACCCTTAAAAATTTTGTGCGACTGACATAGAAATTTAAAGTCTGTAAGTTGATGGTTGAAAAATTTTGATTTTACTGATGCAAGAAAGTACCTTTACAGGTATTGATAAAACAACTCATTTGGATATTGTAAAGCATTCCTTAAATAATGTGTTACGGAACTGCTTCCAGGGTGTGGAGTCTAACTGTGGCCTGGTCTTCACTAGAGCCCCTGATGGTGGGGTTAGGCTTATGCAGAAGGGATCTAGCAGGTCATGAACCCTGGAAGGCAGTCTCAGGTGTAGCTAAGCACTAATAACCAGACACAAGTAAGAAATCAAAGGTGTTTATTAGTGCACACACAAGATAAATACAGGTTATAGGAGAAAAAGTTGTAGAGATAAAAGCAGACAGCTGCAAACATGAACACATGGAGGAAGAAAACACAAAAAAACAAGTGAAACAGGAAATCCAAACAGACACAATGAGCAGAACCCCTTTATCGGCCAGGGCAGTCCTATTTAACCAGGCTGCTCAAGCATTGATAATTAATGAGGAGGCGAGCCCCAAAGCAGCCACTAAAAAGATCATGAAAATGCTACAACATAACAGTGAGTCCCACAGCCACACCTAGGGACTGGATAGGAAAATGTCCACAATATAACAGAATGGCTGAAAAAACAGTTGTGGAAGCAAGATCGTTCAAGAAAAATTGTTAGGGTTGTATCCTGGAGGAAAGTATGGATTATTATATAGGAGAAGAAGAAGACAGGGCCGGTAGGAGAGGTTATAATGATGTCTAACACCATCCTAAACAGTGATTAACTACCTGGTGACTAGTTGCGATCTATTAAGACCACTCCTATATGTCGGGCACTATGGTTGATCAAGTTGGGCCCAGAAAGATAAAGACCACTTCCATGTTTCTATTGCTGTATTTCCTTCAAACATACCATATGGTGTCTATAGTTCCCAACAAATATATTACTATAGTATTGTAAGAAATTAAAAACATGTAGCAGGACCCAGATTGGAATGGCTGGAAGAGATAAAATAATCTGGGAAAGACATTCATCTTTATGTTTGCAACACAGCCTATTCAACAGATAAACATGGAATTCCAATGGTCAAGGAGTTGTGGATAACTAGCTTGGTATATCTGCCCATACAGTTTTGTAATATATATCCTAAAATATTTTAATTTTTAAATATTTCATTTAAAAGGGAAAAGCTGGTAAAAATGAGATTGCAGATTAAAAATTGAGAACTTCCGTTTTTGGGCATTAATTTTGTAATCCGAATGGTGGCTGTTTTCATGAATCTCTATAAGTGTCACAGGAAGGAAGGATGCAGGACTCCGATAGAGATAGTTTTTTATGCAGGAGGCAAAGTTGGATGTGGAGATAGAAGGTGGGATGGAAGGTGGGGGCAGGGAGAGGAGAGCGATAATGGTGGCAAACAGGCGACGGGGGTTGGATGCTTGGGAGATGATAAGAGATTTGAAGAATATTTGCTTGGCTTGGTGAAGAAGATATATATAATTCATTGTTATATAGATTTCATTTTCCATACAAATAATAGTTTGCCATTCACTAATAGAACTGGCTTCTCCCTTCCCCCCATATTACATATATTTCTCTATAGGAAGTTGGCTTCTTTAGCATATGAAAGCAAGGAGCTTACACTGTAAGTGCTCCTCCTTCTAGCTACTCAGCATCTTTTCTGTGGACACTGGAGTGGGATAGACATGCTACCCATCTGTCTCTGACAATAAGGAAACTGCTTCATTAGTCCACATGGGCTATGGTAATATGACGGTTAAATATGTTTAATATGCATAGTGTTTAAGGTTTAATGGTTATTGTGGCAGTGTACTAGTAATAAGGTTTATCTGTGAGCAGCAATGTTGTCCTTGAAGTAAAGTTTATCAGTTAACAAGTGATGTATGATTGTGACACTTGCGTAGCAATGGGATTTATAGAGTGAATTAGGGATATGATTTGTGGAATATTTGTGGCGTTTTGTAGCAATAGGCGTGCAATGTGGAATAAGTGATAGAGGTTGTTACTGGCGAAAGGAGCATGTGGTGGATTTGTAAGAATTACATGATATGGACTGTATTGTGTAATATGCTGGTCACATGGTTTTATGTAAGAGAGAAAGGCTGCCATAGAACCACCATAACCATGTGTCCCTGATATGGCTGACCTCATAGTAAGAAAACCTCATAGTCTGTGCATGCGCCCTCCAGATGTTACGCTAGGGTTACTATAGTATAGTTACTAACTGTAGTATAGTTACTATAGTAATATATAGGAAATGGGCTGTGCTTCCAAAAAGCATTTAAATTGTACAGTGTGGGAGGGGAGTATTCAGAAAAGGGCTACTGCACATGCGCAGTAATTTTGTAACTTAATCTACGTTTCTTCTTGCAACGTAGATTGCATATACGCGGTCTTTAAAAGTTACCTTACAGCCCTATGGGTTCTAGAATTAAGGAGCCTTACAGACCAACCAGAGCTGAATGGCTTGCCTGCCTCTCCACCTGTGATTGACTGTTCTGTGTTTAAATACCCAGCAGGTAGATCTCTCAGATCTATTGTTTGAGATCATTTATGTGTCTATGTTATTTATTTACCATATGACCATAAAGAAAGTCTCATTATGCACACTTAAGCAGCGACACACTAGACCCATGGAATGTAAATTCTCGCGTCATCGGTGCATGCAGCACACCAGTCACCTTTGCCATACATTTAAATTTACATTGCTGAAGCAATACAAATGTTCCAGTGTTCTAGCATATAGGTCTATTGTATGTGGTAAAAACATGTTTGATAGACCCAAAAATAGGATCTATACTTCTTTAACCACTGAACACTATGGTTGATGAGGGCGAAAATCCATGTAAATATCCGACCAAAATCATCTCTCTTTAACTGTTTCTGGCATTTTGTCCCAACTCCTTACCCTCACATTTAAGGCCATCTCCTCATCCACTGCTCTCTACTGCTCTTCCCTCATCAACATGCACACCCTTTCCCACCCTCTCCGTTCTGCTAACAACCGCTGTCTGACCTCCTTACTGATCACCACATCTCACACCCATGTCCAGGACTTATCCCGTGCTGTGCTGTATTTTGTTTTGAGTTTTGTATGGCACTGTGGACACCTTGTGGCGCCTTATAAATAAACGATCATAATAAGAACATGATCTGCGCATGAGTGCGTTCATGCGTAAATCAGGGCCGGTGCTAGGTTGTTCCTATCTGCAAACTTTAAATTTGCTCCTACCTGTTTAACAATTTATCATTATAGTTACTTGAGTATAGAATCCATGTAAACATCATAAAACACAATCTTGTAAACACAATAAAAAAAGCAAATCATAGGCGCTACTATACAATACAGGCAGCATTCTAGTCTCCACCGTACGAATCCCATTTCATCCTAAAAACTGCAACACAGTACAGACTATATATCTTAGGGACACATACCTTACAGACCTCATCCTAGTGACCGCTATACCATACGGGCCACCTTACAATACAGACTGTATCCTTCAGACCACTGTACAATAAATCCAACATTCTTGTAACCTCAATGCAGTTAAAAACAGTCACAAAATGCAATGCAGTCACAAAACAGGAAACATTTGTAACAATAATACAATAGAAGCACAGCCTTGTAAGCACTTAGTTACCCAGTTTATGTGTGTGTGTACAGTGTATATATATTCATGCAATCTCTCCCTCTTGCATGCACTCAACCTAATGTGTCTCGTCTCCCAATATCCCATCATGTCTCTGCAGCCCTCAGTATCCCCATCATGTCCTGCAGCCCTCAGTATCCCTATCATGTCTCTGCAGCCCTCACTGTTCCCATCATGTATCTGCAGCCCTCAGTATCCGCATCAGACCTCCGGCCGCATTGCATATGCGGCCGGAGTTCACCGATATGAACTACTGCGCATGCGCAGTAATTTTGTTACACTATCCACGCAATTTTTTGCAACGTAGATTGCGTATACACGGTCTTTAAGATCACGTATATGCAATCTACATTGCAAAAAGTAACGTAGATAGCATAGCGAAATTACTGCGCATGCGCAGTAGTTCATATCGGTAAACTGAAGGTCTGAATACGGCCACATGTCTCTGCCGCCCTCAGTATCCCCATCATGTCTCTGTAGCCCTCATTATCCGCATCATGTCTCTGCAGCCCATCATTTTCCCCATCATGTCTCTGTAGCCCATCATTTTCCCCATCATGTCTCTGTAGCCCATCATTTTCCCCATCATGTCTCTGCAGCCCTGATTACCCCATCATGTCTCTACAGCCCATCATTTTTCCCTATCATGTCTCTGCAGCCCTACAATTTCCCCCATCATGTCTCTGCAGCCTCTCAATCTCTGCAGCCCCCCTCCCAATATCCCCATCATGTCTCTGAAGCCCCCCCAGTATCCCCATCATGTCTCTAAGGCCCTCCAGTATTCCCCATCATGTGCCTCCAGCCCCCCTCAATATTCCCCATGTGCCTCCAGCCCCCCTCAGTAATCCCCATAATGTGCCTCCAGCCCCCCTCAGCATTCCAATCATGTGTCTCCAGCCCTCACCCCACAGTATTCCCCATCATATGCCTCCAGTTCCCCTCCCTCCCCCACAGTATTCCCCATCATATGCCTTCAGTTCCCCTCCCTCCCTATTTTGATAGGGCCGTTCTCTCCCAGCCAGTTTCGATCTGGCTGAGATTTCGATTGCATATTCCTCGAGGAGGCATTGCAATCGATCCACAGAGCACTGAGCTTTCGGTGCTCCGAAATGGTAAGAAAAAATAGTCCCCGACTCCTTCCCCTAATTGTAACCCTGACCCTCCCATCTCACTACGCTAAGCCTTCTTTTCTGGCAGCCTGACCCTAACCCTCCCTTCCTTGCAGCCTGACCCTAACCCACCATTTCCCGCAGCCTAACCCTAACCCTCCCTCTCCTGCAGCCTGACCCTAACTTTCTCTCCCCTGTAGCCTGATCCTAACCCTCCCTACTCCGCACAGAAAAGTTACTCACATTAGATAATAGAAGCGGCGGAGGGATATTGGCGGCGGCGGTATTTCCGAAGGAGAACGGGTGCAGTATGCCAAACGGCATACTCACCCATTCTAAAAAAAAAAAGTAGAAAAAGGTAAGTTTTTGAAATAGGGACATCCGAAAATGATTTTTTAGATGTCCCTATTTTGGAAATCAGGCATTCTAGTTCCATGTTCCCATATGTTTCCTTCATGGCATGAGCTAGTGCTACTGAGGGTAACTTGTTGCTGTTGTGGAATAAATGATAGGCACCAATCACATGTTTTGAAATGGTGACCAAGTGCTTCCATTACAGAACACACATCAATGCAAAATACAAGTCCATCTTCCAGTGCAAAGAAATCCGTAAACATGCTTTACGTTCGTGCGGAGGTCTGTAGTAACGCTCCTTTAGCAGGGAGTGCGCGCCCCCTGCACTCCCCGCTGTTGGTAGGAAATCTGGATGCTTACGTGATTTCTACCTTTCTCGCCTTTGCAGACCCACATTCTTGCACATTAAACCCCACTGTGCGGTGATGTTTATCCTCAATAGCCACTATGGCAGTTTAAACACGTTCAAATAACACAACAATCAGGTTTACTTTAATCAGTTTCAATCTTAATCACCCACTGATTGAAAATGGAAAACAGTCCTTTTAAGTGCATCCACTACAGGAAACATTCACTCCTCTGAACGCTTCTCTGATGAAGCCCGCTCTTTTGCGAGTGAAACGTGTATGATTTGGAAAATAGAGATCTCTAATCACACCACCAGCGTTCAGACTATATTGGCAACCAGCCTTTGGAGTTTATTACTACTTCTAAGTGAAGGAACCTCTCCTAAACGGACTTTTCTTAATGGAGCCAGCAGCGCTAGTTTACACTGTTTAGGCGCTTCAGCCCCGTACAGCACAGCATGAATGAAATGGAAGACAGGACCAGAACAGCTGTTTGAAGACCGACGTCCCCACTCTCAAGACAGGCAAGCCTTGTTCAGTTTCATTGACTTTTGCTTTAATGCTCTACTATAAGTAGACTTTTTTTTATTTTTTTTTATTTAAAGTTTTTGATGAACTGGTTTTCTTATCTAGAAACTTTCTTTACTTCTTGGGAAATTTATAAAGAAGTAATTTTATTGCACCTGCTGGACTTAGCAATATACAGCATAAATAGTGTTTTTCATACCGGGACTTGAAATTTACTAAGATCCACAATAGAGTTTCTGCGCATGTGCATGGCTTCATTGATGCTTCGTAGTAATGAGAAGTCCTGCGATGACCCGTCAGACCATTGTGGAACCTTGCAGGAGGGGGGAATATTTGTAAATACTGTGAAAGAAGCTGCCAGGCTTGCAGTGAAGATAAGCCAGTCTGATGCAGTTTTATTCACAGGGAAATTACCAGGTAGGCAAATAGACCCCAAAGTGAATAACAAACCAGCCACAGTATCAAGTAAAATTATCCTGAAGAATATAAATTAGAAGATGGTGGTAGTGGCTATAGCTGTAAGTCCTCCAATTTATTACTATAGCAACTGCTAAGTCAAATGATGTGACGAATATAACTTTCAGAGCACACTCAAGCACTCATAGAGCCATAATAAAATAGGATAAAATAGAATAAACAGAGCCAAATAAACGATATAGAAAGCGACTTAGGGATATCCTGGTAATCACTACAAGATGAAAATGGACACTTATCCCAATATAGTTGTAGCCTTCTTTATGTCACACATTGCGGCAAACGCCGCAGATTCTCCCAGCCGTCAGTCTCCTGGAGGGTCTTGTCCTTTGTGGTGCTGCTCACTGGAGTCTTCATCCCCGCGGTCCACGTGTCTTCTGGTGTCCAGCAGTGGGAGCTCCGTTACATGGGCGCCGCCATGACAGTCAGCAGCATGTGATATCCCTGGACCAATCAGGAACAACCAGCTGGAGGCACATGATCGCAGCAGCCAATCCCAGGCTAGAGAGGGCTATTTAAACCCTGTCAGAACTCTCCTCTGTGCCAGATCTACTTTGTCACAGAAGGAGCCTGGTTTTCTCGTTACTGCCTGTTATTCAGCTTGTTTTCCAGCCTGCAATCCAGCCTGTTATCCAGCCTGCAATCTAGCCCGTTATCCAACCTGTTATCCAGCCTGCAATCCAATCCTTGCAGTCCAGTCCTTGCAGTCTAGGCCTTGCAGTCCAGTCCTGCACTCCAGTCCGTGTACTCCAGTTCTTGCACTCCAGACCTGCAATCCAGTCCTTGCAGTAAAGTCCTTGCAGTCCTGCTCTCTAGTCCTGTACTCTTGCCTGACTCCAGTCCCGTTTACCTGCCTGACTCCAGTCCGTGGTTCTGCTTGGTCCCATATGCGCAAGCATTACCTGAGGGCCCCCTGTTTCATCTACAAAGCCCCGACTCCACCCTCGCTCCAACCTACAGTCGTTCCCGAAACTACCCAGGCCGTGATAGTTAGATCTGGCCATATGGATCCGTCCGGGCAAAACCCTCAGGGACCTGCTGCCGAGTTCAGTCTCCAGGACAGAGTCCAGATACAGGAGGCCTCACTCTCTCAAGTAGTGACCTGCCTCCAGCAGTTAACGAATCAGATGGGAGCCGTACAGCAAGTCATGATGGCCCAAGGTCAAGAATCAGTTTCTCAACCCGTCTCAGTATCCGTGGGTTCCAGAATCCCTTTGTCTACCCCGGAGATCCTGCCCAGTGTCGTGGTTTCCTGAACCAATGCAAACTTCTTTTCGAACTCCAGCAGGACAACTTCCCCACTGACCGGGCATGAATAGCTTACATCATATCTCTCCTATCAGGGAGAGCCCTGGCATGGGTTTCACCACTATTGGAGAAGTCAAGTCCTATCCTGTCTTCGCTAACGGACTTTCTGAGAACTTTCCGGACTATGTTCGACGAACCTGGATGTACTGCATCTGCCGCATCCGACATTCTCCGACTTCGCCAGAGGGATCTATCAGTTGGGGATTACACCATCCAATTCCGCACCCTGGCATCGGAGCTTTGATGGGATGAGGACGCGTTGATGTCTATTTACCAGGAGGGTCTGTCAGACCACATTAAAGACGGACTGTTATCTTGTGTCACGCCCACTACTCTGGATTCATTGATTTCCACGTGTGTCCGAATTGACATTATCCAACAGGAACGTCGAAATGAACGCCGAAAGATCACGAACTCTAAAACAACTGCTCATCCTCGACCTCGTTCTCCCGTTCTTCCAGTCGAGGAACCAATGCAGCTCGGCGGATCTCACATTACTCCCCAGGAGAGACAACGACACATTCAGGACAATCTTTTTTTGTACTGTGGGGAACCTGGGCATACTCGTCTACAATGTCCCAAGCGCCCGGGAAACGCCCGCTCCCGATTGATGTTGAGGAGGTCAATCTGGGAGTCCCTGTTCATTCCTCAAACCATCACGACTGTTTGATCCCTTTAACTGTGCTCAACGGAGATCATCATTTCGAGTGTTTGGCCCTGTTGGATTCGGGAGCTGCAGAGAATTTCATTACGGCACGGATTGTGGAAAAGTACCAAATACCTACACAACCACTTCCTGCACCCACTTACCTTACTGCGGTAGATGGCAGCCGTATACCCGGAGGATCCATCACTCTCCGAACTCTATCTCTTACTCTCCATGTTGGGGAAATTCACTCCGAAACCATTCAATTTCTAGTGCTTACCAAAGCTACCTCATCTATCATCCTCGGATTACCCTGGCTTCAGGCTCACAACCCACATGTGGATTGGGTTACATCCGAAATACTCAGCTGGGGCTCCAATTGCTTTCGAGGTTGTCTTTCCAAAGTATATCCCCTTCGTATGGTGAAAGATTCCGAAGATCTCAAGCTCCCTGCTCCGTATAAAGATTTAGCAGATGTCTTTTCTCAAAAGCCGCTGACAGTCTGCCTCCCCACCGTCCGTGGGATTGTCCGATCGACTTGATCCCTGGATCCACTCCCCCACGCGGCTGGACATATCCTCTCTCGATTCCAGAGACCCAAGCTATGTCCAAGTATATCTCTGAAAACCTACAACGGGGCTTCATACGTCCCTCTACCTCTCCTGCTGGGGCCGGGTTTTTTTTTGTTAAAAAAAAAAGATGGGGGTCTCCGCCCTTGCATAGACTACAGAGGTCTTAATAAAATCACGGTCAAGAATCATTACCCACTTCCTCTCGTTCCAGAGATATTTGACAGGATTAGAGGTGTCCGTATATTTACGAAACTGGATCTTCGAGGGGCATACAACCTCATTAGGATTCGTTCCGGGGACGAGTGGAAGACCGCCTTCAACACCCGGGACGGTCCTTATGAATATCTGGTAATGCCCTTTGGACTCAGCAATGCTCCAGCCATGTTTCAAAGTTTTGTCAAAGAGATCTTCAGGGACCTACTCAACCAGTCTGTTGTAGTGTACCTGGATGACATCCTGATTTTCTCAAAGTCTCTTAAAGAGCATCGTCTCCAAGTCAAAGAGGTGTTGTCTCGCCTCCGTCATCAATTGTATGGAAAACTGGAAAAATGTGTTTTCGAGGTTAGTGAAGTGTCATTCCTTGGATTCATCTTGTCTGGTTCTAAGATCCGCATGGACCCCGTCAAAGTACAAGCAGTCCTAGAGTGGCCCCAACCTACGACCACCAGGGGTATCCAACGCTTCATAGGATTCGCCAACTTCTATTGGAGATTCATCCGTAGTTTTTCCACCATATTGGCACCCATCACTTCCCTAACCAAGAAAGGGTCTAACCCCGCCAAATGGCCGTCTGAAAGTACCTCAGCTTTCCTCCAGCTTAAAGAGGCTTTCTCCACCGCTCCAGTTCTCCGCCAACCCGATCTCTCTCTACCCTTCATTGTAGAGGTTGACGCTTCATCTGAGGGAGTAGGAGCCATCCTGTCACAGCGTTTTTCAGATGGCCAGGTCCATCCCTGTGCCTACTTCTCTCGAAAATTCCAACCCGCTGAAAGAAATTACCCGATCGGAGAGAAGGAACTCCTGGCCATGAAGCTCGCGTTGGAGGAATGGCGGTATCTCTTGGAAGGAGCAGCTTTTCCATTCATCATCCTGACTGATCACAAGAATCTGCTGTATCTTCAGACAGCTCGCTGCCTTAATCCTCGCCAAGCCAGGTGGTCGTTATTTTTCTCACGTTTCAACTTTTCCCTGCAGTTTACTCCTGGAACCCAGAACCGTAAAGCAGACGCTTTATCCAGGTCCTTTTCAGTCATGGAATCAGAGACAGGAAAAGAGCAGCTGATATTAAATCCTATTCAAGTGGCAACCACCCAACTCGTCAAGCCTCCACCTCCTGGGAAGACTTTTGTTCCTCAGTCCCTCCGTCGAAAAATCCTGCTGTGGGCCCATGCTTCAAAGTTTTCGGGTCACGCCGGAGTTAAAAGAACAATAGCACTTCTGTCTCGCTCTTACTGGTGGCCAACCCTTCATCAGGATACTACCGAATTCATCGCTGCCTGTGCGGTCTGTGCTCAGCATAAAGTTCCCCGCAAACTTCCTCTGGGACCTCTTCTGCCTCTTCCTGTTCCAAAGACCCTGGTCTTGCATATCAATGGATTTTGTGACTGACCTTCCACTAAGTGATAAATTCAACACCATCTGGGTAATAGTGGATAGGTTTTCCAAGATGGCTCACTTTGTTCCTCTCCGAGGTCTGCCCTCCGCTCCAGTTTTAGCCAAACTCTTCGTCCAACATATCTTCCGGTTACACGGCTGTCCTGAGGAGATAGTTTCTGATCGGGGAGTTCAGTATATGGCAAGATTCTGGAGATCATTGTGTGCCAGTCTTGTAGTCAAACTCAAGTTTTCATCCGCCTATCACCCCCAGACTAACGGGCAGACAGAGAGGGTCAATCAAGATATCGAGACCTTCATCCGCCTCTATGTATCCTCTTCTCAGGACAACTGGGTTCAACTTCTACCTTGGGCAGAATTTGCTCATAATTATCACTACCATGAGTTTTTGGATACCACTCCTTTCAAAGTAGTGTTCGGTCAGCATCCCAGAATACCACCGTTCTCTGCATTTCCCGCCTCACAGGTTCCAGCATCCGAAATCCTTCTCAAAGAATTCTTCTTAATCTTGGAGTAAGTTCAGAGCCTCGTTGTCAAAAGCTGCTCTGCGGTACAAGGCACAAGCAGATCGCAAAAGGCGGGCAGTTCCTCTCTTATGTCCAGGAGATAAGGTCTGGTTGTCATCTAAGAATCTCCGACTCAGAGTACCCTCTATGAAATTCGCACCTAGATACATCGGACCTTTCAAGATATCCAAAGTGATCAATCCAGTAGCATATCAACTTGACCTACCATCTTATCTCAGGGTGCCTAAAGTGTTCCACATCTCTCTCCTTAAACCGTTGGTCATCAACAAATTTTATTCTCCCATCAAGAGACCACCCAAGATTGTTGGTACCGCGGAGAACGAATTTGAGATCAAAGAGATCGTAGATGCTCGGTTACGACATGGTCATCTTCAATTTCTTGTCGATTGGAAAGGATATGGTCCGGAGGAGCGTTCTTGGATTCGTGCATCTGATGTTAAAGCTCCAAGACTCATAAAGAAATTCCTAGACAAACATCCATCCAAAGCAAAGCTTGGGTGTCCAGAGGCCACCCGTAAGGGAGGGGGTGATGTCACACATTGCGGCAAACGCCGCCAGACTTACCCGCCAAGGTCCCGCTCACCAGCAGATTCTCCCAGCCGTCAGTCTCCTGGAGGGTCTTGTCCTTTGTGGTGCTGCTCACTGGAGTCTTCATCCCCGCGGTCCACATGTCTTCTGGCGTCCAGCAGCAGGAGCTCCATTACATGGGCGCCGCCATGACAGTCAGCAGCATGTGATCTCCCAGGACCAACCAGCTGGAGGCACATGATCGCAGCAGCCAATCCCAGGCTAGAGAGGACTATTAAAACCCTATCAGAACTCTACTCTGTGCCAGATCTACTTTGTCACAGAAGGAGCCTGGTTTTCTTGTTACTGCCTGTTATCCAGCTTGCTTTCCAGCCTGCAATCCAGCCTGTTATCCAGCCTGCAATCCAGTCCTTGCAGTCCAGTTCTGCAGTCCACTCCTTGCAGTCTAGGCCTTGCAGTTCAGTCCTGCACTCCAGTCCGTGTACTCCAGTTCTTGCACTCCAGACCTGCAATCCAGTCCTTGCAGTCCAGTCCTGCACTCCAGTCCTGTACTCTTGCCTGACTCCAGTCCCGTTTACCTGCCTGACTCCAGTCCGTGGTTCTGCTTGGTCTCATATGCGCAAGCATTACCTGAGGGCCCCCTGTTTCATCTACAAAGCCCCGACTCCGCCCTTGCTCCAATCTACAGTCGTTTCCGAAACTACCCAGGCAGTGATACTTTAATATATGTTTCCACAGTGTAAATATAATACCTGAAGTTAATGTTGAACTTAGATGGATCACAGGCAATATGCAGATAGTCACTCAGTAGTATCCGTTATTATACTACAACTTCGGCTCTATATCATGGCTACATCCAGCCTGCCAGACAAGACCTCTCAGTTGTAGCTCAAATCAACTGATTTTTCAGGTATAAAAAATATTGATAAAATGTTCCACACTGTGGAAAATTTTAAATGGAGTCAAACACTGATCATGTAGGCTCTGTTAAATAAATGGTACCTGTTAAGGAAGGTGGACGCCACAACCAGAGTGCGGAGTCTAACTAGAGTCTGGCCTGCACTAGAGCCCCTAATGGTGAGGATAGTCTGGGCTACAAGACAACTACAGGTGTTGGTCCCCAGAGGCAACGCCAGGGAGAAGAAGAATGAAGACCAAGATGGAAACAGAGACAGAGTACAGAAAGGAGCGAGAAGGAAGCAGGAGTAGTAAGAGTCAAAAGGGACTAACCTGGAACAAACAACGGAGAACACGGAACAGAGATGCAGACGGTAGAGAGTTACTGGATGACGTGGACGGACTGGACACACAAGGGGGCTCACACAACACACTCGATCAGGGACCCCCAGAGGGATACAAACAGTCACAAAGGAGAGATAACGGGAAAGCAGGGAAGAATACACAATGATAATAAATAAAGAAGCAGAAACACCAGAGGGTAGGAACTAGGCAGGAAATATGGGACACTCAGAATTGATGACACAGAGCACAGGGCAAAGGCACTAGAAAGCAAAGGGGCAGATCACAGGACTGTTCACACAGACGCTATAACTGGCGCCTGAGGGCAGAAAGAGCAGGACTCATATGGAGGCTGCTGACAGGACTACACTAATAGGATATTCCCCAGACCTGGGGAAAACATCCAATGAGAAGGAGACTGCCTGATCGTTAAGCGCGCCCGACCGTGGCTAAGCGTCTAAGTGGAGAATGTTTACATGCCACGTTGGGCATGGGCAGGAGAGCCCGGGGTGGGGGGAATGCAAGAAATGCGTCCGTGAAGAGAGGCAGAGGTAAGCACCGTACATGCCGCTCTAATAGCGGTATGTAACAGCACCACTGGCTCTATATATGCAGACTCCATTCGGTAAATGGCACCACAGGCTTTGTAGATGCAAGATCCGTTGGATGGATGACACTACCAACTCTGTGTGTCTATTCCATTAAGCCGGCGGATCAACTGTAGCCTAAGACAGGCTCCCTCCTAAGTAACGGTGTATCAGAGGTTACCACAAAAGTGTTGGATTATTAAATAGAGCACAGTCTTAGTTGGTAATTAAAATATTGATCTAGTCTCTCCCAATATAGAAACAGATATAAAAGGCAGTAAAAAAAAATGGTTAAAATACCTTGGGTATTTTACCTTGGGTATAACAGTATTATAATGTTCAAATGTAACATAAATATATAAATGTATCAGAAAATAGGTATCAAAACAAGAATGATCTGTTTGATCTCAAATTACCATAGAAACTATATAGAAATTATCTGCACAGGGTATAAATACAGTCAATATGTGACAGCAGGTGGTAATCAGATTCTCCGTTTGATATGTAAACAATGGTAACTCCATGTGGGATAAGTAGATTACTCCTCATACATGGTGTTTCCAACAAAATGGTTACATACACAGTGAAGAAATAAAAACAAATAGTTTTAATTACACACTATAACATATCAATAAACACATATAATCGACATAAAAACACATAGAAGCAGAGGGAAACCACTCCGTACCTAATCAGCTGACAGTTCTAAGCTTTTCTGCTGCAGTCCCGGGTGTGCTGGATGGAAGAAACTCAAGCAGGAGAAAAAAACACATGCAGCGGTGATGTTGGTAAGGTGTAGACCGCTGTCACTCCCATTGACAACGAAAGTTTCTTTTCGGATGTCCCTATTTCAAATGGTTACGCCTTTCTGCTTTTTTTTTGAATGGGTGAGTATGCCGTTCGGCAAACTCACCCATTCACATTCAGAAACAGCAGATCACTCTGCCGTTCCACCGTTGCTATCGCTGGAGGTGTAAAATCTTTTTGTGGGGTTAAGGTCATGCTGTAGGAGAGGGAGGGTTAAGGTCAGGCTGCAGGGGAGGGAGAGTTAGGGTCAGGCTGCCAGGAAGGTGGGTTAGGGTAATGACAGGGGACGGTTCAGGTAAGAATTAGGGGAATTGGGAGGAATCTGGTTTTTCGGAAATGGGACTTTTGTAGACGTCCTCCGTACTTCAATCTCTGGCGCTTTCCGGTCGGGCCCTTTCTCAAAGCGGTTTGATAGCACAAGTCACTAGTGCTATGTAAAACTTTATATCAGAAGAGAAACAGCAAAGGAAAAAATCTTTTTTCCACTGTGCTGGATCTTGGTAAAAAGTTCATACATACAGTTACAGTCAATACAGTCAATAAACAAATTGAAGAGCTAGTAAAAATAAACAGAGAGTAGATTCTGAAGGTTACTAACCTCTGACTACTCACTAATCTGCAGATCCTTTTTATCAGTGCAGAGGATTCATATAGCTCTTTTCTGTAGATATAAATGTAATGTTCAATTGATTATTTTTCAGATGATATGGTAAATATTAAAAAGCAAAAAGGTAAAAACCAGAGCCTTGAGAAAGACCTGATACGGGGTTGAAACACGTTGGTTTTTACCTTTCTGCTTTTTAATATTTACCATATCATCTGAAAAGAACATTATTCACTTGAGAGGCCGGTCATGTTGTGCTGATTCCTTGGTAATATTTGTAAATGTATGTGTCTTCCTTTTACTTGTGAGTATATCGCTTTTATTTATTCTTCTCAATAAACAGTAATTCACTAGTGTCTCTCTTCCTTCTTTTCCCCAGCATGTGTATACTTGGAGATTCCCTGATTTGTAATTGAGGCTTCGACACAGAGAGACTACCTGATAGTCCCACCAACCGAATACACAAGTGATACATCATCCATTACAGAAGATTCTTATTTGAACTTATCCACGTATCTAACTGGAAAAATCATAAAAAGGGGCCAGATCCAGAACAAAGCTTGTGAGCGAATTTACGCATGGCGGACACGTAAAAATCGTGTTTTGGTAAGTACTGCGCATGCGCACCATAGAAAATACACTCCGTAACGTAGCGTAAATGTGAACATATGGGCCATTCACATATGTGTCACGTAAATTCTTACGTGTGGGCGTGCCAATTTTACATGAATCAAAAATACATCTGAAATACGCTATGTAGGCGGGGGTTTGTATTTAAAGTGTACAGTATGGGCGTGCTTAGCTGCGTAAATACGTGTTGCTCATACGTATGTGAGCGGATGACATCGGTTACGTGGGCAAAAGTTAAGGTAGAGTTTGGAATGCGGATCTCGGACAAAATACGTACATTCAAGGGGTGTGCCAAGGGAAGTGTATAGAGGGTACGCACGCGTAAATACGCTACGCGAGTAAATGTATTGCAAGCAGAGTTATGGCTCTACCCCACGAACCTTAAATTTATCTCTACAGAAAAAAACTATACGAATCCTCTACACCGATACAAGGATCTGCAGATTAGTAGCCTCCAGAATCTGCTCTCTGTTTATTTTTACCGGCTCTTCATTTTGTTTATTGAGAACTGTATGTATGAACTTTTATCAAGAACCAGCACAGTGGAAACACTTAAGACTTTTTGATTTGCTATTTCTCTTTTGATATAAAGTTTTGCATAGCACTAGGGACTTGTGCTATCGCCCCATACTGTAACCTCTTTGCAATAAATATTTGATGAATTTAAGGTACAAAGAAGTAGGAGGTTGAACTTTAGCAAAAATATCTGGTCTCCACATACCTAAATACTTTGTTCATTTTAAATACTTTTCCAGACTGCAGAGTAGGCAGTCATTTAGGGGACGAGTACGATACACTAGGAAACTTTATAAACTTCATAAAGCTATACACCCAGCACTCAGGTCTAATATACCATGAATAAAAAAATATCAATACAAAACTTTCATTTCTCTGTAAACTGCCAATTATACAGTTTGGCAAGGAAAAAAGTCATTTATACTCTAAGAAGACAATAACTGTGTAAATGTATTCTGAAGACAATAACTGTACCAAATATATTCTGAAAAGAAAGATTTACTGTCAATTCAAAAAATAAACTAATGTGATGTAATAGAAAATGAATAGTTCCTGTTCTTCAAATGACATTTATCCTCATAATGTTAAAATATAACACATAGAAATATCTGGGGATATTTAATCATCTGCCTTGGATGTCAGAAAAGATCATGGATCATAATAAAAAGAAAATATTGCTGTCATATTTAAAGTTACTTGGGCATTTCAAAGTTGTGACAGAGAAGAGCCAGAGGAGCAAGCCATGACAAGTGAGAAGGAAGACACAGGGAAATGTCACATTAAACAACTGAGGTTATCCCTGATTTCTTGCACAGAAAGGAAACACTATACTATCCGCATTTAAGGTCAATAGATGTCACAATTAGAAACCTCCCACCTCCACACACTATCTATCTATCTATCTATCTATCTATCTATCTATTTATTTGTAACTTTTTCTTAAAGCAGACCAGAAAACAAATTGCAATAAAGCTTCACAAAAAAAAGTATTGCACACTAAACAAATCAGTCATTTATACAAAAAAGAGAGAGAGGAAATGGAAATCACTTTATGTAAGCTGTTAAAATCCTGGTCCTCCACAGATAGGGTACATCAATCATCTTTATTTAAAAAATATTATTATAATCAAATATGGATAAGTGATGGAAATTTAGAAAGGTGGAAATAAAGTATAAGAACCCCCCCCCACCCAGTTATGTGAATAGAAACCAATAATTATTGGACTCATCATCAGTGCATACATATACCTGATTCCTCGTAAGTTGGCGCAGGACATTATTCTTTATTTTCCATACTTGAACATCCCTCACCTGAATATCCCTATCATGTAGGCTTATTGGGCCTGATCCAGAGCTACGTACACTAGCAAAAGACGTAAAAACTCTTTTTTGTATGTACTGCGCATGCACGCAACAGATGATGCGCCACGTAACTCTGAACATACATACCAGCTTTGCATCAACAGATAACTACGAAAGAAGAGGCGTGACATCCATATGACACCCGTAATTACGCTTTGGAAGCGGGGTGAGGCATTTAAATCATACAGTATGGCTGTGCTTAGGCGCTTACATACGTGAAGCCTTTACTTACGTTAGTAGTTACAATTTGAAAAGTTAAGGAAGGCTTTGGAAAGCGTAAAACCGCCAAAGTACGTACGAGAGAGGGGAGTGCATAAAAAAATATGCTAGTGTAAATACGCTACACGATGAAACGTAACAAGCCCGTAAGTCTGGATCCGGCCCATTACACTTAAATTACTGATTTATTTAGTCAGCAGTACTTTTTTTTGTATATGGATATTCAATCCTGTTTTATTATTTATAAGACAGAGGTATCCTCTAATTTAAGTTATGACATGGCGAGGCAGAACAATCAACAATTTTATTTATCTAGCCAAAGAGACCTACTATATATATACGAGCCTGTCACTCCCCTCTCTCATTCGTAAAAAGTGTGATTTACACTGCCATAAGCCAGCCTTGAGTCACACTTGCGGATAAGCGTCTAAACACTGATCCATGTGAAAGTGGGAGAAACCCCCCATACTGTAAAATTTAAAAGCTTTCCCCCACCCACCTTGGCCTTAAAATCCATTGTACAGAAGTTATTTCCGTACGATGGAAGTTCCGTTAGTAGTAAATATAACAGGACGCATGCGCCCTTTAGTCCATAGAGCATACTTATACACTCTGCGTGCATAAGTGGGCTCATGAAAATAGCTGTGGAGCCAGGCCAGTATAAGGAAATAATAATACATCACACCCTCCACTGGTATAATTATTTATCTATTTAAACTTTTCTAGTTCAGTGCAGAAAATTTGTATATTTATTACTTTGAAGTGAGCAGTTTGCAATGTGTAGACCACCTCTTTTGCATTCATTAGCACTTTATT
>WWET01000274.1:603933-618572 GCA_011038615.1 Limnodynastes dumerilii
TAAAAATATTTTAGAATATTTAATTATTTAATTATTTATTTATGTACTTTTAGAATGTTTATATATATATTTTAATTTATATTTTTGATTGCTCGTGTATGTAGGCAATCTATAATTATAATCATAATGTTTCTAGACCAGGACAGCACCCCTCAACGCAGCATTTAGATTGGCTGAAACGTCATGCATATTTTCTAGTCATTTAATTCATGAATTGGTGTATATGATATATACACATTTTATAATGCGTTTTATTGCACTCATTTCTGTTTAATATGTTTGATTGCACTTTAAACCTTTTAATGAGGTCTGATCGGGTTAGTGGTCATGGGATCCACTGGTAAAGTCCCCTATTTGACTGTAATTGTAATGGATTGAAATAATTTGTAATATCTGATTAGAACATTTGGTGCAATATTGGGGTCTATTCTCTTGAGTCTGTACATGTATTGTTTCTGCTGCAAGTTATGGATAGAGTTGTTTTATGCTAAGTACATTCATGAGCTGGGTCCGTTGATTGACTGTATGGTAATGGGATAGTAACACCGCCTCCCAGCCACTTAAAAGGAAGAACTGCACAGTGCCGCGACGCCCCCTGACAAAGTCTTGTGACGAAACTCTATCGGACACGGATCGTTTAGAGCGGTGCCGTTGGGAATTCCAGGACGCTGGGCGCTCACGGTAACAGGGTTATACCCAGGACTTTTGTTCATTACATGCTGATTTCACCAGTTCATCTGGTACGTTTTTAATTGTGAGCCTATTGGGGCAAACGAATAAACACTTTAACGCACTATGAAGCGCTCCCTGTCCTTTTGGCTATTTTAGATAATTCACCTCCGGGAGTAAGGACCGGATTTCATTTGGGGAAGCTGCGGTTCAATTGAAGAGAAGGACCTAGTGCTATTATTCACTACTATACAGTACTTTCTTTCTGTTGTGTTTGGAAACGTTTATTTATTTATTTTAAAATTTGACCTGTTATACTCCTAATTTAGCACCTTACAGCAGCGCACCAGTTATTCTTTCTACAATTGTTGACTCATATATATATATATAAAATATAAAAGAAAACAGGGGGCGCCTCGTAGTGCGGTAAATTTTATTAAAAGCAGAGCACTGCTATAACGAACAGATGCGCACCAGATATGAACTTGGTATCGGACATTCATACAAAGCAATCAGATAAAAACCACTCGCGGTTTCCAGCGTCCCGGAACACATGTCAGGTGGATACCTCACAGTGACCATCACAGTAGTATGATCAAGTCATGCTAGTCATGGAATTACTTCATCAGGGGGTGGGGGATACTAGTACAAGCGGTATCTTTTAAAGTCACAGACCAGTGGGTGTGTAGTTTCGTTTTTTAACCCTTACTGCAACCTCAGAGCAGATAGCTCAGATATAGGTGGTCTGACTCAAAGATTAATAGCCGATATATAAGAACTTACAGAGAATAAAATGACAACAACAATAAAAATAGCTATAAAAATAGCATACAGACATATACAAATGATTTGGTAGTTACATAAAGATTTCACCATAAAAGTAATGCCCTAACACAAATACTGGAATGAAAGGTTGGCAATACAGGGACAGACTAATTATACACGATACTAACATTTTTAATTTTAACCCTTACTGTAACTTCAGAGCTAAAGACTCAGACAAATAGTCTGACTCGAAAATTAATAACTGGAATATGTAAACTTACACAAAATAAATTAACAACAATAAAAATGGCTATAGAGATAATGAACAGACATACACACATGATCTCGTAATTACATAAATATTACACCATAAAGGTATAATCCTGACACGAATACTGAATTGAAAAGGTTGGCAATACAGAAACAGACTAATTAGACACAATATTTTTATGGAAACAGGGTAATCTCGAACCCCTTATTTAGGCCATGGGGTGCTAGGGTGTCCAGAGAGAAGGTTTCTCTCTGGATCAATCTCAATTCCCTATCCCCACCTCTATGGTCTCCAGGTACCCATTCAATCCCTTTTACCTTGAGGGTATCTATAGAACCCACATGGAACTCTGCAAAATGTTGTGACTTTAAAAGATACGGCTTGTACTAGTCTCCCCCACCCCCTGATGAAGTCATTCCATGATGAAACACTTTGGGGCGGAGATTAGCATGACTTGATCATACTACTGTGCTGGACAGGTATCCACCAGACACGTGTCCCGGGACGCTGGAAACCGTGAGTGGTTTTTATCCGAGTGCTTTTTATAAATGCCTGATACCAAGTTCATATCTGCTACGCATCTGTTCATTATAGCAGTGCTCTGCTTCTAATAAAATTTACCACACTACGAGGCGCCCCCTGTTTTCTTTTATATTTCACAGATTTACCTCCCGGCTCAAAGAACCGAATATTCCCAGGGGAGGAAGTGGTCCTAATTGAGAAGGATCTAGTGCTACAACCATGAGCCTTATAAGGTCATTGGTCATTGGTCACTTTATGTTTGACCTGAAGAAATGAGTGAGAGCACCTGTTAGTTTTATATATATATATACACACACACACACACACACACACACACACACACACACACACACACACACACACACAGAAAAGCCTTTTAAGTGGCTGGTGGCTTATCATATATTTGCAAATGTATGTAACAAATTCTCTGACTTCTCTAACACAGAATGTTATGGATTGTTATTGGTTAATTGCAAGAGTGCTGGGGTGTCTTTTCTGTATTTGTATAATTTCCCTATACCTTGCAGCACCTGCTTTATAGTAACTTATACATTTATTTGAGTAAATTCCATTTTGTGTGTTTGTTTTAAAGCTTGATTGGAATAGCAGCTGACTCAGAGTAGCTGTTTTGGAGACTTGGGGACCTCTGCCGAGGGTGAGTTCTCAATTTAAAAATACATGATATATGACCCAAAGTTGGGAGTTAGGACCACCAAAACAGAGAAGCCTTGTAAGTGGCTGGTGGTTTATCATATATTTGCAAATGTATGTAACAAATTCTCTGACCTTTATTTTAATGATAGAATGTTATGGTTTGTTACTAGTTAATTGCAAGAGTTTTGGAGTGATGAATGCCACTGCCAGGACTATAAAGGGGCTTCTGGCCAATGATTGCCTGGCAGATCCCTGCCAGCTCTGATTGGCTGCGTGACCTGTCAGTAACTCAGCAGTCAGAAGGTCATAAAAAGGCAAAGGGATGAAGGGCACACCCACTATTAGAAGCAGCTGCTAGTAACAGGCCTGTGCAGGGCATGAACGGTGCAAAGGCCTGCAGGGAATGATTCTCACAGTGGCGATGGAACAGAACAGTGAGGTCCAGCTACAGAAAAGGTATGAACTCACATGTTGCCACGACTAGCTCGGCAGCATTTAACAATAATTCCCAGTACTAGATAATATTACAGTCATTTTAAAGTAGTTTATAAAATAGGAAAAATAGTTTATTTATGGCATGGTAGAATAGATGCAATTAAATGAGTTGTTATAAAAGACACAATATAGTTAGTTACCTGTTCCCATGAACATGTGATGCACAGAAGGCAAAGCTGTAATGAAGAAGTGTCGGGTCAATCACGATCCCAGCCTCAGCATGCTCAATCAGCTCTTTTAGGTAACAAAGATGTCGATGGCAGCCTCGCACACCATATCGGGCACAATATTCATCTAGTACAAAAACCTGACCAGGGCTAAACCAACCCTAGACATGAGAAGAAAAAAAAAACAACATTAAACATTCAACTGGATATTTAAGCTTGAAAATGAAACACTCACTATCAAAAATTCTGTAGCATTTCAGTTATACTTCATGACTGACCACTGTTAAACTAAACTTCATGCAGATCTTTCAAACTATAGTATTATTTGCTCAATCCAGAAGAGATATTTACATTTTCTTTTCCACCTTTATAACATTCCTAAGGGATCTATTACTGTCAAAAAAGC
The DNA here is from genome assembly GCA_011038615.1 of Limnodynastes dumerilii. NCBI lineage: Eukaryota > Metazoa > Chordata > Amphibia > Anura > Limnodynastidae > Limnodynastes > Limnodynastes dumerilii. The sequence goes on from WWET01000274.1 coordinate 607,883, forward strand.
TTCTCCAGCTATTTCAGTAACACTGGGCCGTATTCAGACCTCCGGCCACATTGCACATGCGGCCGGAGTTTACCGATATGAACTACTGCGCATACGCAGTAATTTTGTTACGACATCTACATTACTTTTTGCAATGTAGATTGCGTATACGTGGTCTTAAAGACCACGTATACGCAATCTACTTTGCAAAAAGTAATGTAGCTGTCGTAACATAATTACTGCGCGTGTGCAGTAGTTTATATCGGTAAACTCCGGCCGCATGTGCAATGCGGCCGGAGGTCTGAATACGGCCCAGTGTCATTACTGACCCAGGATCTCTGCATGAATTCACACAATTCCGCCTGTGGATACTTTCTGTCCAATGGAAGAAAGATAACATATTGGCCATTAGTTTAAATGCTTTGCTAATTATGTTTGTGTTGTATGTATGTCATATTATTCACTTCAGTCAGTTATTTAAATGACCATGCAGTTGTTTTTAAGGCACACAACTCAGTATAGGCTTTTAAAGAGAATTGACAACATGTAAAGCTGTATTGTTAATAAGTTATATTTGGGGAGACGAAGGCACCTTATTTTGGTAAAATCATGTCCAAAAATAAAAAGCCCTTATGCAAGAGCTCCTAATTGTAAAATATAGTTGCCAGTATATAAAGAGGGTGGCATATGTCTAGATGGGTAGCGTTTTTTTTAGGAACTTGGTACAAAGTAAAACAGTGCGGATTCCATGTTAGCTGTAAATTTTCAAACAAATAGTGTCAATATGCCTTACTGTTTTTACTGGTATTATAATATTTTATTATTTTCATACATTAAAAAAAAACTTTTGCGTATGGAAACACAATGCTGTTATTTATAATAATATTAATAATAATTAATTAGTAAGTAACATATACATATATATAGTATAGTACATATAGTACATACATATAGTATACATATATTAGCATAGGTATCAAAAGCATAATGAATTCTAGTCATTATATATTAGTTCATTGTTTGTGAATATAACCAGCTCTTTAGTGTAAGGCAAAACTGAATGATATGAATTGAATAATATTGAATGTATTCAATATTAAACGTTTGTTAATAAACACACACACACATATAACTTTCTTTGTTGAACACTTTATTCTCATATAATTTAACTTTGATTTCTCTACTGTCCAAATTCCATATAAAATATATAATACATAAAAGAAGTGTTGGTCTCTGTAACCTCCACAACTAAGGTTTCTATCACTAATCTTTCAGTAGTTTTCTGTATGAAGGAGCTTTTAAGCCACATTTCATAGCTGGCTTGAGTCTGTACTCCAGGTATTGTGTGGCACAGCAGTAATCTGCTCGTGTATCATTTTCAAATTTGAGACCAATAAATTTGAAAACCGAATCACAGATACTGAATGCATTTAGGGAACAAAATGCCAGTTTGTAGCACTTAATTTCTTCTAAAAATACATCCTAATACTTACCAAGCAAGAATAGGAATCATTTAATCGGTGATCCAACGTCAACTGTTGGAGCATTTTAAAGAGGGAGGAATGGTCAAAACTGCAGGGATTAGCAGATATAAATTCATCCATCCCATGTCTTTGCCCACGATCTGTGTCTGTTTGCAAAGAGAAGCATTTGTACAATACAATAGCAAAAACTGAAATACTACATTACATTTACACTTTTTTTTATTTCCTTCTATTTAAAAAACTGATCAACACATGGAGTACAGCTTAATTCACTGACAACTTGATGATATGACCTTGGTGCATTTCAAAGCACTTAGCAAACATTCAATCAAAAAGAGAAAATGGTCTGGGAAACAGCTCTACCACATTGCACATTTTCACCCTTGCATTGTTCTTTCTGGGAATATGTCTATAGAAGCACACACTACAAGATTACAAAAAACCTCCATCATAACTGCAATGCTACTTTCCAAATGGCAAACTAGAGCAGAAATGAACATGTTAGCAAAAGGTAGGTCACTTACAGTCTTTGTTTTGTGCTATGCTTTTAATGAGACAAACCTTGGTAGAGTGATGGGAAGTGTTGCATATAGCGACAAGAAAGGAATGTGTAACCTTCAAGCAAAAAAGGGAAAAGAAAACAGAGCAGTACATTCTAAGAATACATATCTTCTCCATACTATGCTGTTCTAAATGGTTGTAGAAGGACCAAACGTATTGTTCGCCACAGATGCATCTTTCAACGCCTTTAAACCCCGCGGGTTTATCAAAAGACAAGCTGTAATGATTGCTTTCGTTAATGGTATGTTTTGTTAAAAACATCCATGTGAATTATCTAGCACATATAGACAGTAAAAGCCAAGAGGGTTAGTTATCCAACAAAACATTAGCTCAGTTTGATACCAAAGTTCATTTTGGGTGAACAAATCATCTTAACATGGCCTCATACAAAGAGGCTTTTGACTCTTTGTTCCTTAAAATGTAAATGTCTATCTTTTTATGTTAGTTACCATAAATGTACCACACTAAGTGAACTGTCGAGATACAACTCACTACTAACCTGAGGTTTCTAAAGGGAAGAAGACAAAGGCTTATTGATTAATGCCAATTACAGTATCTGGTCCCTCATAAAACTCCATATTGATCTGTGGCCATGATGCTAACATAATCAGTCACACTGAGAAATTTAGCCCCAGATAATATTGATCCATGTCGAGTTCAACAGCCAACTAGATTTACAGATGGAAGAATTATTTAATTCAAGCTGAAAGATGTGCAGCTTCACATTTTTCAGTAGATATCCTTACTAATTTAGATCACTCAGCTTAACACTGTCAAAGCAAGAGTCACATTCATCTGACAGACTTCACAAAGTAAATACAGGACAGAAACACAAAAGGGAGTGCACAGTTCTAGCTTTAGGTGTAAGACAGAACAAACAGAACTTGCTTCAATCTATCTATCTATATATATTCTCATATTCAAGCAGGACAAATTAATAACATTGATGTTGTCTTAACAAGAGTAGTCAACTTAAAACCATATGGTGTACTCAGAACTTTAATTTTAGTGGTGTCAACAGCAAAATCAATTTCTAGGGGAGGGTAAGCCATGCTATCGCATGGAGCGAGCCCCTAGATGACTTAAAGTGGGGCACCCAGTAGGGCAGCCCCCCTTTAGGCCCTTCAGACCTCCCCCGGGCCGCAGTCATATAGACCGTGGCTCACACAGACGCAGACCGCATTACATAACAGATGCATCCAGCATCATTAAGATGAATAGTACTGGGTATACAGGGCTCCTACAGGAGTGTTATTCATTGCAACAGATTTCCCACAGGAGCCCTGTATACCAAGTACTATTCATACAAGCACTGGCTGCGCCGCAGAGGAAAGAACAAGAGGGAGGAGGTAAGTAAGTTTATTAATAGGGTTTTAATTAAAAAAAAGTTATTTATGGGGGCACAAAAGAGGCTATTACATTTAAGGGGGCATAAAAGGAGGCTAATACATATAAGGGGGCATAAAAGGAGGCTAATACATATAATTGGGCACTAAAGAAGGCTGACACATATAAGGGAGCACAAAAGGAGGCTGATACATATAAGGGAGCACAGAAGGAAGCTGGCACATATAAGGGGCACAAAAAGAGGCTGATACATATAAGGTGAACAATTGGAGGCTGGACACACAGCAATTGGCAGAAGTGGATAACTGGGCACATACAAGGGGATGGAAGTAAAAGGCTGGATGCATACCTTTTTTTTTAGTGGTGGGGGGGGGGCTCTAAAAACGGCACTGTGCAAGTGTATTCACATTTGTAACTTAAAATATAAGGCTAATCCTTCAGGTAATACAGTATTATTAATACAATACTAAAATATGACAGAACTCAAGTAAACATTTTTTCAGTTGACAAAATTGCCACACTGCAGTAATTCAGTCCACAGTCTCATATGTATGCTCCTACTGTTGTGTTCTCAGTAACTTTGTGCCAAATGTAGTACCAGCACAAAGAGAGGTCAGATGATCACCAGGATGGGTTGCTGACTGGTTGAAGGCTATAATACTACTACTGAGTTCCCTTACTAACAAAGAACTATATATGCATACTTTTAAAGTATGACAGAAAGTTAGCCATGGCTTGAAACGTTGCTGCTTTGCCAGCTTATTTAATTCGGCATACAAAATGATATGTACATGATATTAATAACATTTTTGTTAAGAGCATTGCTTACTTGACTGAGACATCTCAATGTGAGCATTTGTTCCTCTGGGATTTGATTTGTGTGCATGATTTGAAGCGATAGGTTTATAAGATTGTCCTGTTGCTCTATACATTGCTTGTACCCACAATATTCTATCTTGTTCATCATCACTTGCAAAAATAACAGTGTCACCTTCCTTTAGTGCATTGAAGAACCACCGGCCACCCTGGAGACCTGTCAAAATAAATATATGAAACAAATGTCTTTAACTGGTATTTTAGTTCACAGTATTCACAGAGCTGAGTCCTATAAATAACACAACAGGCGCTGCAACATCTTCAATGTAACTAGTTTACTGGAAAAACTTTAGACGAAAAAAATATTCTTACAACATGTGAGAGAGGAACGCAGTACCTGACTGAGGATCAGTGTAATCCACTGTGTAGCCTTCAAGCTGCATTAGTTCCTGGGGCTCTGCTTTCTTTTCCCTGTAACTACACATAGCAAATGTGTATTGGCTCACCTAAGTAAGCAGAGAAGTGTCATTATATCATTAAATAAGAATTTCTGCAAAGCAGATGATTTCCAATACTATACCAATACTTGTTCAATTACTAAGTATTATCAATTCTCAATGATCAATTTCATTCTACTGCAACTGGGAAAATCTGTACATTGAATTATTGATATCTGGCACAAAAAACTACAACAACTAGAGGCATTAGAATTGTCAATACAAAATAAATACAATTTGGTTTTATCTTTAATTTGGATCATGTCTCATAGCTGTGCCATTGCCAATTCACATATTCAAAAGTGAGATTTACTTTGTCAAGTTATCTAAGGCACCTGATTCAGAAAGCTACAGTATTTACACATCCATTTGCCTTCTACAACTTGACGCAATGACAAAACTTTTCTGGATATAACAATAAAAACTAGTGTCTTAGGGAATCCCACAGAATAGCAGAACAGAATTTTCTGTTAATTAACAAGACCAAACAAACTTAACGTTTATAGATTTGTACACAGTTCTTATTATATAACTAATTACACAAGCCAAAAAAAATGTATGGATATTCTAAACTTTTTTGTATTACAAATAAATCACTTTGGGGAACAACTTGCAATGGTTGTATATTTTGTTTTTTGTTTAATAAATAGCCCAACAAGCTTTTTAAATACAAACTGACATTGTGGCTCTGATTCAAAGGTGACATGACTTAAGTTTCATTTTGAAATAAAACGTAGATGCCCACAAAGTATATGCAGTGCAGGCAGTTTACAGTTAAGGTTTTATTTTTTAGTGGGTACTCTATACATATACTTATATAGTACCCATGGATCAGACTATCAAAATGTTTTCATTTTTTGTCCATTTTCTATAAATACACAAATCTATTCTTTAAAACAACTTTCTATCAACCAACTCGAGGGCAAAAAACAACATTTAAAACCAATATGATAAAAAAAAAATAAAAAAAAATCAAACTCCTTTATTTTGTACTGTTGCATCTAGATTATTACCAACCTACTTTAATGTACTGATCTTTTATCAGTATCCCTGATAAAAGATCTTATAACTGAAATGTCAGAAAAGGAATAAAGTATCTTTATGATTTTAAATCCTTGAATGGCACTTGTTATTTTTGATTATATACAGACATACAATGCCATATATCAACAGAAGAGGCAACAAGGGCCAATTCAATGAAAGTAAGGAGAAAGAGAGAAAGAAAGAATGAAAGAAATATTTAGGTATTTGAAGGTAGCCAACTTCAATCCTAGGATTTGTTGCTTTGTGGCCTTCCTCATTATATGTGCCAATAGAAGCATGCAGAGAGATTTCTACATTTAGATATTTATTTGCTTATATATATTTATTTACTAGAATGTGCATATAGTGGTATGTAATTTCATTTCTTATATAGTCTGTGCATAAGCTTTGCAAAACAAACCTGAACTAAGACAAAGTAACGTTTCTTCCATCGTTTCCAAACCTTCTGTCCTACAGCAAATAAGTACCTAAGAAAAAAACCAGAAGGGGTCACACACGCATTCCGTTGGAATACATACAACCCTGCTCCCCCCAAGATCAGTAGATTTAAAGAGAAAAAAAAACGACCACATTTTGGAAATAGAATGAAGCACTTGTATAACAATGTTAATGAAACCTGTATTAAATTTAGAATAGTGGAATATTAAATCCATATTACCACTTTGATAGTCAAAATCGTGTTTCCTGTAAAATGTGCACCAATATTTGCATATGCAAAACCAAAATACATTTACATATCAGTAGTGCTGGACAATACACAGGAGCTGAAGCAGCAGAAATGAGTTGATAGTGCCTCTGTTCTGGAGAAAGAGCTGGAAAAACTGGAGCCCTGTGTAGACTCTAGCTGGCATAGGGAACCCCCAGCACTCCGTGAGTTGTAAAACTACAAGTCCCATCATGCTTTGCCAGGTATAATCTCTGCCAATGTTGCCACAGCATTCTGAGTGTTGTACACATATTTTCTATGACTTGAGCACAGAGAGGCTGTAATCACAGTAACAAGCAAAAGGATACAGAAAAAAAACCTTAGACAAAAAGTATATACATTGTATTTAAACCAATTACCAATAACATTTACTGTATGTATATAGCTTTTTGTTAGGGTTGTTAACATTATTTTTTTATTCTATCAATATGAATTTATGAAACAGATCTTGCTTAGTGTATTATCTTATTTATGTCAAATGTCACATCCCAGGAGAAAGACAAAACGGATGTACTATATCACGTGTCTCTTGATGTTTACAAGACTAATTTGGTCATATATTACTAAATTGGCCAGAATGAGCAGTCACTATAATAAGCACATCATTTCCTGAGGATTTCAGTTACATATCCATTATAAAGGAACACTGGCTGCCCTCTTAATTCTGTAATAACATGTTTTCATGTGGGATTAAACCAACAAAGGCTTTAACACCAATAGCACAAATGGGACATGTGATTAGTCAAGCAATGTGCAATAGTGATTTATCTCCAAAACGGAATTCAAAATAAAATCTTAAGCAAACACATGAATGCTTTTTTACATTAATTTGCAGTATATTTAAATATGTTTAAAACAAGTAATATACTAAAAAAAAAAAAAGACAGTTGACAAAAAATGGTGGTATATAATTATTGTTATAAGTGTGACTATTTATTTAGGATTTTTTTTTCTATTTTTTCAAATGTATCTGTTTCCATTACAATCCAATAACTATTTTAGGATTGCAGATCAAAGAATGTTGTTTTATTTATTGTTATTTTTGCACAATTTAATGTTAAGTTTTATGATTAGACATTTTTTCTAATTCATATCAAATACAGCAATGTTAAAAGCTATTGTGTGGAATGTTACTTTTTTTTTATAATATGTTGTTAATACAATGTAATATTACTATATTATTTTTTTTTACAGTTAGGTGGAACTATCCAAGCTAATGACGTTTAAATCAGAGACTTGTAGGTTTCCTTTATTCTCAAGTCAAATTTAACAACCAAGGAAATTTCTAATCATTTCATATCTTTAAAAAAATATTTCAGAATCTTGAAACCTTGTGCCTGCCAATCCCAGGGCATGACATAAAACATTGCAGTTTTGTTTTATTCTGGTGATGGGTACAAAAAGGAATATGGCAATTTATGTGCACAGAGTCCATGCTGTGACAGTTCATGGTTATACTTCAAGATGAAAAATCAGCACTAATGAATAGCTGAAAAACATAATTATACACTGAATACTGGAAGTATTCAGCATAGAAAATGTGGAAAAGGGCAGTTACTACTTCTCATAGACCATTTTGATTTCTTCTCTTTATTGTTAGGAATGAAGCAATCTACAGCTCGAGAAAAATCCTCTATTTTTACAAGGCTTTCTTTCGCTTAGACAATGGACAAAATACAAGAGAGAAAAATTCAATACATGTAGCCAGCAAGTCCAGCAAAGGGCTTTCTTAAAGAGAAAAATCTCAGTCAAGGTTGAAAGAGCAATTAATGCAGTCTCAAAAAACTGGGTCATTCTGATGGAGTTGGGTTAACATGTGGCAGAAGTAATCATCCACTTGTGAAAATGATTTTCAGTTCATTCTCAAACACCTTTCAAACACTCATGATCCCATTTAACTGACAACAATACAGGCTATAGGGACCAAATGCCCACAGGCACTTTCAGTCAGCAGCGCACGTTGTACAGCAAGGATAAAGGAAATCTTCCCAGAACTACATTCCATCTATTATCCCTCACCACAAGATTAAGCCATTTTTTGTTTCTGCTTAGGGAAGAAGAGGAGCTACACAATCATGACAACAATGTAAAAAAGGTCATTCAACAGTAAAACGGTAAAAACTTTACTCCAATGCTCTCAAAAGCAAAGAAAATAACAAAAACATGTTATTCCGCTTCTAGAAACAATAAATAATCACCACCAATCACCGTTGAATAACAATAAAAATAAATAAATCCTTGTCTTAAACTTCAAACTGGAATCAATGGAGCCATCTGAACTTCGAGCAGGGAATTTAGTGATCACTTTCCAAAGTTTCAAGTGCTGCTTCAGATCTGAAGAATGTGGGGAACACGACAACATTTTATCTTGCTGACAAAAAAAGAAATGCCAGTAAGCTTTGATCATAGGCACTTTATGTTACAAAGGCCTTGACTTGTAATAAGCTGTGTGAGCCCTATTAAACTATTTTCTCATTTACAATTATGGATTTCACTGTTTATTACCAAATGGAAAGTACTGATCACACAAAAAACATTCACATAAATCTCTCTTGGAAGGAGTAAACACCACAGACAAAAATAACAGCTAGCTGCACATGTCATTATCAACATATAAACACCATGCACTACATGGTCAAAAGATGGAACTCCTAAAAGGCTTATAAAGATACTCCCTGCTCTAAATAGAATGCAATGAAATACTTGTGAGTCGCTGGTAGACCTCAATACTTCTCTCCAAGCTTTAATAATAATTATGATTATTTTATGAATTTAATATGCAATGGGTTAAGAATAATGCTAGAAACACAAGACTAAGTTCTTGAGTTGTGACTGGAAAGTACATATGTCACATTCGTTTAAAAAAACCAAAATGAATATTAATCTTTCATTTTTCTAGAAAGTAGCAGGTTATGGATTATTTCCATGTAAATTAAATGAATAAAAATTACCCATAAAAGACATGTTGTAAAATGAAGACTTCTACAATACTACCTCAGCTTTATGAGAAATTACAGACTTAGAATCATATGTCTGTTAAGTTAGTATATTAAAACTACAGCAGTCATTTTCAACTCCATAAAGATGTGAATAGTAGAGTTATAATGACACAGGGCACACAGCGCAGTCTGCCCTTGGCAAGCTGTCTCCAGCTACCACCTATTGACACCCGACAGCATGCTGTTAAGCTGATGCCTCATATCCCCAGTTGTCACCACGGCATGAAACACAAGGCAGGTTAAATTGTGAAAATTGCTCTAAGGCCCACATGAGTGCTTTGCTTATTCCTCTCTGTTTTATGATAAAATACAGCTATAGCCATATCCATCCATATGCATTATGTATCAGTCTTATTTGTGCTTATTGTTAGACAAAATCAGCAAAAGCAAAATAGTTTTCCCCTTAAAGTCAGCGTTTAAAAAACATGACAACATTTATTATATAATGCATTTGAAACAAACAGCATAACAAGTATACTTCTATACATGTCACTGCATGCCAATGCTTTGTTATTTTTATTTCAAACTTACATACACACACACACACACACACATATATACATATATATATATATATATATATATATAATTCAGCTGTTATTGTAATATGAGCAAGGTGCTCAAACACGGTTACCTAGAGATTGTACAAAGTAACTGATAACGGAAAAGACTTGACCCTGCTGCAGTTATAAATTAGACCTCTTCACTCCTGTTTGCCCTGGAATACGTAACACATTTTACAAACACCAAATACATTAACCCCATATAGGAGTGTACAGACAATAAAGTATCACAACATAGGAATGAGCACAAATTGATAGTGCATAAGTCTATATATATATAAAGCAACAATTCTGCTAAAATTTTATATAGCATTGTTCTCTACTGCAATTATCTATCTATCTTTTAAATTTAGTTTGTTTAGTATAAAAAAATATTTTAAAAAATCACACAAATAGCAACAATAAAATTAGTCATACTGCTCCTAGTTACTGATTAAAAATTGGAGCACTAGTCATATTAAGAGAATAAGCATATCATTATAATAGTGTTTTTCCATTATAATCTTACTCATTTTGTATTTTGTATGATGTGCATACACACAGGAATTTCTGTAATATCCTAGAATGGGTTGCTTTAGAAATTGCAGGTCTGCACGTGTCTATCGTATATTAATTTGTTAAATGTATAAAATAATATACTGCTGCTTCTGTTAGAAACATCTACATTAAAGGGAATAACAATCTTAAAATCTGA
>WWET01000274.1:621126-639366 GCA_011038615.1 Limnodynastes dumerilii
AGAAAGTCTAGCCTCTTTTTTCTGTATGTATATATATACATACAGAACGGGTACATACGGGTTAGGTGCTAACTCATTCGTGCAGCACCTAACCCGCCCCCGTTTTTAGGTACCTTATGGCACTTAAGAGACAATGGGCCTGATCCAGACCTACGCCCGCCGTCCTAAGCGTAAGATCGGCTAAATCCGTAGGAACAGCGTAGGGACGCTGGAGGGGGCGTCCCCCTAGCATCCCTACGTTAAGGTTAGTGAAGGTGGGCGGGGGGGAGGTAATATAATGAGGGAGGGAGGGCTTAGCGGTAGTACACTCGTGTACGCCTGCACAGGGGGAGTGTCGGGGAGAGTGGACGCCGATACACTGTGCTTTAGTAAGCCCAGCGCATCGGCATAGGTCTGGATCAGGCCCAATGCCTCTCCCTGCCTCCCGCCCACCCTTCCTGGCTAATCTAAATCCCTCCCACTTCTAGCTAAGCACACCTCTTTCTAACTAAACTACTTTACCTAACTACCTACAACCAGAGCTTCTTAGGTGTGAGAACGGTCCATGGTTATCAGTGATCCATCTTGCAAACCTTCTAAAGAAACTTTTTGATTGTAACTTACACAAAAAAACCGCAAGAATTCCCTAAACGGACCCCTCAAAAAGTTGCCATTTCATGCTATAACTTGCCTCTCAGGAAAGAAGGTGGTTGTTATTCTAGATTTCTCACAGTAAAGCTGACCATACATTAGTGTAATTATCATTGCCAGCAGGGGGTGGCCAATAAATTGGACAAATTTCGCCTAGGGAAATGTCACAATATCAGCGCCAATTACCTCTCCTGCTGGGACCAATAATCCTTGCTGTAGAGGAAGGGGCTACTGTGATTGACATGAAGCTCTTGAAGTTGGTTGGCTCCATGTGGATATCAAGAGCTTAGCCCCAACCAGAGCATTTCTGATATGATTGGCCATATGGAAAATTCATCCTGGCCACTCATTACAGTGAGTGGCCCATACTCTCAATAATTATATAAATCGGGATAATAAGAAGTAGTAGTAGTAGTAGTGTATGGCCAGCTACTAAGCAATTAATAATAGTTTCTTACAGATAATCAGTCATAGATAAAATTAATTATTTTCATACCAATCCAGCACTACACTTGCATTCTTATCTGGATTGCTCATAAACCTCCCATTATTTATAGGATTTTCCCTTATACAGCAAGTGCTCTTGCTATGTTGCAGACTGGATTTGACCTAGTATATCTCCCTGGACCTACGATTCAGGGGTGCAGATCCACAATTACGCTGGCACTGCATTTGGAGCTATGTACACAGTGTCAGCTGGATCCAGACTTCTGTGTGAACGCATGGGGAACCACTGCCCCTGCTCATATAGAGTTCTAATGCCAGGAGCATAGGTTAAGATTTCTGATCTGGGGCAGATTGGTTTAAATAGCACAATGGGCATTTAAGAAGTCCATGCTGAACTCGTTAAGTATCAAACCCCTTCCCCTTGCACTCATATCCATCTGTCATAGTAAAAAAAATTGAAAACTTTTTTTTAATTTTTTTAAATCTTCTCTGGATAGCGTGGATCCGGACGCGAGTGCTGCAACTGAAACTTGCCTATGGGCAGATACAAAGAGAAGGAGTTTTTCCAACCCTAGTGACCAATTTAGTCCAGAGATTAAATTCAGTACAGGGGCGGATTAGCCATAGGACTTACAGGGAATTTTCCTGGTAGGCCAGTGGTCTCTGGAGGCCACTCAGCAGCACTTTATTTTATTTGAAGAAACCTATGATGTTCACTATCATGGGTGGTGGTTGCTAAAATTAAGTATGTATGGACTGGAGATCATTAGGATGTTGTTATAAATTATGGGGAACAGTAGTATCGCGCTAGGAAAACAAGCAGCTATTTCTACACAATCGGAGATCTATCAATCTCCTGGAAAAACTATATGAACAATAAAAGGATTGGGTGTATAAAAAAGGCACTACAATTTATCCTGAAGTGTTTGTAAATAAATGAATAAATAATTATAGGGGGTAGGATTCAGTAATACAGGTCCATATATAAGATCCCTAACGGGTCCATATGCTTCCCACGTTGCTCCCCTCTGTGGGGAGAAAATCCAGAATATAAAAGAAAAAGTGAATAGAAATAATAAGTTTTAATGTCAACAATCCAAAAACACAAGTAGATACACAATTAATACCATTAAAATTCTAAAAGCAGTCTATACCGCAAATTGGAGGTCCATAGGTAAAACGTGAGGCAGCTAGCGTGATGAAAGATGAAAGTCCCGGGTAAACGCCGCCATCCACGTTCCGTCTTCCTCTGGTCTCTGGTCTGGGCAAGTGCTGGATCGTGACAGCAGCATCCATATATATGGACCTGTATTACTGAATCCTACCCCCTATAATTATTTATTAATTTATTTACCAACAGTTCAGGATAAATTGTAGCACCTTTTTTATACACACAATCCATTTATTGATCATTAGGATGCTGAATGTATTGAGTGGTTGTCCCTAGGATTCTTTATGTATTGGGTGGTAGTCACAAGGATTCTGTATGTATTGAGTGGTGGTCACTAGGATGCTGTATGTATTGGGAAGTAGTCACTAGGATGCTGTATGTATTGGGTGGTGGTCACTAGGATGCTCCCCCAAAAAAAACCAAATAGGTGTATCTAAAGCGCTGGATAAAATTACATCAGGTAAATGAAATAATGTAAATCTAAAATATTACTAATAATTAACCACAATTAACCACATAAATTGACCTCTTAGTTATATATATGAACCAAGTCAGATAAAAGTTCATCTGAGTGTAAGCGGCATACAAGTAAACAATCAGTCCTCTCAGCACCGGAGTTCATCCGAATAAGAATTCAATAGATGTGTGGAAACCACTATTCCTCCTCACAGTATGTGGAATACATGAAAAAAGGGGAGAGACAAAATATAAATATGGCCAAAAAATAGAAATATGGCCAATTCAAGGTCGCGCATTTTCACACAAAAATGCATGTGTGAATCGCCGGCATCCTGCTTTCGACAATGTGTTAACCGTGCTTCTGTCTAATATATCAGTTGAGTGGAAGGTGGACGCGCGAGTCGTAAAGGACACATTTTGCTGTGTGCATACATTTAATAAAAAAAAAAAGAAGATGCGGAAATGCAAAATGGTATTTTGTTTTATTTTGTTTTTTATTTAAAAGAAATTTAAATTGTGAACTATTTAATAGTTGTATGTGTAAAAATTAGAAACTAATTTGTAATATTGTGTTTTAATTTACAGTATCCAACAACATACAAAAGAAATCTGCCCATTTTTCTGATTATGAAAAATAACATTTATTTGTAACATACAAAAATAAATCATTATAAATGTTATAAAAACTGCGTGTGCATTAATCAAACAAAAAAAATCTCACCTATGTTCAAATTCCTCACAGTTAAGCTGGCCCTACACTAGAGCAATTATCGGCCCAAACACCCAATTATCAGGTGATCGGGCCAAAAATCGCTCTAGTTAATGGCCAAGATCAATTTTTAAACATAGAAACATAGAAACATAGAAAGTGACGGCAGATAAGAGCCACATGGCCCATCTAGTCTGCCCATTTGTTTATTGAAAACTATACTGAACCTAGACCCTATTTACCCTCAATTTGGGTTACAATTTAGGATACCCTTATATTTATCCCAAGCATGTTTAAATTGCTCTACTGTATTGGCCTCAACCACCTCAGATGGGAGAACATTCCATTTATCTATCACCCTTTCAGTGAAGTAATTTTTCCGCACATTTCCTTTGAATCTACCACCCTCCAGTTTGTATCCATGCCCTCGTGTTCTATTACACCTTTTCTTTTGAAAAATGGTACCCTCCTCTAGCTGGTCACAACCCTTGATGTATTTGAAAGCTGCTATCATGTACCCCCTCTCCCTTCTCTGCTCCAAGCTATACATGTTTAGTTCCTCTAGCCTTTCTTGGTATGATTTGTTACAAAGGCCATGGACCATTTTAGTTGCTCTTCTTTGCACAGTCTCTAATGTATTTATGTCTTTCTGGAGATATGGCCTCCAGAACTGAACGCAGTATTCTAGGTGAGGGCGTACCAATGATTTATAAAGGGGCATCACTACTTCTCTCTTTCTGCTACTAATTCCTCTCCCTATGCAACCAAGCACCTGACTTGCCTTTTTCATTGCTTTGTTACATTGATTGGCTACCTTCAAGTTACTGGAAATAATGACTCCTAGATCCCTTTCCTCCTCGGTAGATTCTAATGTAATGCCATTAAGGAAATATTGAGCCTTTGGGTTTTTATGTCCTAAGTGCATGATTTTGCATTTTTTGGCATTAAACTGCAGTTGCCACACTCTTGACCATTCCTCCAGTCTACCTAGATCATCCCTCATAAAACGTCCAATAAATGTACCAGAAACGCTCCGGTACGATTACTGGATTTTTAAACATGTTTGATTTAAAGGGGCTAGTGTCCGATATTTTAAGGGAGCCAATCAGCAAGCTGGACGCTGCTGCAGCTCTATGTATAGAGCTGCTCTGACAGCTTACAAGTATACCTTCAAAGCTGTCAGAGCAGCATAGTGCATAAATCCGCAGCAGCGGCTATTGCAGGAGTACAGAGAGGGAGCAGCCGAACCTGCACTGTGTGAAGTGCGGTTCTGGCTGAGCCCTGTCTGTACTACTCCCTGCAATAGACACTGCTGCAGATCTATGCACTATGCTGCTCTTACAGCTTTGAAGGTATACTTGTAAGCTGTCAGAGCAGCTTTGTACATAGATCTGCAGCAGCGACTTAGAGAGCGCTTCCCCCCCTCTTCTGCTAGGATTATCGGTCCCAGCAGAGGAGGTGTATGGTGCTGATAACAGGACATTTCCTTAGCAGGAAATCATCCCGTTTATCAGCTCACCCCCTGCTGGGACTGATAATCGTCCTAGTGTATGACCAGATTTACAAATATTCCTGCAGATATCCGTTTCTTTGTTTGTTTTTATCTTTATTAAATAGTGTTGTAGCAGCTGTATTGCTTTTTTGTAAATGAGTCACATGTCTGCCTTGAGGCATTTTCCAATTAAAAAACTGTTTTAAATACGCTTGCACCATGGTCAGGGATGGTGCATAGAAAAGTAGTAAGCGCTTGCAAACTGTACTGTATACAAATAAACACGGATTCATAAGCTGGCGGAGACGGAAAAATGGCATTGCATGCGCCTGATTATGACTGACAATACGATTCTTGTGCATGCACAGTGTGCAATTCCGCTACGCATACGTCTAAATTTTGCACGGATACGCAACTCTGAATCCGGACCTATATCTATTTATTTATCTATCTATCTATACAGACAATATACAAACTCATACAATATATAAATAGATCCGCACATACACAGTACAAATAGCAATAAGTATTTAATCTGTGCAAGCATCCCAGTCTAATTACTACAAATGTAAAATGACAGCCTAATTAGCAGTGTTAGTCTTGGCAATTAAAATAGCACTTGCACCCTATTAGACCCCATGATTTCCCCCAGCTCTCCCATCAGCAATTACGAGCAGAATGATTAAAAACCAGTACATAGTAATTTGCTCTCCAAGGATACAGCTGAAAAATAAACAGTTCCATATTTGTAGCTACTGCAATTATAAGCCTAGGAGATACTATTCCCATTATCAAATCATGATCACATGTATCAATTACCAGAGTGTACTCTGCTGTTAATCACATCATTATGAAAAATTTTTATTTTTTTACACAAAAACCACAACCTTTCTATCAGGGTATTTTGATACCTATGTAAAGAAAGAAAGAAAGAAAGAGCTTTAAAAGTAATTTACAACAAAATCAGCAATCATGCATAGCAGAAGAAAAAATTTAACAAAAAAACAAACAAATAAAGCATTCACACAGGTATAAAATAAAATATATAAGGATATAAATTCTAGGCCAGGCACAGAACAGTCTGTATGACTGTATGATGAAAATATATGTCAAGAGGCTACAGGCCATTTTTCCCACAGGGCTGAGCTTGGAGTTATGGGGAAATTTGCTTATATAAATAGAACTCTAATGGTGGCTGCTTTTCAGCCCCACAGGGGTTCCCTAAGAGCCAGGTCTATAAGGGTTTTTTTTATTTTCCTAAGCTTATTGCAATGTCACAGAGGAGGGATGCCAATGGATAGGGTTAATAATAAATATGGTAACGAAATATCTGGGGGAGACTTTTATTTGTTTTGTGTGTTCATAAAACTAACTTTTTTTCTCCCAAAGCTTTACAGAGGCAGCAACCATGGATTTTAATGCACTTAGGTGCAAGTGTAAACCTGAACAATAACAATTTGAACTGCAAGGGGAGGCAAATTTAAATTGTTAAAGCAGAATGAGAATTGAGAAGTGAAGTTTCTTAGCTCAACTCTATTTTATACTTTAAACATAAAGCTATGCAGTATGTGAGTTCTATGCGCAAATGTATAGTATTATACCTACAAAAATAATTAAAATCAAGCAGCACCCCATAATTTGTAAAATGGTTTAGCCAAGCTGTCCACTTGCTCCTGTTTTGCTCTTACTCTCAAACTCTGCATCAGCATTTAATGTACTTTTAATTGCAAACTCTAGGTATGCATAGTATATATTACACTGACTGGTATAGTACTTAATCTGCATAAAGCACAATTGTTTTATAGAACCCTACCTTAACTTCTCCGCATGGATCTGCATCGATACAGGAAGGGCTGCTGTTCGCCCCTCCAGCCCTTCATTAGATTGCCTATCCTAGCCTGCATGGCGGAAGTAAAGGGCCGGTCCCTTCCTCAGATTTTCTAACATACGGGAACTGAGTTTCGTATGGTAGAAGTTACGTCAGCTTAAGAGAGTTCCGTAAGTCTCCTGATTTACCTAATTCTGGAATAGGCCCTACATTTAGCACTCTTAAGTTATTGAAGCTTCAGCAGCTATAACTAAGTCAATTATTTTGTGGGTCTGCAAGAGACAAGTCTGTTATCACTGTAATCATGTTCTTTCATTTTTTTCTTTGTGGGCCCAGTTGATTGTGGACTGTAATCAGGAGCTCAGGACCTTGAACATTTTAAATTCTTAGGATAATGTATCAACTAATACTCTTCTATAACTACTGATTTTAAAATAATATTTTCAAAAGCAGTTTGAAAAAAGTAAAATTGAAAGTCCATGCAAAAAATAAACAAAAATAATAATAATAAAAAATATTTCCATAGCAGATTTGCAAACAGCTACATCTGAAACAGTGGCAGGTTGTGGCCACCGGAGGACAGTCACGTGCTAAGGTGAGTAGCTTAGAGGAGAAAGGGTCCCACCGAGGAAGAAAGCAGAGAGAGATAGACCACTAACAGTCACTAGAGAGCTAGGAACAGGAGCTGGTCAGAACTTGCAGCTGGGAGGAAGTAGTACTTAGTACAACAAGGCTAAGAACAAGGAAGAAGCACTATGTGCAACAATATAATGTACTGGAGGTATAGCACTAAGTGCGACAATACAATGTACTGGCGGTGTAGCACTATGTGTGTTAGTGTAATGAACAAGAGGGATGGCACTATGTGCCCCAACACTGAGTACTAGTAGAGAGCTTAGGGCAATAACACTATGTGCAAATGGAGTGGCACTATTTGCAACAAAACAACGTGCAAGTGGATAGCACAAAGGTTATAATACTGTGTGCAGATGGTCAGGCACTAATACAGCAATATAATGTGCAGCAATATGAAGTGTAGATGGAGAAGCACTAAATGCAGCAGCAATGAAAGTGCAGATGGAGTGGCACTATGTGCAGCAATATGACGTGCAGATGGAGTGTCACTATGTGCAGCAATACGAGTGAGGATGGATAAGCATCTGGAGCTTCCTAACAACATCAAATATCAAAAGTTAATAAGATGCAAATATATCTGCTTTTCACAAGCACAAGGATATTTGCACCTGACCGTAAGCAGTTTCAAATGATATATCTCATAGCAAGCATGTTTATTTATTTTATTCTGTGTGAGCTGCATTGTCCATAAACATGTCCTTACAATACTTAGCCTCCAGGCATAAAGGTACTGGGTGAATAAAATGGAGTTATATAGATAAAAGCGCTAATAGTGTGGGTCTTCAAAAAAATAAAATAAAGTAAGAATGATAAAAATCTACAATTAATAGTTAATGTCCATTCCTAAAGTCAACATATGGTGATGTAAAAAAAATATCAAATCAAAGTTAATTCATGTTTTCCTATTTTCTTCCCTACATAAAATCAGAATTCCCTGAATTTAGAAAAGGGAAAGGTCTTACTTTTGATTTGAAATTGTACTACAAAAAAAAGTCTAAAATGTAATCTTCTTAATTCATACCATGGGGGAATAATTAAAGTAACATTTGGATGAGGTTTTTATGCTAGTTTTCCATGTTTTTAAATTTAAGTGTAAATTTGTTATAAACCAAGTTTAAATACTACACTGTGGGCCCAATTCAATAAGGTACGATTTATGTGTCATTTATGGTACCTAAAATTCGGTGATTTTAATGCATACCTCTCAAAAATTAGCAGCATTAGCTTCGCACTACAAATAACGTGGGTGCGAAGCTAATTGAATAGACCTGTAAGTACATTTACAGGAGAGGTTGGTGTTCCACTATAGCAATTTTGGCTATGATTTTCTGTGTTCTTTCCTCTGGGTGACACAGAAATTAATATGTAAGTGCATGGTGTTACTTTTGATTCAGAATTGCTCTACATAATTACACTTTGTTCTTTATTTTTTATTTTCTCATCCTCTTCTTTTTATATAAGAAATATTTATTATGGGCAAAGAAAAAAAGGAAGGGGAAAAAATCCATGTAAAAGCAACAAATAACAATCCCATATTTATTGTATTGAACAATTATCAATTTTAGAATGTGACTTCACTGAATCGCTGTAGGACCAACTTAATTGCAAACTTTATCTGAGCACAAACAATGTCAGAAGTAGTTGTATTCATACATATATTTATATTATTTGCAAGTACTATACTGTAAGAAAAGGCTATATAGTATAGTAAGGTTGATTTTAACTATTTCACAATGTTAAAGACTCAAAAGAAATGATTAATTTTGCTACAAAAGACTTAGGGCCTCATTTACAAAAAACAATTTTTTTAAAATCGCCATAAATCGCATGATTTGACCCTCTAAACTCACATCGCGGTATTCACAAAGGGTCAAATCGCATAATTTATGTGTTTAAAAAAATCGCCATGGCAAACATCGCTTGACAGAAATCGTCCAGATATTTGCCATTCAAAACATAGAAAAAAAAAATTGTTGTATTCACTAAAGGCGAAGAAGAAATCGCCTTTAGTGAGACATAAAATCACACACAAAAAAAAAACGCAGCCAGAGATGAGCGATTTTACTGTGATCTCCCATCCCTGACCATCAAAATCACGTCAATGTACTTGACATGTGTTTTTGTGTGTGAAAAAAGCAAGTGCTGCATGGCTGAAAGCCTTAGCTATGCTGTGCTGATAGAACTACAAGGCTAAGCATTGCTTAGCCTTGTAGTAATATCAGCGTCAGCATGGTAAGGCTTCTAACCATGCTGCGCTGCGTGTGCTGTGTGTATAAAAAAAAATACAGTGTACAATATACATACTGAAATACATTACAATGTGTCCCTGTTAAATAAACATTTTCCCTGACTAATATTAACCCCTAATGTGTTCACTTACTTCCGGTGGTCCCGTGTCCTATACTAAGTGTAGTGTCATGTAGTGTGTAGTGTGTGGTGTAATAAAAATAATAAAAATGTTTCCCACTCACCGTTTGCTGTCATCTGTCTTGGGAAGCCTTGCTAGTTGTGAAGAATCTTTTTCTGTTGATTGGAGTCCTGACGTCTGCTTGCTTGCAGTGGTCTCCCCGTTCTCCAGCTCCGGCACCTCTGCATTTTCTGATCTTGCCACGGCGGGGATTGGCTCCTCCTTCTCTTCTTTGCTGCTCCTACTGCCATTCTGTCGCTAGGGGGCAGCCTTTTATTTAAATGATGACGTCAGAGGCCAGAGTGTAACTGACGTCATCATTTAAACAAAAGGCTTCCCCCTAGTGACCGAATGGTCATTAGGAGCAGCAAACAAGAGGAGGAGGAGCCTGTCCCCGCCGTGGCAAGATCTGAAGATGCAGAGGAGCCGGAGCTGAAGAACGGGGAACCCACTGCAAGCAAGCCGATGCCAGGACTCCAGTCAACAGAAGAAGATTCTTCACAACTAGCAAGGCTTCCCAAGACAGAGGACAGCAAACGGTGAGTGATAAAAACCTTTATTACGCCACCCTCCCAGCCTCATTACCCTCCCTCCCCCGCCTACCTTCACTAACTGCAGCGTAGTAATGGAGGGGAACGCCCCCTCCAGCATTACTACGCTGTTGCCACGGATGCCCGATCCACGACATCTGCCTGGCACACGCACAGATCGGCTTTTAAGCCGATCTTACATTTAAGCCCGGCGTATTACCACCGGGCAACTTAGGGCTGGATCAGCCCCCATGAAACCACTGCCTCAAGTCCTGCCCCATGATAGGCAACACTAGTATACTAGTGTTGCTAGGGACAGGGAGGGACTTGATGACGCAAATTGCATCAACATCCCTATTAAACCCCAAAATGTGTAATTAATAGTCAAGGGGCAGGGCTTAATGATTCCATTTGCATAGATCACGTCATTTATTCCCGCCTAAAGCATGTACATATAGCTTCGAAAGGAAGCTTTTAAAAGTCGACAACCCTGATTCATGGTAGCCACGCAGAATAGATTTATCATTGCATCATAATTGCATTGTAATGGTCTCATTGTCTATAACAGGGATTCTCAACCTGTGGCACGCATACCACTGCTTGTACGCATGTTTCCGTTAGGTGGTACACAGTGCTGTGGGTCCAGTAGCTAGGGGTGATGTGGAAGTACAGACAGAAGTGCTTATATAGCTTCTGCCGGCAGCTACAATTACTGTAAACAGGATCAGCAGATCACAGCAGAACTCTGTTCACGAGTAGAAGGGAGAAAGCCTCCTGCTTGCAGAGAAGGAAGAAGAGCCACTGAGCTAACGGAAATGGAGGAGGATGAGTTATACGGATGCTGCTGGAGAAGGTAAGTAAAGAAAGAGGTGTGATTGGAGTATGTTATGTGTGGAGAAGGAGAAACCAGAAGGGGAGAAATGTGTAATGTGTGATAAGGGATATATAACAGAAAGTGTAAAGATGTATTGTATGATTTGTGAAGAGGGATATAACAAAAAATGGCATAATTGTAATGTGGAGAGAGAGGTGTAATTTGTGCAGTGGGCTATACCAAGAGGGGTGGGGGGTAATTATGTGTAAAGAGGGATATAACAGAAGGGGGAAAGGTGTAATCTCTGTGTAGGATTATAACAGAAGAGAGTAAAGGTTTAATATATGGTCTATGAAAAGCGATATAACAGAAGGGGGAACAGTGTAATATTTCATGTGATAAGTGTAATATATAATCTGGGGAAAAGGATATATCTGAAGGGGGTATAATATGTCATGTAAAAAAGAGGGATGTAAAAAAATGAATTATTGAGCCTGATCATTATTTAAAATGATCCGCAACAGAGTTTATAAATGTTATGCTAACGGTTATATTTTGTTAAAGTTACTTCTTTTAAATTCAATAAATTCATTATTGCAAAGTGGTACTTCACCTGATTTCTTAGCGGGTAAGTGGTACTCCCCCCCAAAATAAAAAATTGATAACTCATAGCATTGTATAGTAACCTGAACAAAATAAAGAGATTGTTTATAACAGTGGCTATATATACATACTTATTTCAGAAGGCTGTATCTCTCTCTCTTGTTGGATTTGCATGCATTAGTTGTTTATTGGAACTTTCCAATCTCTGAATTCCACTCCCTTTTTGAAATTTGGGTTTGGCAGAAAGTGCGTGTGTGTGTTCTGTTCAGACCAAAGTGCATAGAGAAGCGGAGACAGGTGACATATTTAATGAAATAAAATAAAAAATGACCTTTATATACAGATTCTATACGGTTTTAATAAAAGGAAAAAAGTTATACTGTATGATATGGCAAGTACTGTCGTACAGTTTCAAAATCCTTTGTTAAATGTTCAATAATACTTTTACTTAAAAACAACAATTAACCGCCAAAATGACTCCAGGAGGCTATTAAATGCAATTAATGATGTAAAGATTACCTTATTGGGTATTTGTAGGGCTATATATTTAAGTGGTGAATGATTTTTAGCAAGGTGTTAATGGTGCTCAAGGGGGGTGAGTAAGTGTGTTCTATGTATAATAACTGGTTTAAGAGGAGTAGCCGGTGGAGCTTGTGCTCCAGGCACCGCCAAAGGGGGCCACATAGCACAGCCAATTGCCATCTTCAGATCCCTAATATACTGGTATTATATGCGGGATACTATTAGGGGCCTGGTATGGTACACTATATAATGTACATGTGTGGAATATCATGGGTCTGGGAATAAGGAGGATATATTAGGGGTCTGGGTATTGCACACTTTATACTGTATATATGGTATTCCCTCACATGTGCTTTATATAGTGTGCATTGTCCATAGATCTGTAATGTAAGGTAGACAGGAAGGGGCATTTGTAATGGAGGGGGGATAGGGAGAGAGATGTGTAATGTAAGTGACAAGGAAGGAGATGTGTAAATGTAAGGGGGGTGGGGAGGCGTGTATGGAGGGGGTGCAGGGAGGAGAAAGTACGGATGTGAGGCGTATTAGGTATTGGAAGTAGGTATGCCATTATGGGGAGAGACTGAAAGGCATATGTATAAGAGAGGAAGGAAAATATGTAATGGAGGGATGGGGGGGTAGGAGGGAATGTGCAATGTCAGCTATCTTCATTTTCTCCACAGACTTTCAGTGCAGTAATAATCAACGTGAGGCACAAAGAGAACCCAACAATCAATATTCATTTAAGTAGAAAAAAAACATTTTCTTTTAGTCAGCAAATGTTAGGGAACAGGCTCACTCTTCTCCCTGGTGCACTACACTATGGGAGGATGGGATTCACTTGCTCTGGGTGCAATTAATCCATACTACACATCTTACTGGTTTAGTGGAAATTGAGAAAGGGTTGTTTTACAGGAAGGATGGTAGGTGGTAGGAAAGGGCAGACTAGACGGGCCTAGATGAATTCTACGAATTATGACAACAAGGGTGATATTGGGGTAGATCCAGACCTAAGTAAGTTGTTTACATTTGTTGGCGTAGCGTATATACGCTATTGTAAGTACTATGCACTCCCATAGGCCCTCCCCTTGCTCGTACATACTTTACCCAATTTACGTTTGCCAAACCCTACCTTAACTTTTCACGGCGTAACTACGGACGTACATAATGCAGTGACATACGTAACGGCCTAACCCGACCCATTTAAATGCCTCCCTCCGCCTACAAAGCGTATTTCCGGGTGTCGTATGGAAGACATGCCCTTTCGTTCGTATTTACGCTGAAGTTACGTATGATCAGAATTACGCTGTGTAACATCTGCCGTACATGCGCAGTACATACAAATTGCCGATTTTACGTCAGCGGCTAGCATAAATACGCTAGCATGCATAGCTCAGGATCTGGCCCATTGTGTGGAGGTCATATAAATGAACTAAGTAACTATGTATTGTTGAAACACTCACAAGGCTGCACTTCTTTTTGTAAGGATGCATTTTTTTTATTGCATTGTGGTTACATTCAGTCACTACAATACAGTGTGTGTTGTATCGTGGTAATCAGAATGCAGTGTGTATCTTAAGGCGGTCACTAGGATGAAGCGTGTATTGTATGGCGGTCATTGGTATTTAGTCTGTATTGTATGGCAGTCAGTAATATTTTCTTTTTATGATGATGATGAAGTATATAATGTATTATCTGTTAATTAATAGTATCTATTAATTTAAGTTGCAGGAGGGCATAAATTTAAGGTTTGTAGAGGAGCGTCATCCACGCTCGAAATGGACCTTAGTTTATGGAATATAAAATGAATTTAAGTTATCACAAAAACTGTAATAACTTTAACAGCCACTAGGTTATAGTACAGGATCAGTATAACAAGCTAGAACCCACAGTTCAGAAAGAACAGTGAAGTGCATTGTGCACCTTTTTCTTTGTAAAGCAATTATTAAAGCAATTAAACAAATGGAAAAAAATTACTTAAAACTGTGCACAAATTTAAGCCAGTATTTCAGAATGGAATTATGCAATTTTTTATGGCACCCTTTTTAAATATATACTTTGAAAGTACTTAAAAAATAATTCAAGTGTTTGTTCAAGACTTTACGGATTGACAAGAAGCTTGGCGCTACAGAGCAGATTGCAGTCTTGTAAGGTTCAAAAATGCAGATATATAAATATCTTTACCTGAAAAGTATTATCATAGGTTCCCATCAATAGTTACATATTTAGCACAAATTATTTATTTTTTTATAAAAACATTCAAAATGATAAATGTAAAACTACATTTCAAAAGTAATGTTTATTATAATAGGTAACAATACAATAGAAGAATGGTGCAAAAATTCAGAAAATATGTTAACCTGAA
Source organism: Limnodynastes dumerilii (assembly GCA_011038615.1). Lineage (NCBI taxonomy): Eukaryota > Metazoa > Chordata > Amphibia > Anura > Limnodynastidae > Limnodynastes > Limnodynastes dumerilii. Next base: position 635,737 of record WWET01000274.1, read on the forward strand.
CAAGGTAAAGAATGAGGTATGAAGCCTACGTGACATAAGGAGACAAATAAAACATCCTGTGGCGATAAATAAGACAGACATGAAAAGATTGATGATTGAGAAAAAAGGAAGTGAGGTCATAAGATTAGTAAAAATAAAAAAAAAATGGGGTTAAACAAAAAACAATATCAAGAAGAAAGAAAAATAAAAGGGAAGGGCACACCATTGCCTCTATTCTGAGGGTATAATCGGTGCAAAGTTTTACAGTGTTTCTAGTTTAGTCACAACATAGCAATACAGCAAATAATTGGGCTGTATCCAGACTTAAGTGCTTGAATTTAGTAACTCCTGGGCTAAACCATGTTGATTGCAGGGGAGTCAAGTTAATTGTATTCTTTGCATGCAGGAATATATCCTTGAATTGCTTACTGCACACAGATACCGACCAGCTTTACTATCACACTGTTATTTAGACTTGGGCTGGGAAGCATCACCTCTCAACTCTAATACTGTTTGCAACAGATGAAACATGGCTCCTTTGCAATCAACATTGTTTAGCCCAGGAGTAACTAATTTCAAGGACTTACTTCAGTCTGGATCCAGCCCAATGTCTGTAATTACCTCATGTTACCTAGGTTCGGTGGTGTAATAATAAGTCTTTAATAGCACAATAGCTACACTGCTGCTGCTTTTGGGGGCCTTATTAGGGCACTAATATTGTGCTGTTTAATGTTCTCCCTGGCCACTCTGCTATGCTTTCACTGTTCAAACAAACAGTTCCATATTTATTGGTTACTGACAAAATGATAAGCATTGATGGAAAAGGCAGTAAAAATACTGTTTTGATTCCAAACATTTAAAAAGGACGGCAACTTTATGTGATTACACACATATCGCAGACCTGGATCTTCAAGAGTCCTGACTTGCATACCAAAGTGTTTCCAGAAGCAGGATGGGTGCGAGCAATAGTGTGTGTGGGGTAATATATTAAAATTATGCAGTACAGGCCCTATGCCTGCATCCCCCTATCCAGACTTCCGATTTGTCCCCATTATAAGTAAGTAGATTACTGGAATGCACTTACCAAGATTAACACATTGCAGATATCACTGTTCATCCAAGTTCAATAAAATAAAAAAATTTTATAAGTGAAGAACATCTCAAATGATCTAGTCATATGCAGGACGTGTGAGGATTCATATTCATATCTGGATGAACAGCATTGTGTTTCATTGAGCAGCATGCATGCATGTGCAAACGCCATTTGCAATCCATTCCAATTGCATAAAAAAGAAAAGAAAATCAGAAGTCTGAAAGCAGGCCAATCTTTTTAGAAAGTCAACTAAGGGGTGTGGGAACTCTATGAATTGTTGGGAACTGGCCGGAAAATCGATTGCTTCTGCCTCGACCAAGGAAAAAAAGAAGTTCCTACGGTGCATGGTAAGTATGAATTTAACCCCAACCCTTACCCTAACCCTTCCCTTCCATTACCCTAACCCTTCCCTTACATTAGCCCTAACTCTCCATTCCCAGCAGCCTGACCATAAGACTCCCCTTCTATTACCCTAAGCCTACCCTTACATTACCGTAAACCCTAACCCTCCCCGCAGCCTAACTTTAAAACTCCCCATAGAGTCATACTCACCACCAAAAAATGTAAAAGGTCTGCAGCGGCATTTCCAAAGAATGAATGGGTAAATATGCAGATTGGCATACTTACCGATAAAAGTAAAAAATAAATAACGCTATTTTCGAAATAGAGACAGTCAAAAGTGAGCGTTCGGCTGTCTCTATTTCTAAAACTGCATTTTCTCAACGATGACTCCTGCTGACAACTGAGATATATATTGCTATAAAGACTACTTCAGCTGTGCAGATTGAACAGCTATGTAGCTCTGCCTCATTTTATATTTAGTAATCCTCTTATCTGTCCCTTTATTAGCACGTCTATCTTCACCTTCACTTTGTAAGAGCCAGCGACCCTTACAGCGTCCTAAGACCTTCTAGACAGGAGAATTTTGTACACGTGTACATAATTCCCCTGTCGGCCATACTACAGGAGCGGGCCCATTATCTTGATATATATGACCTATCATAGTCACCCCATATTTCTGTCATGTAACTTTACCCTCTAACTCTCGCAGTTCCAGTAATGTTGTATTGTTTCACAGTGGAGTCCCAGGATCAAACCCCTCCTCCTGCAGTTAGCTACCCTATTCCAAACACATTTTACCTGCCTTACCTAGGCAGGAATCTGTCATGGGTAGGTGCCTGTCAGAAGGCATTGTATAAGTTCTTGGCTGGCCTGTGCCACCAGTGACCAATGCAAGTCCCCATGTGGAGAGTCTACAATTCAATCCCTCAATAATGTCAGTCGAGCATCCCAATAGTATAACAGCATATTGGGGAGCGCCATAACCCCAGAACCTCTTGTGCAGCACAGGGTACTAAACTTAATGCGTGCTCTTTTCTCTGCCCATACTAGGAATATAATATATCCATGCAATTTTGTGAAAAAGCTGTTCGGTATATAGACTGGGGAATTAGCCACTACTTACAGCACTTTGGGCTGAAAAATCATTTTAATTAGGCTATCTCTTCCCATCACCAATAGAGGGGGAATTTTCCAGACCCCAATCTTATTATATATATTCCAGTTGTGGAGATTTAGGGGTATAGCCCATCAGAGGGGAGCCCCTTATTGGGAGAACATGAGACTTATCCCAGTTGATATGTAACCCAGAATAACCAACATATTTCCAACAGAGCCGCTACTGAATCGTATGGATCTGCTAAGAAAAGGAGATCATCTGCTTACAGTGCAATTTTTTCCTCCCTTCCCCCAACCGCCAGACCCTTAATATTCAATGCATCCCTAATACAGCATGCCAAGGATTCGATCACTATAGCAAACAAAGCAGAGGACAGGAGACACTCTTGTCTGGTACCCCTGTTCAAAACAAAGGCCTCTGAAGTGAAGCCGTTCACTAGCACCCTGGCCACAGGTGCACAGTATAACAACCTCAACCACTGAATGTAGGTGTCCTCAAACCCCATCCCCTCTACACAGACGGTAGATACAGCCACTCAGTAGACTCAAATGCTTTTGCTGCATATAATGAGACAACCACCAGCTTATTATAAGATTCATGGTTCAACTGCAGATGTGAGTATAAGCGCCTATGATTGATATTTGTTGACTTGCTTGGCATGAAGCCAGTTTGATCCGGATGAACGCGGAGGACTGGCGATTTCTTTTCTCTGAATCTGGAAATGTACTGTTTTACCTTTGCATTTCTTCTTGTGGCCATAAGATCAAATCACACAGATTGTCTATATCAGGGTAAATCCCCTGCCATAAACAAAGATTCCTCTATGGGCACAGTGGATCTCTAAGAGTGCCCATAGAGGAATCTTTGTTTATGGCAGGGTATTTACCCTGATGTAGACAATCTGTGTGATTTGATACTATATTCCTTGGTGCACCACCCTCCATTTTGGGTAGTGGTCCTGAATAATATCTACACTGGTGCCTGCTCCACTCTTCCTTTCGGCCATAAGGTCAATTTGGGGCTTCCCCCACTTCTCCGTAATCTGATGAAACAGTCCTTCATCTAGTTCCCATTCTCCTGAGTGCACTTTTTTCCTGCT
>WWET01000274.1:657546-687347 GCA_011038615.1 Limnodynastes dumerilii
CCCCCGCCCACCAGCAGTAACATGAGCGTAGGGACGCTGGAGGACGTCCCCTCCAGCGTCCCTACGGCGCTACTATGGACGCCCGATCAACGTTTCCATAGTGACGCCGGGCAACATCTGCCCGACGCATGCGCATTACAGCTACGGCCGCCGTACTAGCGTGGGCGGCCGTAGCTCTGGATCAGGCCCACAGTGTGTAAGTGTGTAATTGTGTTACTAGTTTAACTTATGGCTCACATGCTGTTATCAGTGTCTTGATAACCACATATTGGCAAATTGGACAAAGCAATGTAGGATTTTGGGAGATATGTTGTTGCAAATTTGTGGAACTGAAATGTAAAAATGCCTTTTACTATCTTTCCCAGGATAGAAACATGCCTGAAAATATCTTACTTTTAGCCATTGCTCTTTTCTTTTAAAATAAATGCTGTATGCATTTCTGCATATTTAGTGCAACAACAAACGTGGATGGCAAACTATATAGCAAGTCACAGCTAAACACGCAACTGTTGTTACCGTCTGCCTTAGAACTGAGTGAAATGTAAAAGTCAGATGCCTTTCTTGTTAGCACATAAAGTACTATTTGTTTTACCTTAATATGCTCCATTTATTAAGGAATGAAACCCTTTGTGTTCTATTCTTCCTTAAGCCATAGTATATATAGGATGTGAAGGATGGAAATTTACCCATACCAAGTAACCCAGGAAAGCATGAGAATATTTGCTATTATAAAGATAACTGTACGTTTGCTTTCTATAGATTGTGACAGGGGTTCTCCTATGGCAAAACTACAATGTCGAGTGTGAGTTGGGTTGTTTTTTTGTCTACAATGTCTATACATGCAACTCAGCCCCATCAGATTAACAGCACTTTTTGTATTGCATATATATATATATATATATATATATATATGCAATATATATATAAATATATATATAGTATTTCACATTATATGTAGTGTAAGAAATAAAACTACACTTACTTCTACTTCTTTAATAATGGTATATATCTATAATCAGTATTGTTTAAAAAAAAAATTGAAGCTTAAAACTTCACAAACCATAGAAATATTGTTTCTGTTAAAACTATAGAAAATTTGTGTGACTGAAAAGTCCACTAAAATGTCTATAAATGAGTAGGTACGTCTTTATAATGGTTATTTGTTGCCCAGGCAACACTTATTTATAGAGCGATGAATGTAGTTTTGTGACAAAAGCTTCACAATGACAATAAATGCCTTTGCCTAATATAATGCACCATTACCAAAAATGTAATGCAGTATGTGCTGCAAAGGCAAACTGTACCTTATCTTAAAAAATGTTTCGTTTAACTTGGTTTACTGAATTATCTAATGTGGCAATGAGGGTAGTCAGGTGGACTACCTGGGCCTAATTATTCAGTGCTGAGGAGGAGACCATAATAGTTGCTTTGCAGTGTGGGATGGGTGACTGATGCTAGTGGCCAGTGACTAGAAAGGAAAAGAAATGTGCTAGCAAGCTCAGTTAGAGACTTTGGCCCTGATTAACTTAAGCAAGTGCTAAATTTCTGAACATGTTTTTAAAATCAGTTAAATTGCGCTGGCACAGAACCCAAATATACGCACAGAAACTATGGCTGACTGATTCCCAATATGGAAAAACAACATGCTGTTTGGACAGCATAGACATACAATGTGTAGTGCTTCAATAGACGTTTACTCAAATTATTCCAGAGATTAACATATACCGGACACCAGGGTTTAAACCTGTTGCCAGATATTATATTACGGGCCTGTCAATGTCTGGTGGACAAGCATTCTAAAAAAAAAAAAAATGTATATTATGGCTCCAAGCTTCTAAAAGAAAGATGGAAAGTCCTTTATTACTTTGATACAGATGTGTCTGTCCAGCTTTATTATTTACCTTTGTTCAACGTCCCGATTGTCACCTAGCAGCCAAGACATAGCATTGGCTGTTTTTTTCAGCATGCTCTTGGCAGTCAGGCCTTGGCTGTTGCATAGCATCTGTCTTATAGCACACTATAGGCTGGTCTTAAACAGCCATATGATTGTTCCTTTACCCTTTATATTCCCGGCTGTATGGCTTAATTAATACCGGTTATAGCGTAGCGTTTGGTTACTTTGTTTACTGCTCATGATACCTTGCCGTGTGTTCCTGTTTCTCTCCTGTCTTGTCGTGTTTTCCTTCCTGTGACCTCTCCTTACCTAACCTGTCTGTTGCTGTGACCTTTGCTTTCCAGTCCGTCCTGCAGTTTCTCCCCTTCATGTTGTGCCTCCTGGTCCTAGCTGTTTTCAGCTGCCCTGCTTTCACTGTTCCCCTTGGTTCAGGCTTCACCCTAAATGTCCCTCTGTTTCACTTCACCGTTCTCCTGTATCCTGGGGTTTCTAGGTTGTTACTGTTATGCATTCCCTGGCAGAACAATCATTGGTTTGGTATTGATTCTGTTAAACTCACGCTAACAGTACAATGCTAGTTCCAGATGGTGAATTTTGTCTTTTGGGTAGGTTGTGTTTGTATATCCTGTTGTGCTGGGGTTATCAATGGGCCTGATCCAGACTTAAGATTGTTTTATGTATGCAAGCTTACCTAACTTATGCACTACTAAGGATAATGCACTCTTTATTCACGTACGTGTCTTAGCTGACTTACATGTTCAGAGCCCTACCTTAGCTTTTTCTTTTTTATCTCTGGTCGTATGTATTGCCTTGAGGTTCGCAAGTACCTAATCCAGCCCATACTGTTCAATTTAATTGTCTCCCCCTCTCCACTATGGGTAAATTCTGCTTGCGTGGGGATGTCACACCCTCTCATATGGAGTTACATATAAGTTACATACAATCAGAGTTACGATGAGTAACATCTGCACATATGCCACATGTGTAAATTGGCTGTCGTTATTAAGTCTGTATCAGGCTCAATGTGTGTTGGCTATTTGTTTGATGCTTGCATCAGTCTGGTGGTATCAGTACATAGTTCCGTGCTCCATCTCCGGTGCGAGAGTAGTCTGGGATCGCAGCCTGCCACAGATATGCAGCTAAGCCCAGCCCCTCCATCAGCGGCTCCAGCGAATACCGATCTGTGGTAAGATTGCGCACCCAGGCATGCTGTCGTTAGACACCTACAAAGGCCATTAACCTTTTGTTGTTAATGATGGTGTTTGTTGTGAAAACTTTTATTTTCTAATGCAATTGAATTTAACTAAATGGATTGAAAAATTAAATAACATATTTCACATGCACTTCACTTTATAAGAGTATCATCTCAGTATATATCATCTCAGTGTGTGCAGTTTAAAACTTAGTTTTCTCTCACAACAAATTCATAGTAAATGAATAATTATTAGGCATTATGCAATCAGATATGAACAAGAAAACCCCCTATTTACTCACAAACCCATTATTAAAAAAAAAAATTATTACACAAAAAATGACTACATTATATGGTTCAAATAAGCTTATCATGAAAAAGAATTTCACTCCATATTCCAGTGCCTATGTAGACTGACAGGTACATATCTTTCAATACATTTAGTATCACTCACTGAGGTCTTGATGCTTCTGCTTGATCTGTCTGGAGTTTTTCACCTCCTTCTACCTCCATCGTACAGTACACAATTCTGTTTGGAGCTACGGATTTCAAACCTTGGACTTCTGCAATAACAATCTACAGTGGTGGCAGAAAATAGTAAAGTTTAACATAACATGTAGTGATCAAAAATATAACCTATACTTAATAAAAGTTCACTCCTAAATAAATTAATTTATAATATATTCTACCCTCAAATATAGTTATAAAAGGAATGCAGCATGTGTCATTGATATACATTAGACATCACTATCACTAATTAGACCCATATATTTGGTGTATTTTGATCCAACAGTAAGTTTCCTGCAAAGCTACACCTTAAAAACAAATGTAAAAACAATTATGCAGAAAACATTAAAGTTGCACAATAGCATATGATGATATAAATTCTCTCCTACATTGAATAGGTTGGTGGAATTTCTCATTGTACTGCTTATGATGAAGAGAAAGGTCAAACTGCCTAGAAAGTAGCTATAGTTATCCCATTATGTGCAGTCAGAGTCTCCAACTTGATTCATATTTAAAAATGAATCTTTATTGATACGAATACATAGATTGACAAACAAAAACATACCTGGCGAAATATTAAAAAACTTAAAAAAAAAAAAACTATTAGTCCAACAAGTCATTAGTCATTAAAAACTTGTAGCTGCAAGTAGCAGACTAATAAAGTTATTAATTATTACATTTATTAATTATTAATAAAGTTATCAGGGAGTAATTGCACCCTGAGTAGTCCAAATTCTCCTTTCCTGAATAGTCCTCCACTGCTAATATTTATATTTAGCCTTGATATTTATATACCACAGGTTTTATTATTGTTTATTTATAAGGCACCACAAGGTGTCCACAGTGCCGTACAAAATACAATAAAATACATTACAGACATACAGGGTAGGGATGGACAGCACAGTATATATTAAATACAAATTACTATAAAAATATCACAAAAATACAATAAAGTGAAGCCAGCACAGAACGCAAGGCAAAATGCGAGGTGTCAAGCTTGGAAGATCGGGGAGGAGGAGATAGAGAGAAGTGAGAGGTTGAGAGGGAGCCACCAGATGGGGATGGGGTAAAAGGGTAGCAGAGGGGGACAAGAGGGTATGAAGTGAGGGGGGAGTGGTGGAGGAAGGAACACCACTAGGATGGAGGGCCCTGCTCACATGAGCTAACACACTATGTGGGAGGGAAGAACTTACAGAAGACATAAGGAGGGGGAAGGAGGTGGACTGCTGGTGTGAGCAGAGGAGAGGGGGAAGGAAGAGAAGGGATAGATGAAGGATACAGTGAGGATCTTAAGTGGAGGAGGGGCAGACTAGCCTGAAGAGGTGCGTTTTGAATGAACGCTTGAAGACCTGCAATGTGGGGGAGAGTCTGACTGAAGAAGGGAGGTCATTCCAGAGCAGAGGTGCAGCATGGGAGAAATCCTGGATATGGGCGTGAAATGTGGTGATCAGTAACAAAGTCAGACAGCGCTGGTTAGCAGAACGGTGAGGACGGGAAGGGGTGTGCATGTTGATGGAAGAGAGGTAGGGAGCAGTGGATGAGGAGATGGCCTTAAAGGTGAGGGTAAGGAGTTTAAAGAGAAGTCTTAAGCGGACAAGACACCAGTGGAGTGTATGATATAAAGGAGAGGCCGAGGTAGAGCGGCGTGAGAGGAAGATGAGCCTGGAATCAGCATTGAGTATAGATTGAAGGGGAGCAAGACAGGTGAGCGGGAGACCTATGAGGTACATCAATTAAAACCATGTTTCAAAGCTATATCTCTAAGATCAGCTGTTAAAAAGGTCATATAATTCAAAAGGTTCATGAGCAGTCTTATTTTAAGGACTCAGTGGTTCACACTTTAAGTCCAACTGTCACTTGTGTTATCAGGTGGTCACAAATAGCCCTAATGATACTAGGTACAAATCAGGTCCACTAGATTCATTAAGATTTCAGAGTCCAGTATCATAAAGTTTAAAGACCGCTACAATATGCTCTCAGCTGATTATTGAGATAGTGCAGGTTTTCATATGCGGACCATGCCACTATGTGAGAACACACAACTACTGTGCTATTAGGTGGAAGTCTATGCACGACTTACCGCGTTTTGCCGTTATGGTGTTGTCAAAGATATCATTTGTATATTTTTATGTTTATATTGTATTTTATTATGTAATATACTGTCCATCCCTAACCTGTGTGTCTGTACTGTATTTTGTGGTTATAAATAAACGATTATAATAAATAATAATCATCCGAGCACATGTACCAGTGGGTGTATATACAATGGCCAGTTCAGAGGAGTGTCAAAAAATATTATTATGTTTCTAAATGGTCTATTTTATTTATATTTTATTATATGTTATAAACTGGACTCACTAAGAGGAAATTGTAAACCGATTATATAAAATATGATGTTGGCCAGTATATAAGAGCATGGGGGAGGGGGTATTTTTTTTTATTATTATTAAATAATTAGCATATGTTACATTTATTTGGTCTAAAAATGTGCAAAATAATTCCTTGTTGATGTCATAGCATTGAAATATTAATAACTTCCTTATATCTTTAATATTTAAAGCCTACTTAATCTGTACTATATTCAATAATTGCTATAAATGATGTAGTGTATGATGGAAATATTATATGAGGAAGGTGGTATTTGAAGAGTAAATTTAAATATACATAGAGAAAATATTTAAAAATTAAACATGAGGAGGAAAGCCAAAAATGTATAATGATTTTTTTTTTAAAAGAAATGTATTTGTTAAATTATAACTGTGAGTGACTGTATGACCATAAAAATTTATAGAATTGACCCTGTGTCAAATAGTGTATAAAAAGTGAGAGTGAAAGTGAAAAACAATGAATATGGATTTGTTACACATCACAACAAAAGTGAGAAAGTGTATTAAAGAAAGGCTGAGAAGTTTATGTCTTCATTTAAGCAATAAGGCCAGGGAACCAGTGATATAAATCCATTTGCTCTCTTTTGTAGTAAAATTTTCTTATAATCCCCACCACAAATGCTCAAATGTACCCGTTTTAGGCAAATTGCTGTAAGAATTATCCAATCACTCATGAACTTTATGAAAATGTCTGGCAACAGAAGTAAGTTGTTTCATTCTACCATTGCCATTTCCGTCTGCAATCTATACCTGCCAAAGGCATAAGAACCTCCTATTTTTTTCTTGATAGGGGGTACAGCTAAAAAATTACTAACTGTAAGTTTGTCTCTCAAATTGGGACTCCTCCTCCAGTATATCTGTGGTTATGGGTCCACTTTTTTTTAAAGCTAGAGTCAGTCATTAAAATAGACCAATGTTTTTGAACAATTTTCTGAATCTCCCACCATTCAGAGCATAAATCAGCATTAAATCTGATGGTGTTGGATTTCTCTGTCTTAATATTAATTTTTGACAGTAAATCAAATTTGTATTTTCCCTCTTTAAGACTTCGCTTCTTGCTCTTTTAATTTTTTTTTTTTACTGTAACCTCTTTCAATAAGTGAGTTTATTTTCCAATTTTGTGAAAAATATCAGTGTTTCTCAAATAAAGGAATTCTGCTTTGGGAATCCTTCACACGACAAAGGGAACGTGTGAGCTTTCAAAATGTAGAAAGCTATTGGTGGCGGTGGTTTTTCTTTATAAATCAGTGACTAAGGATTCATCTTCTTGGACCCTAAATTCAATGTCCAAAAAAGTCACCTGTGTCTTGCTCATGACAGATGTTAGTCATAGGTTGAGATCATTAATGTTAAGAGTCTCCAAAAATTCTTCAAGTAACTCTTAGGGTTCATCCTTAATAAGAGAGGAATATATCAACGAAACAGTCACAGACATACATACAGTGTCAAGAAATTCACTACCTAGGGATATTTGTAACTCAATTTACCCCATTTGCAGAGCATGCCGCAACTGCAAGTATCTGAAAAATAGTTAGTTGGACACTTGAAGCCAAGTGGGCTTTTATTAGGTCTGTATCACTTTAAGATGTTGTAATGCAATGTCCTCTTATTTGTTAGATGTTACAAAGTCCAGTCCTTGTTGGTCTGACTGTTTGGAGAATATTGAAGAAGCATTGAGCCAAATCTATGTTATATTTGCCTACTAAGCTCTGTGTAAACTCTGGATACAGTTTAATAACCCGATTCACAGTTAAGAAAATACTGCTTTTTAGGAATATACTGCGCATGCATAGTACCTTAATATACGCAATTTACGTAGAAACGGGGCAGGTCTGAATCACCATTACAAACCTATTTCCTCAAGGATTGTAATGACTTAAGAATGATACACCTTGATAAAGACTGGCAGACAGTTGAAACGCGTCGGTGGAGCAGGAGCACACTTCCCAGAGGCACAGAATTGCAAGTACAAATACATCGTTGTAACTTTATTGGGCCCTTTTAACATCTTTGTACACGATGTTTTGATTCTTTCTACCTCTGTGGATCTGAATGCCCTGCATGTTAGGGGTTTGACATTGAACAGTATATGTGAAGAATTTTGTTTATTTATTTTTTATGAATTAAGTTTTATGAAGTTCATGGTTTTTTAATAAATGCAACTCGTTTTCTATATAAACTGAAGTCCTGCTGTATTGGAGATAAAGATACCATCTATATGCATAAAGCCCAAGAGGCAAAAATTGTGAGTAGGAGTAATTTGGATAATTACTCTGCTATGGTGACAAACATACTGCACTAGGGAAGTTCTTCTTCTCCTTTTTTTTTATGTACTCATGTGAAGCATCAGGATACGTCAGTGGAATTCTGGTGTATTGGAGATAAAGAAATCACCTATATGCACAAAGCCCAAGGGGCAAAATTGTGAGTAGGAGTAATTTGGATAAATTCCCTATTATTGTGTAAAACATATTGCACTAGGGGAGTCTTTCTTTTTCATATTCTTTTATGTACCCATGTGGAGCATCAAATCTATAGGATACACTAGTGGAGGAAGAAGAGACCAGACACTTCACGATTCTCTATAAGTCTACAAACCAAGAGGAGGAAAGCGTGAGTGTAATACATAAAGTGTCACTTCTAAACTACTTGGAAACATATCACACTAGGGTCTGTCTTTGTCTTTTTTCCCTTATGTGAAAGAAAATCTCCACAAACTGATTGAAGAAGGGAATCATATGAAGATCAAGGGATAACAATCACTTATAAGACTGTTGGAAATTAAGAGGACTGGTTGGACATTATACCTTACACACTTATATTTGTACTATTATACTGTATCGAGCGCAGTTATATCTCTTTCCTCATTTGTGTATATTGTATGTTTTGAGTTAGATTATCCCCTTTGGAGATTGTCCCTCTCTTACATAAAAGGAAAAAGTGGAACTTTTCCTCTATAGAGTTTTATAACAGCTGCTGAAAGGAAGCGCGGGTAATCATATCTTTTTTTATATTATTACCATTACAAACCTATTTCCTCAAGGATTGTAATGACTTAAGAATGAAGCGGCATGCCGGGAAAACTTAAGAATGAAGATAAGAAGATTAGGTGGAAGGAGTCAATTAAATGAAGAAATCTGAGCGCGGTTAGGCAAAAGCTTTCTTAATTATCTACAACACACACACACAACTACGAACCTAAAGATAAGGTAGCCCTATGGCATTCACAAGTCGGATAAGAAGCTGAAAACCGGAGGTGTGTCAGGAGAGTCGCCTTGCAACTTTTTGCGTATAATTAGGAATGTAGCTCATTCTTAAGTGTGAATATGGTCCTGAGTGTTTCAGATTCTGTCTATGTGTGGGTTAACTATTATATAGGTAACTATTTATAGGTAATCTAAACATAAACAGTATTGTATTTCCAGAGAACAAAGTTTAGTAGAGTAAGCCCAGCAAAAGGTGTATAAAAGATTTCCACCGGCAACGGTCACCTGATATTCTGTGGATATTTGAGCACAGGCTGTTAGAAAATCAATAAACAGTTTTTGAATATACTCTATATAAGGCATCTAAGGTTTTAAGCACTTTAAAATTAGAGTTGCCCCAAAGTGGGGTACAAGGATCCAACCCCACCTCCCCAAAATGTTGGTCGGCTCAGAACTAGATTTTTTTTTTACTCTGAAGGGAGAGAGGCGCTAAGATTGTAGCTTTGGAATCCCCAGGCTCTCCCAGCAGGTTCCACTAGCGTTCAGTGCAAGGATTCATTGACAAACTCCTACAAATGAAATAGTTGAGCTGCATAGTAATAGTATTGGATGTTAAAGAGTGCCATGCCTCCCCAAACCAAAGTCTTTATAAGAAGATGTCCCTATGGTTTTTAGCCCTTTTGCCACCCCACACCAAAGAGGTAATCAGTACATCATTTTTTAAAATATTTTGCTAGGAATCAGAATGGGGGAGTGCAAAAAAATACAAACTTTGGTTGCAGCACCATTTTAATTAAGTAATTATGCCCTAGAACAAATAGTGATAGACATGATCAAATGCTTCAAGCAACATGTTTTCCATGCACAGAGTGATCATCTCCTCACCCTTAATACCCTTAACCCACAAATCTTAGGTTCCTCGGGCCTGATCCAGACCTACGCCGATGCGCTGTGCTGTGCTTACTAAAGCACAACGTATCGGCGTTCACTTACCCTGACACTTCCCCTGTGCGGGCGTATGGCCCCTTCCTTACGCCAGCTGAAGGCTACCCTAACTTCAGCCGGCATAAGGAAGGGGCCATACGCTAGCACAGGAGCGTATGGCAGCCTAAAACGCCCTCCCACCCTCATTTAACTACCTCCCCCCACCCACCTACACTAACCTGAACGTAGGGACGCTGGGGGACGTCCCCTCCAGTGTCCCTACGGCGCTGCTACGGAGCAACGCCGGGAAACATCTGCCCGGTGCATGCGCAGATCGGATGAAAAGCTAATCTTACGCTTACGCCCGGCCGTCCTAGCGACGGCGGGCGTTGTTCTGGATCAGGCCCCTCATGAATAAAATATATCAGGGGCTCAATGGCTAGTGCACAAAGTGCAAGATATAAGAGGGCACCTCTGCCATGTACTCCTTCCTATTGAAAAGCCTTTGGTAGTAAATCCATTAATATATATTCTGGCCGAAGTAAAAGAATGTAACAACCAAACACAACCTATACCAATGGACTTAATCGGCATAAAGCCAGTCTGATCCATATGAATAAGCTTACCTATAACTTAGTTCAGCCAAGTCAACAGAATCTTAGCAAAAATGTTTACGTAATGAGATAGGTCCATAGGAGATGGGGGGGGGGGGGTTCCTTGCCAAGCTTAAAAAGTACTACATAGGAAAGGGACCCCCTCCTCAATAAAACAATTGAAGGTAGTTCTATAAAGTTCTATTGGAAGCCCATCAAGCCCTGCTGCCTTACAATTTGGGAAAGAGGCAATAGCGCCTTCCAATTCGTTAGTCTCAGCAGTGTGATTGGTGTGACACCTGGATTTGTCTGACCATTCCCATTGAGCAATTAACCAGGAGTTTCTATCTGACTGCTGACGGTACTGCAAATACACATCCTTCAGTTGTAAGCTCACGTCTCCTCCCTCTGTCTGGCATGTCTTTTGGCATGGAATGTTCTGTTCACCCAAGGCCTTTTAAAAAGACAAGAGTCTGAAACCCTAAAGTCCTGACTAAGCGAGCTATATTAGGCCTTGATTTAAGACCAAGGAGCGTTTTACTTTTTTATTTAGACCCCTAACATCCCAGGCCAGTACAGAAACAGTGGTGTCTTACCTTATTCTAGCTCTGTATCAAGAACTCATTAAACATATAACAAATGGCACAACTCATGAAAACAAAAGGTACGATTTGGAAAGAGCATGACAAATATGTACTTGTAAATGACAATATAATATAACAAGTATGCACAAATAATATAACAAGAACCATATAACTGCAGATAGTTACCATAGCAAACACTGTAAGCACCACAAAAAAAAAAAATACATAAAAATACAATATTTAACCCTTTCTATCTAAAGCAACCCATCTCACCCCCACCCCGTACACACAACCGCAACCAATGCATACTTGATCCCTAACCCAAGTAACTCTCTGGCACCATCACCACAAACAGATAAGGCTACCTATCTGTGACTTAAACCTTTAAAAACTAAACTAAATTTAACTATAGTAAACAGAACTGGAAAATCTCCAGGAATAAACACTGGCACTAAAATAGCTACAATACATATTAAACATGAGAAGCGGGGAAAATATCCTCTTAGGCTCTAATTCAAGGCACTTAAATTGACTCACACAGGAAGCATAAATATGAATTTAGCAAGGTTTAAACATATGACCCGTTCAACTGAAATTGGCATGTGCTTCAACAGCGGATGTCTTGGTGTGCTTCGGTACAAACAATCAGCATCCTCCATAAAAGGCTTAAAGAAATAGGACTGCCCCTCAGCCACCACTCTGAGGAGTGCTGGAAAAAGCATTACGTATATATGGAATTTGTCATTCCTGTAGTCAACGCTTTTCTTGATAAATTGGTCTCTGAAAATCCATTAAGCATATTGGTTGTTATAAGTGAGCAGCCCTTTCTCTAGCCAATCAAAAGATAGAATCCCAATCTTTTAAGTGAAGAACCTTGGCAATCAAGGTATGCTATGGAGCTCCAGGGGAGCACACATCCTGGCAGACTATGTGTCCTTTTGATGAAAATTTGCGCTGTGAATTCCTCTTTACCAAATAATTGGACCATGATTCCATAAATTCTTCTGGCTTAGTGCCCTCCAACTTCACCAGCAGCCCAACAAAACAAACATTATTTCTTCTAAGCCTGCCCTCTATGGGCCATATTCACAGATCCGTTTTTTTAAAAGTATATTATACGCACGAACGTAGCAAGGCAACACCCACCAACACTCCCCTCTCCTGGCCGTGCAACCGTAGACTTCCCCCTTCATAGACTACTCTGATCTTTAAGTGTGTACTTACGTGCATCTATGTCTTCCGTGCGTGCGATTCAGTATAGCCGCACCCTCAAGCGTTCATTTAAAAGCCCCCCACCCACTTTCATGTAAATTTTCAAGTACGTATTTCTACCCCGCCCATCTGTACATATGTTCCCAAGTGCAATTCACATGTCCGTGCCTAAAGCCCTTACGTGCGTATATTCAAGGTAACTTACGTAAATAAAGTTACTACGCATGCGCAGTTAAAACGTCCCTAAAAATATGTACGCATACTTAGGATACTTGCAACTGAAGCTCAGCGGAACTTGTTTTGCATATGGACAAGCTTGAAAGAGTCTTGTATGTTAGAAGAAGAAAGACACAATAAGAAGAACGCTGAGGTGATGGGAGACAATTTTGTGCTGATAACACTAAGGTTTTGCCATCTGAAAATTACAAAAAGTTGCAGCATACAGCGGAGAGAAAATCTTTGTTTCATGTGCTGATAAATTAAAGACAAAATTAAGTATTAAAAACATCACTTTCTTCATCGTAAAATAGTGTAGCACTTAAGAAAAGGTTTCTCAAGCACTACACATATTGTGGACTGCACAAAAAGAGACCTGTTTTCATTAAAATATATGTGTTATCTACATTTGTTAAAGTTTAAATTAGTCCCATGCTTTCTTCTAGTAGCTGAAATAAAATGTATTATATAAGAGAGAATTCTTTGTTCATAAAGTGTTATTCAGTGTTAAACTATTAATGTTTAGTATAATCTCACGAACTGAAATTATATCTAAATATACCTACACAACTACTGTACCAAAGAGAGAGAGAGGTTATTGTGTTACTGGGCAAACAGAAATACTATAGAAAAACAAATGTCAATCTAAACTCCCAAAGGCCACTTTCACATTATTACATACCTCTAAAGTAAATGACAGTACGACATCAGACTTTGATAGCTGCACCTCACTTTCATCTCCAATGTCTAAAAATGCAGAATTCTGTGAGCGCTTTAATTTTTGCAGTTTAAATTCAGGGCCACCTTTAGACACTGGAAGACTTTCTAGGTTGGCCATCAGCAAATTAACTGAAGCTCGTAGCTCTTCTATGAATATTCCCTCCATTTCTTTAGTCAAAAACTTTGGAAAATTTCTTCCCTTTACAAAGAAAGAACAGCAAAACATTTGACTATTATTATAAAACAAATCAAGCAAAAGTTTATGTTTAAAAGAGTATATAAAGGAAAATTAACAGACAACCCAAAAGAAAAACACATTAGCAAATTGCCTATTTAGCTAAAATGACAATTTGAAGCATAATAGCTATTTTAATTGTTTAACAATTTAACCTGTTTGACCTTTTACCAAGAGAGGGACCACTTAAAACACTTTTTTACCTTCGCCATTTGTTCTGCCAATTGTAAACGCCCATCAAGTTCTCTTCTGATTTGAGCTGCTTGCTCATCTGCATTGTCCAGCTGAAATAATAAAATAATGTAGTATTCATGCATTTTGCTTCAAGGATGTTATTTATTAATTTAGAGTTTAGACATATTGTAAGCAATACATGACATTTGATTTGAGCAGTGCTTTGGCTTTATAGCCTGAATGTGAAGAGACTATACACAATTAAATATACTATTTAAATGCCTATGTATTTTGGCACCTAGTGCAAGAAGGTAAAAAGAAGGTACTAATTTCCGATGTAAAAAATTCGAACACCAAAATCCCGACAAGGAAATTATACTGACTCTCTCAAAACACCTACATATGAAATTTTGACAAACAAAAATTCAGACTAGGAAATAATACCAACACTATCAAAACACCTACACATAAAATCCTGACACACAAAAATCCAGTAAGAAGCAAAAGGGATGGGTGTTCTGTAGCAATTCACCCAGCACTCTGTTGCCTGGCATGACTGGGCATATAGAGGCCAGAAGAAGTAGGTGAACTTCTGCAGTGGTACTCCTCCTGCGATAAATCACCCAGCGCTCCTTTTTCCAGCATGCCAATTAACCCAGTGCTCCTTCTTCTGGCCAGAAAAATCCAAGCTGGGTGAATTGGTGCAACTGTACTCCTACTGTGCAAATTCACCCAGGTTTCCTTTTCTAGCATGCCAATTCACCCAGTGCCATTTTTCAGGCATGGCTGGGTATACATAGGGCATCATATACCCTCTGTATCCCTAGCCACACCAGGAATAGGATCGCTGAGTATAGAGCAACCCCATCCACCTTCCTACTTTCTACGATTGAAAGAGTGAGTGCTGTAAATTATTATATATTTCAATAGACACTCGTCAATCTCCATTCAGCTGTAGTACGATGGTCTTTTGCAAAAAAGACTATTGTACCAGCAAACCACATCAGGTTCTAGGCTTTCCTGTAATTTTGTGGAATCCACTGAACAGAGAGATTATTAAATGGAGTGATGCCTGCAAACACTCATGCTTGAACTCTTCACTCAGCTTCAATATTCTGAATCCA
Organism: Limnodynastes dumerilii; assembly: GCA_011038615.1. NCBI lineage: Eukaryota > Metazoa > Chordata > Amphibia > Anura > Limnodynastidae > Limnodynastes > Limnodynastes dumerilii. Next base: position 672,515 of record WWET01000274.1, read on the forward strand.
GTTGATCTGCCAGCACCATATAAAAGATTTGCTTCAGGGGGCCTATAATTTCATTAGAAATAAGGCTGGTGATAAGTTGAAAACAGTCTTCAAGTTGGATCCCGTGTGAGAGGTATACAATTTAAACGCTTTGAATGACTGACCTACAATAAGCAGCAAGCCTTGCACATTGTGTATTCAGCTCCTAATCTCTGTGACTGCTTGGAACGTTTATCCTTCAGTCTGCACAAGATCTTTTGGACTGCAATCCATTTTAAAGTCATCCGTATTAACGGACAGAGGAAAACACTTCTTGGAGCATCATCTTTATATATATTCATCTGCTGCCGGACAGTCTGTATTAACATCAGCCTCATCACCGGGTTATATATCTGGGCTGGGTTCGTATATGTTTATTTCATGTGCTGATGACAAGTGTTGCTCACTATCAATTGTTCTTGGTTTTGCAGAGTTCCGTTATTCTTGTTTTTATTAAAGATCCTTGATTGGGATCTACCAATGTTCTAATTGTTATTTAAATAAATATATGACCTTTTTATAAACTGGTGTAGTAATTCAGCCATCGTGAGTTCAACATAAGGTATTAACATATATATCTATTACAGTGGCGCTGTTTATTTATTTTTCAATTCCTTGCATTTGACTCAGGAATAGGTCCTGTTTTCTTACAGCTGCGTTTTAGATAAACGTGGAAACGCCGGTACACACACCCTGAATAACTGCAGGATGGAATAAGAAGGAGACAACAGGTGTATGGGAAGGCTAGAAGTTGGTGCTATGGAGATGGTAAACAACACACCAGAGACAGGAGAGCAGAGTCCGATGCACTGACTCGCACTCACAAACTCACATACTGGAAGATGGAACACAGTGGAGATGGTAAACATTGGAGAGATGTAACGCACCAAGTAAATAACAACGGAGGGGACCAGGAAACAAGGCCCTGAAAGCTGTGAGATGACAAACACACCGGCACACACACACACACACACACACACACACACACACACACATACACATACACACACACTAACTTCCAGACAAGTCAAGCTATGAGCAGGCAAGTGTGGACCTGAAATTTCCAACTCTCTGCACCAAGCCCATCGGAAGATCAGCCTGTCTATGGTGCAGGCGCCCTGGTCCACCGCCATTACCACGTGACGCGCGCAGACTGCATCACCAGCACCTCTGCTACTTAGACTTGTGTGGTAGTTCTTACTCAACCCTCAGCTTTACTTGCCAGGAGGTGCCCGGGTTGGACAGGGCACTGCTGGGGCTGCCTGGCTGACTCTGTGCAGGTGTGGCTGCTCGGGAGTGGGGCTCACTGGCCAGCTGTCTGCATCTACCCTTCAGTTGTATGATGTGGTGCTCTCCTGGTCCCCTCATTGCAGACAGCAGCATGCTTCTTTTCCTGGATCTTCTGGCTCCCTGGACCTGTGTGAGACTAACAGTAGAGGTCCCATGGGAATCGCAGGATACTATTTCTAACACCTTGCTGACACTTTGCCTGCCTGTGGTGCACTACCCCATCTACTGCTAGGTCTTGTGAGTACACATCCATTTTATGAATGTCTCTAGATTGTGGGCTTAATCTTCAAACCATAACTGCTGGGAGATAGTATTTGTGACCCCTTCATCCCACACTACAGCTCAGTACCAAACCTCGATACCTATCCACAAAAATTCCTGTGGTACTAGTGGATATTCCTATCTACAGACTTAATGCTATCTCTTATTACAGTCAAGAGCATTTATCCCAATAGTTATCCTACTTCTCAATATTCCTGGATACATTTTTATTGTTCCTGGTATATAGCTTTTATACTACATTTATACTACATTTCTTATCGATTACTTTTGTATCAGTGGAACATTGTCATTATTGGATCGCTTACTGCCTGGTGGGGACGCTATCTGACTGTTTCATATCACAAATTTCTATTTCAACCTTGTGGTTGCACCCCTAAAGCGGGACTTGTGCCACTACCTTGAGTTCCTATATTTTCTCACTACCTTTACGCTACTGAGGGACTATTCTTGAACATCCCTACTCCACTACCTAGTCGATTGCTGATTGATTGTATATTTGTATAATCTAGTAACTTTGATAGTGGATGTCTAGATTGAATGTAGCACCCTGATAGTATTGCACAATATTTTTGCAGGATATTAACCTTGTTTAACCTGTATTACTTTGATTATTACTTACTTATTGTAAAACAAATGTGAATTTATTTATTTTGCCTTGTGTGGGTGACCTTGTTGATCTGACATTTAAACACTTTTATGGTATGAAGAGATATATTGACCTCTCTTGTTCTAGTGCTCCCCTTAAAATGGATAAAACAAACAAAAACGCGGTTACAAGAATTGATTCCTCTAAAAGCCATCCTGCTTCACTGTAGTCACCATCCCAGTCCTCTGGCTACCCTGAAACTCCTGCTATTTTTGCAACACCACCTCCCTCTCCTTCCTTTATGGTGGAGACAGCCAAGGAGATCTCTATGTTCTTTCTCCCCCAAATCGATCAAACTCTAAACAAACTAGAGAAGAAGTTAAACCAAAAATTCAATGACTTACAAAATATGTGAACCACAACTATAACCCAGGTTCAATCTAACACTCAAAGACTTACGGATGTGGAGCAGTAGCTCAGTGACTCAGAAGATGCTCTTACCTTTTTACAAAATATGGTCTTGACCCAATCCCAAACAATCACAGCTCTTACAAACAAAATTGATGACATCGAAAACCGGAACCAATGCAGTAACTTGCGCTTCATTGGTATTGTGGAGACTATCAAAGACGAAGATTTGCTTACCTATTTTCAAAAAGACCTGTTTGAAGGCATTCATTTAAATCCGGGTCATGCTAACATGACCGTAGAAAGGGTGCACCACCTGTGCCCTGATCGCCAGAGGGGAGATGATAGGCCGAGGGCAGTAATTGCTACATTTTTTTATTTTAGGGACAAATAGGCAGTGCTTTGTAGTTATAGAAGTCACAATCCCCTGTTGGACAAAGACCAGAGAATCTTAATCTTTCATGATTTTTATACTCAGGTTGCACAGAAAAGTGCGAATTTATTCCTTTGTGTAAATTCCTCCATGAACACAATATTCGCTTTGCCTTGCTCTACTCAGCTAAATTACGACTTACCAGTGGTGATGATGCCTCTATAGCTAGAGCCTTTATGCAACATATGCATTCACCTGATTCTCTTCCTCTCAGGTCACCCACCCATGCTGATGTATAGCTGGGCGCCCAATTGATTCGTTCTGTATCCCCATCTACATTTTTACCAATTTGCCTGTACTCTAATCCAGATTTCTAGATGGCTCTGTTGACCCCTGATATGATAGCCGAAGGAAGGTCTTCTTCAAGTTTGCGAGTGGTCTCCTGGGGGTATATTTACTAAGCACAAATTTTAGCCGCAATTTCTATTAGTTGCGTCTTGCCGAAATTTACATGCGTTTTTCTGCGTCAGTTCACTAAATTAACTAAGCAGCGATTTTTCAAAGATTTTTTCAAACAAACCGCGAGATGTGGTAATTTGGCAAGGGGTAAATAGCGGTGATTTTCTATAGAAAAGCACAGCGATTTGTCCTTGAAAAATTCTCCGCAACTCACGGGTGTTTTAAAAAAAAAAAAAACAAGTGCAGCATGCTTGAAAGCCTTAGCCATGCTGTGCTGATAGAACTACAAGGCTAAGAATTGCTTAGCCTTGTAGTAATATCAGCATCAGTATGGTAAGACTTCTAACCATGCTGCGCTGTGTGTGGTGCGTGTAAAAAAAAAATACAGTCGTCTGCAGAAAACATAAAGTTATACATTACTATAAGTGTCTATGTGAAATAAACATTTTCCCTGACTAATTCCCCCTAATGTGTGCACTTACCTACGGTGGCCACCATGTCCTATACTAAATGTATTGCAATGTACTGTGTGCTGTAAAAATAATATTTTAAATTTTTGTCACTCACCGTTTGCTGTTATCATTCTTGGGAAGAGTTGCTTGATGAGTTGAATCTTCTCAAGTCGCTTTGAGACTGTCCTCTGGTTGATAGAAGTGTCATCCCCAGTGTTCGGTTCCGCTCCTAGGCCTCTTCTGTACTTGACACGTGGACAGGCTCCTTCTTCTACTTCCGTGGCGCTCCTAATGACCATTCGGTCGCTAGGGGGCAGCCTTTTATATTAATGATGATGCCAGTTACACTAGGGGCTCTAGTAAATATACCCCCTGGAAAGTTGGTGGGTTGAACTCACCGATGAAACGAAGGAAAGTGATTGCCCACTTAAAATCCTTGAACTCAGATATTGCCTTGCTTCAGGAGACGCACTAGGATGACTCTACCTCAAAAAGTCCTTGGATTGATGAGTGCATTACTTCCCACACTACTAAGACAAGGGGTGTTGCTATTTTATTGTACAATTGTCTATCTTATACAATTGAAAATAGGATTGTTGATCCTCAAGGTCGCTATATTATCCTGATTATCGCGATAGCTAGGGAAAAATTTACTTTGGTTAATCTTTACGCACCAAATGGACCAAATCAGGCCTTCTTTGCATCACTGTTTCATGCCCTATTGCAACAGGATATCCCTAATCTTGTGGTGGGAGGGGATTTTAACATGGTTGACAACCCCTGTCTTTATAGATCTCATGCATGCTCCAATCACACAGTTCCCCATGGGAAGGTATGCACCTTTATTTTTTTTATATTTCTTTATTAAAGGTACACTGCACAAAAATGCATAACAATAACCAATGATTACATCATTATATCCATATAGGTCAGAGTAAAATGTTGACATTTATAACATTCCAACAGATTATTAATAATATGATGACTGTGACATATCTTATCCTCTAAAAGAGCCGCATACCTGTCCCAGATTTATTGCATTTTAGCACTCCTTTATGATAGAGTAATGGGTGGATCTCTATCAATTTCTCTAGTGAGATACTAACTGGTTTGGCTGTAACTATTATTTAGCTGTCTTTTAATCTAAATAGGTAAGGTTTCAATATATGATTCCCATATATTAAAACAAATTTCTGTGAGCATTTCTTTGGACAGGGTGGCTTTAACCCAATCCATTTTAAAGACTTGGAATAATTTTTCTCGAAACACAGAGATAGGGGGTGCTGTTGGGTGAAGCCATAAGTGTAGAATGGACTTCCTTGCTGCCGCACTAATTGTGAGAAGTAATTTTTTCACACCCTTGCATACCCTCGGTCTCTCAGGGAACATACCCAAAATGGCCCACTCAGGTGTGAAGGGGACATAGTTAACCAGGTGATCCTCTGCAAATTTTCGTATTCTTAGCCAGAATCCTCTAATTATTGGGCATTCCCAGATTAGCCTCTGGGTAGCTACATCAAAGGCAATTAGCATTGGGAAGGCACCTCATATTGAATCTTCTGACTGGGGACAAGTAAGTAGAGTGAAATATATTAAGGAACATCTCAACATACAGTAAGCCCTAGTGGGCATAAAGATACAGGATTGTTGTAGAGTTTTGATTAGAATTTTTATGGTTGTGAGTGGTCTAATATGACTAAGAAAAGTATAGTATCTAGATATTGCTCATTTGGGGGGGAGGGTTTAGACAAAATTTGGTCTAAAGGATTATCCCAGTCCTGTTGCTGAAATTGTGTTGTCACTTCTGATAAATAATGTCTGGCCTGTAGGAGCACCAATGGATTCACCCTTATGGACACAAACTTCTCATATGCCTCAGTAAAGCGAGCGTTGTGCCACTCTATTAAGCAATGACCCAACATGTGTAACTCCACCAACCATCCAGATTGTAAATGGTCTGACTGATGGAGAAAGGCTGCAAGATTATAACCTGGAAGAAATGATTGTTCTAAAAATGTATTGGTATAAATATCCGTTCCTTGTAACCAGTCCAACAAGTAGCATAAGTGAGATGCCTGAATATATGCTGTTATATCTGGTAAATTCACCCCCCCATTAGATTTATGTTGCTGTAGGTGTATGCGTTTTTCCACATAAATTTATGATAAAGCAAATATATGTGAGTAATATCTTTTTTCCAAATGATAATAGGAAGAGATTGGATGAGATATTACATTTGTGGGAACAAAATAATTTTAATTATATTTACTTTTCTAGTATATGATAGAGGAAGGCGATCCCAATCTTGAAGTTCCCTTTCTGTACAATTAAATTCTAAAGGAGTTGGGATCTCTAATTCAATAGTAACCGGAGCATGATCAGATGCGAAAATATTATGTATCAATGATGTTTTGACCAAGGTAAGTATTCTATCCTCCACTAATATGTAATCTATGCGGGATAGGGTATGGTGAACTGGTGAGCAGAATGTAAACTCCCTTTCATCTGTGTGGCAAAGGCACCAGGAATCCACTAGGTAAAGATTTCATTTGAGAGCACTTGTATTTCTACATTGATAACTATTCCTAGGAGCAAGGGGTGGTAGTTTATCAAGTCTAGGGTTGTCCAGTATTCATATCTCCCCACACCACCAGCGGTGCATTGACCCTCTGCTGGAGCACCTGAGCCAGGTCCTTAAATAAATCATGGTTCGCCATGTTGGGTGCGTATACATTTACCAGTGTATATTTGACTTGTGAAATCTTGACATCCAAAACAAGATACCTTCCCTCTGGGTTCCTAACACTCGCTCCCAACTCGACCTGCAAATTTTTGTTGAATATCATCGCCACCCCCCTTGTTTTATTCCGATATGAGGAAGAAATACACTCCCCTGTCCACAGAGAACGTAAAAATGAGCCTTTTCTCTCCACCCAGTGTGTTTCCTGAAGAAACGTAACATCAGGCCTAAATTTTTTAAGATGAGATATTACACGTCTCCTTTTGATGGGAAAGTTTAGGCCCCCAACATTCCATGAAATTACATTGAAACTTGTTTTAGAGGACAGGGACGGGCTACCTGTGGCTTGTGGTGTAGTTGTGGGCATGGTCATCATCAATTGGATTTTGATGGATATGTTTCCTCATGACATTACAGCAAATAACAGAGCTACCCAATGCTAAACTTAACCAAAAACAACTTTAGCTAGTACCTCGACTAAAGTGTAGTAGCAGCTAGTAACATAAACCTTTTAACAATATAGAACATGTACATTGAACAAAAGTACAAACGACAAGCTAGTTGTGTTTTATATAGTGCTTGTAAATAAACTAACATAGAAACATAGAAAGTGACGGCAGATAAGAGCCACATGGCCCATCTAGTCTGCCCATTTGTTTATTGAAAACTATACTGACCCTAGACCCTATTTACCCTCAATTTGGGTTTCAATTTAGGATACCCTTATATTTAACCCAAGCATGTTTAAATTGTTCTACTGTACTGGCATCAACCACCTCAGATGGGAGAATATTCCACTTATCTATCACCCTTTCAGTGAAGTAATTTTTCCGCACATTTCCTTTGAATCTACCACCCTCCAGTTTATATTCATGCCCTCGTGTTCTATTACTAATCTACCACCCTCCAGTTTGTATCCATGCCCTTGTGTTCTATTACACCTTTTCTTTTGAATAATGGTACCCTCCTCTAGCTGGTCACAACCCTTGATGTATTTGAAAGCTGCTATCATGTCCCCCCTCTCCCTTCTCTGCTCCAAGCTATATATGTTTAGTTCCTCTAGCCTTTCTTGGTATGATTTGTTACAAAGGCCATGGACCATTTTAGTTGCTCTTCTTTGCACAGTCTCTAATGTATTTATGTCTTTCTGGAGATATGGCCTCCAGAACTGAACGCAGTATTCTAGGTGAGGGCGTACCAATGATTTATAAAGGGGCATCACTACTTCTCTCTTTCTGCTACTAATTCCTCTCCCTATGCAACCAAGCATCTGACTTGCCTTTTTCATTGCTTTGTTACATTGATTGGCTACCTTCAAGTTACTGGAAATAATGACTCCTAGATCCCTTTCCTCCTCGGTAGATTCTAATGTAATGCCATTAAGGAAATATTGAGCGTTTGGGTTTTTATGTCCTAAGTGCATGATTTTGCATTTTTTGGCATTAAACTGCAGTTGCCACACTCTTGACCATTCCTCCAGTCTACCTAGATCATCCCTCATTTTCTGTAACCCACCTGGCGTGTCTACCCGGTTACATATCTTGGTGTCATCTGCAAAAAGGCATATTTTCCCCTCAATACCACAGGCAATATCACCTATAAAGATATTCCCTCCTATTTAAGGGTTAGATTTTGTAAAGTAGTAATTTTCAATCTGTCTCTTCGGGGATCACTGGGGACTGTAATTCCCTGCCTATCTTGCCCTAGGTGGTGTGCTCTTTCGATCTGTGGTGCCCCTATGTCTGCCAGAATCCCCAGCCCCATGGGGATATCTTTGGTTAGGTAGTCCAAAAGCCTATGTCCATTGACCCTTTCTGGGATGCCCACAAAGCGGAGATTATTCTGCCTGTGCCTATTCTCCAAATAGTCTACTTTTCTGTAAGATTTTTAATAATGATGGGCCAGATCCAGAACAATGCTTGTGAGCGAATTTACGCGTGGTGGAGACGTAAAATTGCCTTTTGGTAAGTACTGCGCATGCGCACCATAGAAAATACGCACAGTAACGTAGCGTAATTGTGAACATATGGGCCATTCACGTATGCGTCACGTAAATACTTACGTGTGGGCGTGACAATTTTACGTGAGTCCAAAATACGTCTGAAATGCGTTAAGTAGGCGGGGGTTTGTATTTAAAGTGTACAGTATGGGCGTGCTTAGCTGTGTAAATTCGTGTTGCCCATACGTACGTGTGTGTTTCACTGCGGTTACGTTGGCAAAAGTTAAGGTAGGGTTTGGAAACGTATCTTGACAAAATACGTACGTTCAAGGGGTGTTTCTAGGGGCGTGTATAGAATATACGCACACGAAAATACGCTACGCGAATAAACATACAGCAAACGTAGTTCTGGATCTACCCCGATGTCTTGAGAATTTAGAGCAGCTTGTAGTGCGACCACCTAATCACTGGATCTTTTCACCAGTGCTGCTACTCTATTAGCATTTGATTCAATGTTTTCCATAGGAGCATCATAAATAGTCTGCATATGTTCCAATTTTTTGCTTATAATTGCCAACAAGTATTTGTTTTGTGCCATGGCAGCTAAAGTTTCTGGTGAGAAAATAATCTGCTCAACCTGGTCCCCACTAGTTGAGGGTGCCCCCCATCATCCTTAGTAGGTGAAGAAGGAACAGTTTTAGTTCCAGTTTGTTTGTTTCTAGAACTTTTAGCTCCTATAGAATGTTGGGAATTTTTTTACTGGAATGGCTTTTTCTAGCAATTTACCCATCCCCAAGGGGTAGTACTAATTGAAGTACAAAAGGCTATTTATTGGTGATGGCTTTTTAGTGAGGGTTTTTTTATTTATATATATATTATTTTTGTAAGATATACACACAGTGGGAATATAGCAGTTAAAGATCTAGTACAATTTTGGTAGCAATATGGTATATATGTGGAAAACTGTATCAAAGACAGTGTCTAGAGAAACACACAACACTCAATAGTTGGCAACTTATAAAAGAATGTCCAAACAAGATCCTTCACTCTGTTCATTATGGAAGTACCCAAATCGTAATTGTAGCAGGTTCTCATATGCCTGGTAATTATGCCAGATATAGCAGTTGTAGATCCAGTGTCTCTGAGAAATCAAAAAGAATCCACAGGTCCGAGTAGTAGAGGCACAGTCAATTTAGTTGAAATCAGTGAAGTTAAAGTGGAAGATGGGATCTTGTGTCCTGCCTAGGGTTTCATTATTCCACACAAGGATCTGTCAAAGACGCAATTTGGTAGTGTGCATATGGCAGGCCTATTTTGTAGATATTTTTGTATTTCCAACTGGAGGTCTCTAGATGGGTGCTCCCAATACTGTGAGAATAGTTCAACCTTTAGTAGAAAAAATCTGGCAGGTTAAATAGATGAGAAAATGATGGATTGGATTATCACCACTATTATATTGCATGCGACAGAGGTTTTTTGTTTATTTGAGAAGTGCACTGATAAGAATGCAGGAGGTTGAGGTGATTAGGGCAATGATAGACTTCCACACACTGCAGGCTGCTTCTGTCTGGAGGTACAGCTTGTTCAGGGAGAGACAAACATTTAGTGGCCAGCAGGGGAGCATGTACTCATGTGCCCTTAAACCACGCAGGCAGTCAATCTTGTCAGCACCCCCAACACCAGGCTTCCTCATCAATTCTGCTCCTGTGCTTTACTTGTGTCTTCCTCCATTGTGAGCCCTTAAAGCCAAAGTGGTATGGAGCAGCAGGGTGGTGGGGGGGAGGGGCAGGGTTACGATCGCTCCACCGCCGACAAGAGGCCTCAGGCACCCAAGGTGCAGGCCAGATGGTTGGCAATGAGCTCTGCCATGGCTATGGCAGGCCAGACTCCAGAGAAGTATAGAAGCGAACCTCCGCTTCCACCACAAACGTCAGTGCCAGGTAGGTAGAGGGCAAGGCTGGCCTTTACGATGCACGATCTGTAGCCAAAGCCAGGGATTGAGATGGATAGGATGTGGTGGAGTGGAGCCCTAGTAAAAAGCGGCCATCTTAGATACATTGCCCACAGGAAGTCCCGGTATGCACCTTTTAAAGACCCGACACAGTCTATCTGATCCGTGGCGGCTGCTGAATCCGATGGACAGATCTTACTCCTTTCACTTATGGATCCACAAAACCTTTTCAAGAATCAATTAACTCGTTACCGCAGACTACCTCTTCCCTAGAATAGTTGCGGCAGATCTCAGGGACATTGCAGTTTCCGACCATGCACCGTTATTAATTGTTCTTCATCTCGCTGACTCTGACCCTCACCAATTTTCTTGGAGATTTCCCACACATTTGTACGATTCTGATGACTGCAGAGAATTTTTAAATTCCCAATGGTTGGAGTTTGTGGACGACAATTTAGAACATTGGGGAGACCCTGTTTTGTTTGGAACACTGCGAAAACAGTCATGCGAGGACATATAATTTCCTATCAAGCAAAAAAAAAAAGAAAATATTCTGTGAGAAATATAATGTCCTTTTTGTGGGTGATGCAAACGACTTTTACCCGCTATACTCAAAACCCCACTGAGGAGAACCTACATCTATATATCACAGAACGACTTAAGATCTCAGGCTGAGCTTCAGTGACTATACTATAAACAAATTCTACCGTTAGGTCAATAAATCAGGTACATTTTTGTCTAAGATGTCCAAGGGTAGCAAACGAAAATCCCCAATTCTAGCGATTCATTATCAAAATACTGATCAGCGACTCACTAGCACTAGAGAAATCACAAAAGCTTTTCAGATTTACTAAGAGTCATTGTATTCTGTGGCACTTAGAAACCAGTCTTTACATGATCACATACTAGAAACAACTAAACGGTCTAGGCTATCCGAATTACAAAAGAAAAATCTGGGCAGCGATATTTCTGAAGAAAAGGTTAAAACTGCCACCCCTCCCTTCACAATAGCAAAACATAACATCTATCTCACCATTCCTTACAGAACTGTTCCAGAAACTTTACACTGAGCAACCCTTCTATCTGACTTTAAATGAGGCTAAAACTATATTTATCCCAAAACTGGGTAAGAACCCAGAACTCATTACCTTCTATCGCCCCATCACATTATTAAATCAGGATTGTAAATTGTTGACCAAACTTATAGCTAATCACCTCCCATGAATTCTACCTGCATTACTCATTCAAAGGTGTAAGATCTGCTACTGCCACAGTCATTACTGCTTCCATTCCTATACACCCCACAACAGATGGAATGTTGCTGAGTCTTGACACAGAGAAGGCCTTTGACAAGGTGTTATGGACTCACCTCCAAAAAAATATTTTAAATCAGACGCTTTGTGCAAATGTTCGCTCATTTTATTAGGTTCCTATAAACCAACACCACCACCACTCTTGTGATAAATGGTGTTAACTCTGATCAAGTTACTTTGTTTAATGCTACCCTTCAGGGGTGTCCATTATCCCCACTATTATTTAATCTGGCCTTAGACCCTCTCTTATGACTCTTACAGACTTCTGATGATTTTGAAGGTATTGATATGGGACATACCCGGACTAATATCACAGCTTTCGCTGATGATTTGTTATTGTATATTGGCAACCTGGCAAAATTCTTACATCTTATTTTGGAATTGATAACTATATTTGGAGAGATCTCAGGATTTACAGCGAGTCAGGATAAGTCGGTGGCAATGTTGTTGGGATCACAGGTGAAACCCCAATGGGCAAGGTATCTTAACATTACCTGGGCTAAGAGCACTATCACATACTTAGGTTTACAAATCCCAAAGAATATCCACACGCTATAGTCTGCAAACATGAGGAAATTAATCAAGGATGTAATTTTGGAGATTAATTTTGGCGAAAACTTCCCATTAACTTTTCTAGGGAGAGCTAATTTACTCAAAATGGTCTCTTTTCCACAGTTGCTCTACCCACTACAAATGTTACCCATTATACTGTGCCCCACAGATGAAAAACATATCTGCAAGGCATTCCGTACATTTATATGGGGTGTAAGCGCCTTAGAATTAGTATTAATAAATTACAACTAAGTCGGGACAAAGGCGGCATTCATTTTCCTAATCTGTGTTTAGTTACATGACTGCTTTTTATGCAAACACCCCAATAGAATAATAATTTTTGATACCCACAACTTTACCAATTTTTTTGCATATGCAGGGGGTAGATATCCCGCATGATGTAGGAGACCATCCACTTTTAATGACTCCATGGAAAATGTGGCATGGGGTACGTTCTAGAATGGTACTCCAAAATCATAAAACCATTTTTCTACCACTTGTTGGGAACCAAGCATTTCAACATGGAAAGGCATTATATCCCTTTACTACATGGAGAGATAGAGGGCTTATAAATATAAAATTCCTAGTAGACCCCCGTAGACAACAGGTCTTTCCCTGATCAACTATATGAGATAATTCTAATATACCTGGTACCCAAAAATTTGCGCTGTCAACTGCCACTCATTACGTCACGTATGTAACAAACACCTCTAAGAACTGGGTAAATGACTTAAATAGGACATTGGGCAACCCGCCTAATCCTAGAAATCTTATCTCCTCTCATAGAATGCTCAGAGCAACAGTGGAATCTCGACAATCCCAAAATAATTTTGTCAAATGGTGACAGATATTCACTGATATTAGCCTAGAACAACTCCTTAAACTATTTAACTTCTCCTGTTCGGTGCTGAAAGTGAGCGCTTATAAATATTCTTTAACATTTTTTACAGAGGCTATTTCTCCCCGAACAGATGTCACATAGCTGGTATGCTTAACACTGGTATTTGCCCAAAAAGCAATCAACCAAATGCCTCTTCTGTTCATTGCATGTGGGAATGCCCTAGAATTAAAACCTTTTGGAGACGAGTCCAATTATATGCTACAAACTATTTACTTAATTACATTCCACTGAACACAAAGTGGGCTATTGGGTATGGTGGACCCTACCATTAAATTCACTAAAAAGAGTAGAAGCTACTCTTGATACTATCAGTTGTGGCAAGAAAATGTGTCCCTCATATGTGGATACAAGGCGACCCACCAAGTATGAAGTTGTTCCACAATAAATTATACTTCGTCTTTCATATGGAGTGGCTTGAGGCGTCGTTTTACAAAGAACGTATAGAGAAATTTTTCACGTTATGGGAAACATATATCAACACATTACCAATCTCTGTTAAGACCAACATCTACAGATGTTTCCATAGGGTTGGATGGTATGAACAAGGGTTTTACAGTCGGATCCACCTATATGGTTAACGGATGTATAAAGTATACTTATTGATTTTCCAAATATGGATGGTTGGGGTGCCCAGAGTAGAGATGCACTTGGGATAAAATAAACATGAAGGAACGATTATGTGATACTTTATTGAAACCTGGTTCATTATATCTGATGCTTATCACTTGTTGCTTTGTTTGCATAAACTATTGCAATCTTTTCTGAACTCTAATAAAAAATTGATTGAAAAAAAAACATTAAGTCTTTATGGCATCACTAAAGATATTTTTCAGATGGGTGTATAACAGAACATTCCTAGAAGGTTTTCTGCGATTTATTTGGATCAAACTAAAGTTTTCACCTTCTTAAAAACCTCAGACAAGCAGACGGAAAGAGTAAATCAGACTATGGAGTAGAACCTAAAGAAATGGGTAGAACATATAGCATGGAGAGAGTCTGCATACAATTTCCCATACTCTTCATCTGGCATTTCTGTTTTTATTATGTTTGTGGAGTACTCCCTAAGGCAAATTCATGATCCACCTCAGATTGGATCTGTTCTGATGAAATTCATGACACTGCCAGAATTTTATGTAGATGTCGACAAGGCCTTATCTCAAGCAGCAATTCAATGCTATGTCTTTATCAACATGCATCTTAGATTATGTAACTTTCATATTGGGGATTTTAATTGGGTGAAATATATGGTACACTGGAAATGCTCTGGTCCTGAGAGATCATGGGTTCCTCTACAAGATCTGAAAGCTGAGAGGTTAAAGACAGTCTTTCATCAATATTTTCCAAATAAACCACATTAGGGTATATGGGCCTGATCCTGAGCTACGGCCGTCGCTAGTACGGCGGCCGTAGCTCTAATGCGCATGCGCCGGGCAGATGTTGCTAAGATCTGAAAGAGGTTAAAGACAGTCTTTCATCAATATTTTCCAAATAAACCACATTAGGGTATATGGGCCTGATCCTGAGCTACGGCCGTCGCTAGTACGGCGGCCGTAGCTCTAATGTAATGCG
>WWET01000274.1:704238-722590 GCA_011038615.1 Limnodynastes dumerilii
CTCCTGCATGGACAACGATTCATAGCATATGCATAGTTGCATTATGGATACTTCCTCTCATTTCTGATGCTGTATTAAGATTTTTCTTCTGCATTCTACCAGCAGAAGACTGCACTAGATTTCTACTTTACCACTGGTAAAAATGATTAATTAAATAATTTAATAAATAAAAGTAGAAGCAGAAGCCTGACACAAAGGTCTTTCTGTGTGTCCATCAGAACAATATACTAATTAGCCAATAAACGCACAACCCTTATGGGCTGACTGTCATGTCAACCAATCATTAGTACAGAGAATGCAGGGCAACTTGGAATAACCATTAAAACTAAAACCATTATTCAGTGTTGTGAAATAAGAGCAAGCCATAGTAGCCAAGTAGTATAATACATAGTATGTAAATTTAAAAAAAACCAAAAACACTTTATATAAAAAAAAAACAAAAAAACACAAAAACACCTTTTTATTAAAATAAAAGGACATCACCAAAGGTTTAGTTTAATTTTCTTTAACTGCTTAATGGATAAGAGAATATTTTTTATTTAAGCATCACAACAAAAAAGATAAATAAAAATAAGTGAGTTTGACAGTGTCACTTTGCAGTACAATATTTGAAAAATATAACAAACACAGTAAACAAGTAGTTAAATCAAGTAATATTTCAATTGGTTCTATAAAAAAAAAAAGCTCACATGAAAAGAACCCACCGGAAAATTGCTCATGGAAAAACCCCATCGTAAATGCCCACAAGAAACATGCTCACAGACATTTGCTCACTGAAAAATGCACAGAAAAATACCCACATATAGTCATTCTCCTATGCTAAAAGTATAGAAATTTATTGCTCTACAAAATTTGCCCATGTATGAAGAGGGTTTTAATGCTATAAAGTGTAAATATTTGTAAGAGAAATATATAAAAATCAAAGTGAACAGTTTTTTTTATCAACAAACTTTATTGAGAAGGAAAAAATAATAGAAACAATTATTTAATAATACTTTTAACTCATAATGAAGCCCTGTAGACAGTCCCAACATTAAATAATAAATGTTGTAAATAATAATTCACATAAACTAAATTTCTTAATATGCAGTGAAGAATTTTATCTTCAACCTGCTCATAGATTAGTTATCCTGTTGTAGCATTACAAGCATCAGCATGCCCTCTACTTTGCTATTTGTTTTTTTTTTTTTTTAGGAATCTAACACTAAAAACAGATTTGTTTACTGTTGCCATAGCAACAGTAAAGAAATCTGTCCAATCGGGAGCCAATGAGAAAAACCCGGATTGACAAACAAGAAAGGGTGGTTTCACATCACCACCAAATACCCGGCTTTTTGTCGAGACCCGGGTTTTTGGCCAAAAACTTGGGTATTTGGTGGTGATGTGGAAGGGGTTTAAGTCTGGATGCCAATTCAAGATTCATCTGAGAATTTATTTGAAAAAACATGTTTATGTATAGAATTTAAATTGCAAAACAGAGTGCTTTAATTGTCCTGCCCATGACAAAAAAAAACATACAAATTGTAGTGTAGTATGGTTTTGAGATTAGGTATACAGTTGGTTAGAAGTAAACGTTTGCTCAAGTTCATTACCTCTAAAATTATACAGCTGCATTACCGGGATTTTAACCTTTTTAAAACTGTCCCACCCATCACAAACTGAACACCAAGACTGAAACCAACAGTTTTAGAACCTCCAAAGGTTAAAATTATTATCAAGAAATTGAATTCCATTTGTAATTTAGCAATTTAAGGTACCATAAATAAAAGGAAGGTTCAAGAAGTAAATATTTGATAAGTAAATATAAATTGTCATAAAAAGGCTAGAGAATCCTGAGCAGAGTAGGAACACTGCCTTGAGAGAAAAGATCTTCCAGGAACGCGCTAGCAGCATGTAACTCCAAGGAAGCACCTGAAAAATATGAATATTGAGACAGCGAACAGCACAGCAGGTGAGTATGTAGAAGGCCAGAGCTTGAACCAGTAACCACAAAGAGATGTGCTGGCAATCCCTGTGAGTACTAAACAAACTTATAAAGGAGAGAGAGAAATGAGTAAGACTAACTCAACTACGTGCATGAGGAAACTTTGTGAGAAGTTAAAAGAAGATGGAGCTTTGTGTATGCAACACATTTAGAAAAAAAAAAAAAAAGATAGTAAGCGTAGAGATAAGACAAAAACTGTACAGAAAAAAAAGTCACCACAAACTGAGGCAGCAAGGATACCCTGGAAGTAGAGAGAAAAAATATAGAGAAAAATCGAAACAAGCAAGTATTAAAACAACTGTTACCACTGAAACATCACTTCTGGGCACTTATTGTCTGCAAACTCTTGCAAAGGTTGTGTGTAGGGTAAATAAATCACTTCCATAAAGGCCAAATAAAATATCTGCTGTTAGAAAACTAGTGTGTGACATCTTCCCAAACAGACACAGTTAAAAATATTATTTCCAGCACTGAAGAGGTGAAAAAAAAAAAAGTGAAGCATGCATTGTCTGAGGAAGCATTAGAAAAACATCCTTTTTCCAAACAAATATTAGTAGTCAGTGTCTAAAATTAAAAGAAGTTAAGTCTATGAAAAACCCAGCAACGGGCAAGAAAGAATTGTACCAGAAACAGTGCATGAAAATGACTGTGTGAGGCATATTGAGGTTTTTGTTGGTCAATCCTGATGTTCCGGGCAAACTTTCCAAGTTCTGTGGAATGCATATACATTTTGTGTGTTGCGTGAATTCATGTACGTTGTCGAAGCAATTAGCAAACAAAATATGAACTTTCCCAAAGAAAAAAAAAAAAGTCAACTGCTTCAATTTATTTGTTGTAAACCAAAAAATTAAAAATACAGAAATGTAAAGACTGTAATACAGTTCTCAAAAAAAAATTTGTGATGTAGACACTTAATAGCAACATTATCTAGAAGAAATAGAAAAAAAAAAAAAAAAAAAAAAAAGATAAAAAAAAGAATAAACCAGTAAAAAAAGATATCTGATGGGACAGTAGTCGAATCCGCTGGACTACCTCAGGCTGCCATAACTTTGGATCGTCTCTCCACCGAGGCAACGTGTGGAGGAACATTGGGCAGCGAGCCTCCGACAAACACCAAGGTGGCAGGACTTAATGAAGGAGACCCCTCTACTCCCTGAAGCTGGAAGGTATTTGGATGTGGTGAGAGGGGAGGAGGAGAGAAGCCTATACCCTTAGGTTGGGCAGAGCGGCGGATTCCTCCGGGTCCTGTCCGAGGAGAACTACTAAAGAATTGCTCTCCGATCATCACCACCACCACCATTCCTCTTCCCCTTCACCTTTTTTCCTCCCAGGGCTAAAAGGGGAACACAGGGAATACAGATGTAGCTTCCCCTTTAGCCTGCAGGTGACTCATGCAGGGAAAACCACAGCATTCTGGGACCAGTCAGATCTTTCCCACTTTTGTGACCTCTTAAGAACTCCGCAGATCCAACTTCCAGAGTGGCGTTCGGCTCCTGGCACCCTGAGACCTCTCTCTACACACTTGCATCCTGAATGCCAACTGGTCCAACAACAGAAGAAAAGAGCCCTCTCAACTTCCTCATCTCCATGAGACCCCAACATGGTTCCAGGGTGACCTTTTTTCTCCTCTAACTTAACTCTGTAGAGACACAGAGTTACTCCTAATGTGCTCTGTGTACAACCTCATGCACCCTTGCGCTTCCTTCAGGTCACCAATAAACTCTGCTCTGGCTCCTCCTGCAGACCTCTTCTAAGGGATGCACCCTCAGCCTGTGTGTTGACTTTCTTCAGTGAGCAGAAGGGTCCTCATATTAAGATAGGGACATCTCTTGAAGGTTGCCACCAAGAGACAGTGGCAGAGAGTTGGTACCGTGCAATTTGAGTTGTTACTGTTTATTTTGCTGTTAACACGGTTTAGTTTAAAGATGTTTGTATTTATTATTAGTAGGTATGAGGCATATTTTGGATCGCTATTACCCGTTTCATTGATTACTGGCATTGAAATTGTGCCTGGCCATATGAGTAGTGCCTTGGTGCAACCAGTTAATCCACTCCACATGCTCCCCCTTCTAAGGGGTGAGTACTATATCACTTTGCATTCCTTAATGCTAATCCTGTCTTTTCTTTCTCCACCTACAAGGCACTCCATGCTCTCATCTATTTCTTCCCCATATTCCCTTCTCCATATCCAGGTTACTCAGGAAAGTTCCTACTCTAAATACCTGGGTTATGTTCCCTTGAAAACCCTCACTTTCATAAAAGTCTCCAGCCATACACATGCAATCTCCACTCTACTGCTCACATGGCATCACATTCATACAAGAAACCCATTTCAAGAAAGGTTTAGCCCCTCGCCTCTCGCATTCAAGATTTCCCACTGCATACTTTAACAATTATTCCAAAGCTAAATCGGTGGCTATTGTCTTCTCTAAACATATTTCTCTCTCTGACCCGGTTTCAGTCCCACTGGGAAATGGGAGGGGCATTCTGGTGAAGGGGATGATTTTTGTACACATTCGTTAACTTGTATTCCCCCAATCAGGACCAGTCGCGATCTATCACCACCATGCTGAGGCAAATTGAATCTCTACAGGTGGGCGTTCTACTAGCTGGAGGAGACCTCAGCTGGCCTCTTCAACCTCATCTGGACACTTCTTCTGGAGTTCCCGGCCACTCTCTGTGGGAGACTAGGAAGGTGAGGCGCACCCTTCATGACCATCAGCTGATTGATCCCTGGCGAATACTTCACTCCAGGGATCGTAAATATAAATTTTACTCCTCTCCAAGACACATATACTCCTCACAGAACATAGGTTCCTTCACCTCGTTTCCTGTGCCTCCATTGGTTCCATAACATGGTACAACCACACCCCAATTTATATTTTACTGGCCTTGGCTATCCCCAAGCCCAGAACCTAGACCTGGCTTTTCATTGAATTGCTCTTACAGGATCCACACTCTGTCTGAATTAGAAAAAGCCATAACCAAGTACTGGGAACTTAATACCACTGGGGACACATGAGACTTAACCACATAGGAAGCACACAAATGCGTCATTAGGGGCACTTGTATTAAATTAGGCACTTATCTCAAAAAACAGAAGAAGGTTTGTAAAAAGATTCTGATCTCTAAAATAAAAGACCTCGAACTCCTCCACAAATAATCACTAGTTAGGGCGACAATAGACGACCTCTCCGACACTCGTAGAGCATTGGCCGCACTATGCTCCGATAACTACAATATGCTCTCAGAAGGCGTAATCACAGCTTCTTCCAATATGGTAACAAATCAGGGAGGATACTTGTGTGTGCTAAACGAACTCATTGTTCTCAAAACTATATTTAAAAAACCAAAGACCCTTCCAGGACCAAACATCACAACACTAAACTCCATTGCCCACACCTTTCGGACTACTATAAGTCACTGTATGGGCTACCCCACGCAAACTCCACAGAGGACGTCAAAACTTCAGATTACATCCATAGGTCCCACCCACCACACAGATAGAATTAGATCAACCCCTCACTCTGATGGAACTAGAGAAAGCAAAGTCTACTCCCAATGAAAAGATCACAGATGGGTTCGCCATTACATTCTATAAATGCTTCAAAAGATAAACTTTCCTCACATTTACTTAGCCTTTAATGCGATTAACGATCAAATATCCTTTTCATTGCAATCTTTAGAAGCCCATATTACTGTAATTCCGAAAGAGGGGAAAGATCCTACACAATGCCCCAGTTACAGATCCCATTTCCCTCCTTAATGTAGATCTCAAACTTTACTCTAAAATTCTTGCCAACCACTTAAAGGAATATCTCCCAGAATTGATCCATAATGATCAGGTGGGGTTTGTTCCTGGCCAGGAGGCTAGGGACAACACTACCAAATCCATAAATATTATTCGTCAACTAATGCAGTGGAAAGGAAGTGACCTTCTCCTCTTGGCAGAGAAGGCATAGAGTAGATTAGCTCTTTCTCCAAGGCATTTTCTCTTACATTGGCCTAGGTCCGATCTGCACCCAAGGCATCCTGGCCCTGTACCCCTATCCTTCGGCTAGGATACAGATAAACTGATCCCTTTCTGAGGCATTCACCATATCCAACGGAACCCGTCAGGGCTGCCCACTGTTCCCATTAATTTACTCTTGGTATGGAAGCTCGTGCACTCCACTCTAACATAGATGTAAAAGGGATCCACATAGGCCAAAGCGAATTCAAGCTGGCTTTTTTTTTTTTTGCAGACGACTTGCTCGCCTACATCTCAAACCCTGCCACTACCCTACCCATATTGGTGGAAGAACTTGGAAAGTACTCCAACATTAAAATCAATTTGAGCAAATCCTTGGCAATGGGTGTAAATCTCCCCCTAACATTTTGGCAACACTTAAATCCTTTTTCTTTCAAATGTAATGATTCTCAGCTCTATTACCTAGGAGTTAATCTGCCCTCCGACCCGACTTGCCTCTTCTCAGTTAACTTCCCCCTGATGCTCGCAAAGATAAAAACTGATCTGCCTAAGTGGTATCCCCGTGATTTTTCTTGGCTTGGAAGGATCAACATTCTTAAGATGACGATCCTTCCTAAAATATTGTATCTGCTACAAACAATCCCAATCCACATTCCCCCTCGATTCTTTTCTGAGTTCCAAGGCCTATGCAGAGAGTTCATGTGGAAACATAAAAGGCCTTGATGCAAACAAGACACAATGCATATGCTTAAAACTAATAGGGGACTCCAATTGCTCTATCTCAGCTCTTACTATGAGGCAGTTCATCTCAGTCAGGTGATAGATTAGACAATTACACTGGGACAAACACTGTATATTACCAGGCATCACTTTCTTCCCCTCCCCCCTCACTCCTTTCACAGACAATCCTCATTATCCCCTTGAGGACACTCCTCTTCCATTTCAATGTCTCCAAGAGAAATATGGCCTAGCAGGTACTATTCAGCATGCTTTCTCATTTCTCTCGGCATGGAATAAGGAACTTCCCTCCTGGACTCCCACTGGTCCAAAATATTCCAGACAATACACATATATCCTCATGCAGCACCTCTATTGTCAAGACACAATAAAAAATTATTCTCTCGCTGATATCTAGTCCCTAACTGGCTAAATGCCATCTCCCCTCTACATCTGATGTCTGTGAGTCCCCTGGAGGTACTTTTCTTCATATTTGGTGGAGTTGCCCCTTATTGTCTACCTTCTGGAGCCGGGTCATTGAGATATCAAAACGCATAGTTGGGGCAGAGACCCCTGACAATCCTGAATTCTGGTTGCTTACCTCCACAAGCATGCCTATCTTCAGCTACAAGAAATCCTTGGATACCTAAGCAATGCAGCAATTGCAGTTATTCCTGTACATTGGAAGTCACCTAACCCCTATCTATGGATAGACAGGATAGAATTTTACCTGTCTATGGCTGAGCTCACTTTTCTTGAGTCAGTACATTTTTGCCTTACGTTTTGTAATTAGTACACCCTTTGATATGCATCTTCTGGACTGACCGAAATTCCCTGGACCAAGACCCTCTCCATTCCCCTCCTTCCTCTGCTCGGCTTCACACCACCGGACGTATTGCTCATACATCCGTATTTTATCGATATTTGCTTCTGCGCATGTGTAGTAACTTTTTTACGTAATCTACGCTATAGTTTCGTTACGTAGATGGTGTATATGCAATGTATTTGTGAACTGTATTATTTTGTATAAAACTAATACTACCTTAATGTTTTTTTGTAACATGTTCAACACCAAAGTTCTTCTTACTTTACAAAGGGTTAATTATAAATTTTATCCCACCTGTACATTCACAGAGCGTGTATAAAATTGTTTACCTGTCAGTCTGCATGAGAGAGGGGAGTGAACTCCCGGTCACTCACCTCTCTTGTGCGGATATTGTGTGACTTATGGTGCCATAGGACAGCCGTAAGTCTCACAAGTGGATCAGGGGCTCCGTCCGACAGATGATCCGCTTATACATACCTTATCGCTCCCCTACTAGATCATTTAATTGCTTCCCCCCTCTCACCTTGGCGGGCAGATGGGAAGCACATCCCCTTTCCTCACAATACGTAAACACATGCAACATCTGGAAAGTGCATGTGCCCTCCCCTCAAAACACACCACTTTCGCACTTTGCATGTGTAAGTGGGGCAACGTTCTTCAGTCTGGATCTGGTCCTATGTTCCACCTGTGACACAAGTTCAAAAATAAATTATGTAAATAAAGAGTTATCATACCCTTCCAGTATTCTCCCCAGAAAATGTTGCCAGACAGGTGGTATTAAAAAGTAGCTGGGTGGTAGTGTGATGCAACAATAATACTGGAGCGGATCCAGTAAACCATTTCCACTGAGGAGCTGGTGCTGTACTACTAATCAATATTTTGACATTTTTAGCAATATGTTGCTTGTGCAACCTCTCCCGCAAACTGACCTCCCGTTTTCCCTTTTTTGTGTGTTTACAAATATTCAATCCCCAACCCAAAACTCTTTAAAAAACTTGCTATGTATTAAACCTATCTTTTACAGTTTTTCCTCTTGCTTTCCGGCTTTAGTTGTACGAGTCCCAACTAACAGTGTCTGTCCTCTGACTGACTGTACAGTTTTTCTGTCGCTAGGTAACGGCGCAGTAGTGCGAAAAGCCTCTCCAGCCATTTAGAGGACAGATACTGTCGGCTGGCACAGCAAGCTGGAGCCAAGGTGTGCGCCCTCCAGATGTTATGTGCATTTTACGCATGTAACTTCTATCATATGGGATAGATATTACGTACGAAGGGGCTGTGCTTCCCCTCCACTCACCAGGGTGGGCTGGGGGAAGCATTTAAATTATACAGTGGGGGCAGGTTTTGACACTTATGAGCAGATCAGTGGTCATATGGACCGCTGATCCTAACTTTTCACTTAAAGCAGGCTTATGGCAGCGTAACTGCCATAAAGCCTGCAAGAGAGAGGAGTGTGACAGGGGAGGTTCACTCCCCTCTTTCGTTCCTACTGCTAGACCCCGCATGTACTGAATGCTGTGGTACTAGATCCGGTCAATTGTCTTGTTCTTTTGGTGGATTTATTTGCCTTGTTACTGTTCTGTTTTGTAAAAGAAAATTTATAGATGTAAAATTACGTAGAGGCTTGTCTCTTGCGAGATATCTTAGGGGATTTTAGGAAAAGAGGAGGGTGTAAATCTAATAAGCCAAGTGTATATGGCTACAGATTTTGATGCAGGGAAGGTGGCATGACAAAGCATGTACTATGTGGGGGATGGTTTGAAAGCCTCCCACCCATATTAAATATTGGCAAATTATATCATATAAATAATAACATAGGACCGAAGTCAACAATTTGCAATAGAGCACTTTATGCCTTTCCATTAATGTTCTGTTCCAATCTATATCTATAATGGAATATAAAGTATGCAAGGGGTAGGAAAGGGGGAAGGTGTCAGTGTGGTAATTGTAAAATCTTGGTTAAGTTTGTAGATACAATCCATTATCAATGGGTTTGGTGCAGAAATTTTAAGGTAGGGTCCTAGGGCCTGATCCAGACTTCTGCCGATCTGCGTATGCGCCGGGCAGATGTTGCCCAGTGTAGTTAGGGAAACCCGTTCCTTAGGATCGGGCGTCCCTAACTGTTGAGTAGTTATGGTTGAGAGGGCGTTCCTTGCCGTAACTACGCAATAGTTATGGAAGGAAGGTGGGGTAAGGAAATGAGGGCGAAATGGCAGGTTAGTGCCGTTATGTACCTGTGGCTGGCGTAAATTTCACACTGTTACAATGGCCGACGTTAGGTTAGCCTTCAGATGGCCTAACAGTGTGTAATTACACTGGCCACAGGGGGAGTGCATGCCGATACGTTGTGCATTAGTACGCACTGCGAATCAGCGCAAGTCTGGATCAGGCCCCTAGTGTGTAATGGGAGTTGGACAGGAGTAAGATCCCACAGTGATCCTACATATCAACTGCTGCTGTGGTCGGAGCGGCAAGAGAGTTCTGGAAATGGTCCATAGCCAACAAAGATTAATTAGCATTTAGGAAATTTATCTAACTAAATATTAAGCTATCAACAGGGGTGATTATAGGAGCGGTTACGGTCACCAGTTAGGAAATTATAAGGTCAACAATGGTACAGTTTATACCATAAAGGTCACCTGTATCATTGTCGATAGGTATATAAAACAGACATTGGACTTAACCACCATTAATGTTGACATACTGTTAGTCAACACCTCCCTCTACTCTCAGCCCCAATCCTCTGCGCTGCACTCTCTCTCCTCAATTCTCACTCCATTCCATGGAGCAGCCATTGTCCCTACACTCTAAGCATTCTCTGCCCAGGCAAAATCTCTTCCGCTCCGACCATTTTTTTCACCTTCTGCTCCATCCACCAGCACTGTCCCTCAGCTACATGCTGCAGCCAAGGTATCTCAGCTCTATCCTACATAGTCCATTCTCAGTTCTATGCTTAAGGTAAATAATCCACCACAGTTAGTGTCAGGGTAAGGCTTATTATAATGAAAACCACAGCATGTGTCAACATTATATTATTCTATCAACAGTTGTTGGCACATTCAACACTGATGGCAAGTGAGGTCAACTTGTTAAACCTGTTGGCCATTTGGTGCGGACAGGATAACTCTCAATTTTATGAATATCTGAAATCCATAACACACTCAAACAGGAGAACAGATTGAATATATAGATTATATGCCTGTTGATGGTTTAAGAAGTCCATTGGCATGTTCCATGCAACATTTGTGGGTCTGCTACATGATCTCAAAGCACTGTTTCTTATTTCTCTTATACAACAGCTCAATAAAAGTGGACTGACCACCTCTCTCTGTTGGGTGTAAGCATCTGATTATGACAATTTTTCAGTCTTTATGCACTATATAATTATGAGTGATTAGCTAATCCTTCTCTGGAAGGACCCATGGGCTTTTTCCCAACTACTGCCTGAACCATTTACACAAAAAACCACAATAGTGCTCCTAAACTCTCTCCATGGGGAAAAATAAGAAAACATTCCAAAAGTGTGAAAGCCATAGACTTTTAAAATATCAGGGCACCTATTCTGGGGCGGAATCTCCCTATACCGTTACACGCAGTAGAAGATCTTAGCAGGGTGTGTAGCTTTCCCTCCGAGTTAAGTGTCTGGTTTCCCTCAGCTGTCTGCTAATTAGTCTCCCTGGCATGGGGTTGCTGCTGATTGGTGGGAGGTCCTTTAAATAGGTTACCCGGGAACACTCATGTCGGCTATAGTGTCTGCTTAATTTCTTGCGTCTGCCTGTGTTTTGATCATGTGTTCTCCTCGTGCATCTGCCTTGGATTCGTTTGGTGTTTTCCTTTGTTTACCTTCTGTTACCCTTGCCTGCCTCTGTCTTGTTGTCTGCCCTGTCTGTGGTTCTCAGTGTGCGGCACGAGTAGCTTGCTGCTTGCGCTGGCAACTGGGATCCCCGGTCCGGAACAGCATTCTCCTTGCCGATTGTTAAGTTTTCCATCTACTCAGAACTCTGTTTGTGCCACTGTACTTTCCATCTTGCAGTGAGTATTCCGCTGTCTGTACCATCTCCGCAGTGTGTATCCCGCTGTGTGTACCATCCTCGCAGTATGTGTATCCCACTGTGTGTGTCATTCTTGCAGGGTGTGTGTATTCCACTGAGTGTACCATCCTCAAGCGTTGTCAGCTGTGTTTGTCAGCTTTTGTGAGCAGTATGTACCCGTCATCTGTATCCTGCATGTGGGGGCACTTATTATTACATTGTAGCCTCCAGTGCCTGCCTCCCATTCACCTGCTGACTAGTGCTATTTCCACTCTGCCATTTCTCAAGTGCTTGTTGGAGTCCTGCCTTGCCTGTCCACTCAGGTGGATCCTGTTATACTGTATTCCTACTTTACCCCTGCTCAGTATCTGGTCTGTGGGTTCCAGCAGTTATCTTGTATGTCTGGGTTCTTGCCAATCATCTTGTATGCTCAAGTTTATCTCTATATAGTTATAAACTATTCCGACTCATTGTCCTTTGAGCAAGGGTTCCTACAGAGTAATTGTTGTACATGGGTTCCTGGTTGTGAGTCGGTTCCAGTGCAGGCATCTTCTCTACAGATCTTCCTTGGGGGCTATCGCCGGGGGCCGCAACCTGCTCCTCTCCAGCAGCCAAATCCATCCCCACCATCAGGGGCTCTGGTGAAAACCTGGTCTGGGGTTAGACTCTGCTCCCTGGTGAGAAACTCCCTTGGTGATTGTAACATATACGTCATCAGTCTGCTCAGAAATGGACAAGGGCCATTCTCCAAGCTGCTACCTGCAGGGACTTTCATCTGCACTTTCTTAATCTGATCATAAAAGAATGGGTGGCTTTCAAAATTTACCTGTGTAGTTCATCTTCTAGTCACTCTTGAAGAAAAGAAAGATGCTACTAGCTCTTACCAAGTAAGTCTTGTGGATATAGCCCCTCATCAATCTCAGGAGATTAGTCGTCTTTGAACACAGATAGACGACTTAGACAATAGGGGGAACAGAAATAATCTCAGAATTTAGGGCCTTCCAGAGGATATAACTGCTTCAGGGATAATTTTTGTCCTCAAAGTTCAATCTGGTTTATGGTTTATGATCCCAAAAACATTATTATAGTTGATTGCGCTCACTGCACCCTCAGGCCTAGAGGAGGCCATCTTGATGTGTCTCAAGATGTTATCTGTAAGCTGCACTACTGACCAAGAAGGAAGAGATTGTCAAGAAAGCTAGAAATCAATGACAACTAGAGCATGATGGCCTTCATCTCAAAATTTATCAAGATTTGTCCTGGAGTTCACTCAAGCAACACCGGCTACTGAAACCCTTAACAGATGCTCTAAGGAGCTGTGAAATCAAATACCGATGGGGGTTCCCGATTAGTCAGACAGTGCTGTGTAATGTAGCAACTGCTACCATACAAACCCCAGACCTCCTTCCAATCTTTTGCAAACGTGTTGGCATAGCGGTTCCGAATCTATCAGAGTGGATTCAGCTTTCACATCATTTTCTACCTCTGTATCCTTCCCAGAAAGAAGATTTTCATAAGTGTGAACCTCATTGTCATAGTCACCATCAGCCTAACCACCCAAAGCCAGGGTCACATTGATGATACCCTGGATTCCAGGTTTCTTTGCACCTTATAACATTATAATCTCCTCTCTTCAGAGACTTTAGTTAATTTTGACTTAAAGTCATTACTTAAACATTTTTTATTGGAATATTGTAGGGTGTGGCCTTAAGGTTGTTTTTATGCCAAAATGTTTTAGCACTGGTAGTTACTTACAATGGTTCCCTGTTAGTTTCTTTGATTCGTTTAGATTAGATAATTTTTCTAATTTACAAGTTATTAGTTAGTCCAAACCCATGTTGTACCCACTAATCTCCATCCCTGGGTCGTGTCGCGATATCTATTTTGGCTGCTCGCTCTTGGACTGTGAGTGATGACCTTTAACCTCCTTCTGGCCCGGGTAATTGCATACCCCACAGGAACCTCTGGGCGTTTACTTGTTGTTTAAAGGCTTACTTATTTCTATGTCTGATTAGGTTAGGTTTTGGGCCTCTATGTTGTTTTTTGTTCCTCCTCCTGCTGTCCCTGTTTTTCCTTCTTCCCCCTCCCTCTACTAAAAATTTAAATTTTCCCATGATTAATGCTCCCATGGGCTTAGCAGCTATGGTTCCTTTCCCTTATGTCCCAGTCAGATAACATCTGGCTCTAAATCTAAAGGTGAAGCAATAGTCTTTTCTAGGTGTCTCCCCCTAACTAAGCTTCACTCCCATGAAATTGTTGCAGATGGATGCTTAGAAGTTACTAAAATATGTTTTACTTTACACTTATTAATTTATACTTCTCTAATAAGAGCTAGTCTGCCTTTGTTTCTAAGGTGTTTGATGAACTAGAGCCGCTTACCAAAGGAATTTTAATCTTCTAGGGAGATTCTGGTATATTGATCCAGAGGATTCCACCTCTGCTTCCTCTCCTGGAGGACTTCTGTCATCACATTGAAAGGAAAGCCACTTGTTCCATGACCATCAGCTGGCTGACACTTTTTGAGTTCCTACACCCAAATGATAAGGATTTCTCCTTATTCTCACACCCCTGTAATGCCTATTCCAGAAAAGATTATTTTTAAGCCACAGACTTCTTAATTTACTGGTATCCTCAGAAGTTGAGCAGATTCTCTGGTCAGATCATTCTCCCATTTTTCTTTCCCTCTTGCTTCCAGGAGCGGCACAATATCAGCAATAGACGGTGAATGAACTCGTATTTCAATATCCCATATCAACATGCCGCAGATTAAGGCTGCTATTGATGATTATGTCGCTACCAACACAAACCTTGTCACTTTGCTTATCACTTTATGGGAAGCGCACAAATGCGTTATATGAGGTAAACTTATACAATTATCTTCCTTCGAGAAGAAGCAAAAGATGGCCCAGGTTGAGAAACTTTAAACCAAAATACGCAATTTTGGGGCAACTAATAACATTTTTCTCGATCCTTATACTTTTTGTGTTGAGTGTTGTCTGGGCCTCTTCTAGTTTGTCCAAACAAATCTTAAGCAATAATTTGAAGCACACAATTGTCATCACAAATTCTTCCAATGGAATAGTAAGCCAGTGAAACTTCTTATGCAAGTCCTATGCACTCTACCCATCTTTTATTTCAAATTGTACAATCAGTTGTGCCTGAACAACTTGCAGCTTAAAATTAACTCTCCAAATCCCAAAATTTCCCTCTCTTGCTTATGAAATGCATATATCAGTAATTCCCAAGGAGGGGAAAAATCCAGCTCAATGATCTAGTTATAGGCCAATATAACTGCTTAACATGTCAGATTTCTAGCAAAAATGACTGCATCTCAATTAAATCCGTTACTCCATGTCAGATTTCTAGCAAAAATGACTGCATCTCAATTAAATCCGTTACTCCTTGGCCTCATCCACTCAGACCTCAAAGGTTTTGTCCTTGGTCACAAGGCTAAGAACAATACCACCAAAAGTACTTAATGTCATTCATGCGGTCAACCTGTCTTTGGTGGCTACATTCTTGATATCAACAGACACAGAAAAAGCATTCAACAGGATAGATTGGCCTTGGAACAAGACAAGACTGCCCCCTCTCGCGACCGGTTTTCAGGTTATGCATGGAGGCTTCAGCCCTGTAAAATACTCCTCAATCCCCAAGTTTCTGGTCTCAGGATAGATGTTAAGGAGTACAAGTTTGCCCTCTGCGCCAAAGACCTCTTAGCCCTAATAACAAACCCTATCCAATTCATAATCTGTTGCCTGAGTTTCATACATTTGGCCAACTTTTAAACTATAAGATCAATGGGCCGGATCCAGAACTATGTCCGTCTTCCATAGACGGACGTAGCTCAATAAACAGTAGCTACTGCACATGCGTAGTAGCTATTGTACGTAATCTGCGTATCGTTTCGATACGTAGATTGCGTATATATGGTCTTTTAGACCGCATATACGCAATCTACGTATCGAAACGATACTTAGATTACGTACAATAGCTACTATGCATGCGCAGTAGCTATTGTTTATTGAACTACGTCCGTCTATGGAAGACGGACTTAGTTCTGGATCCGGCCCAATATTCATAAATCTAGCTGTTAACCTTTCGGCCTCAGAATCTGTGGTGCAGGGATTGTGATCTGCCTTCCCTTTCTAGTAGCATATCTGACCAGGGATCTTGACAAAAACTTTCTGAGGCTAATTTGTCTACAAGCTCAAATAAATTTTATTCGATTTAGCCCGGTGGAGACATAAAAATGTAAATCTCTCAAGACATACTGAATGTCTCAAGATGTCCATTTTACCAAGGTTTTTGTATTTTAAACATTACCGATCACAGTCCCCTGCAAGTTTTTAGAGAGGCTCACTCCTGCTTTCAACACCGCAGTAGACTGCAGTTCAAGCATAATATACTTTACAGATAAAAGGAAGGTAGAGGGCTCCAGCTCCAAAATCTTTTTTTTTTTTTTTACTATAATGCAGTCCACCTTGATAGGATAATAGACTGGATACAATATAACTCAGATTCTAGAGAATTTTCTTTCCCTTCACCACTGGAGTACTTCCACTGAACTCCTACCCTTTCAAATGTTACTCATCTCACAATTGGAACTACTTTGAGTCTGTGGGAAACCCTCTTTTACTTTATATTTCCACTAAGATTTCATCTTAGTGGCCTTCACTCCAGAGCAATAGGCCCATTTTCTGCAGTTTTTGTGCAAACAGGCCCTCCTACGTGTTAGTCAGCAGGTGCGATTTGGTGGCATGCTGCCTCTTGGTAAGATGGACAATGTAGTGTCCCCACCTAAGAGGGAGTAGTGGATATACTTTTAGATTAGGCATTTTATAAACAGTCTCACTCTTTCTGCCCTCAGCAAGGACTGCAACCCCTTTGAAAACCTCTCTTTTATACAAATGTTGGTGGCTGACTTCTGGCCTACACCCCCTCCATTCACACAGGCTTAGGAAAGGGACCTGGGGTTTTAAATGGATGTTGTAAAATGGGACAAAATATTAGAATTAACATGTGCTTCATCATTCAGTACTACTGTTCGGGTAACCAAAGGTGTTATATCGCTGGTATAGATATCCATCAGTGCTACATAACATGCTACCATGTTTTTCTAAACATTGTTAGCACTGCTCCTCTATGATAGGCAACCCATTTTATGTTCAGTGGAGTTGCCCTGTCCTGCACCCTTTCTGAACCTTTGTGTTGCATGTGGCTTCTGCAGTATTGCGGGGTTCCCAGTAACCCTGAATACTGGCTACTTAACCTATCTCAAATCTTAATATGCATTCATAAAAAGTCTCTAATTAGACACTAAACGTGGCCAATGCAGTGATCCCTGTCCACTGGAAGTCCCAGATCCCTCTGGGAATGGTTCACTAGATTGGATTTATATATAAACATCGGAGGACATTACCTTCTCTGCTTTCAATTGCTCAGACTTTATTGCGACTTGGTATCCTCAGCTACTTTTCAAAGACTCCAACCTATACAAACAGTATGTGAACTAAAGCCCTCCCCCACTATCCTAAGATAACTTACTTGCACTTGCTGACATCACCCTACTTCCCCCCCCACATACACCCTGTGTCTTTCCTTTTCTCTCTTCTCTATTTTATTATTGACCTAGTTTCCTAAATTCCCATGTAAAGTCTTAATAAAACTCACATTATCAAACTGTTGTGTGATGTTGTTGCTGTATTATTATTTGTGGAATTCTAATAAATAAATGAGCAAAACTATAACTTTTTTTTTATTTTTATTTAAAAAGAAAATAATTCCCAGTGAAATACAGTACTGGCATATTTACTCTGGTGCTAATAGTTTAGCATTCACACCTTCCTAATCTATGCTTTTCCAGACATTCTGTACAAATTAGGCATCTATAGATCCAGACAAATATTTTGACATGGATAAACAAAAACATTAAATCTCTAATGAAACAAAACATAAATATGTAAAATAATGTAATACGTAAAATAATCTTGGCAAATATGACAGGATAATTACACATTTGCTTTCCAAAAATGAAAATCTTTCAGATTCCTCTTTTCTGTTTCATACTAAGTTATTTTAAATAACTTTAACATTGTAAATCAGATTAAATAAATGTGATTGTTTCCATTACATATTCTTATAAGGATTTAAAAAATAAATAAAAATAAATAGAGATTTTAATTTAATCAGCATTTTATACAATGTTAAAAGTTAAAAGGAAGTGGGGAGCCAACACACACAAATCCTATTTATATGGTATTTACCTCCCATGAAAATATAGCATCTTACAGTGTCTATCATTATGAGGTCATTAGATTAACCATGGTGACAAAAGTAACAAAAAGTCATCCATGCTGCTTATATACATGCATTCATTTTTGAAAGCGCCGCCGGACCAGCCGCAGGAGAGGTAAGTAACATTTCTGGGCACTTTTAGTGATAGGGGGAAGGGTAGGGTTAGGCACTGGGAAAGGTTGGGTTAGTGGTTAGGATCAGGCTGTGGGGACGGGAGGGTTAGTGTAAGGCTGCAGCGAAGGGAGAGTTAGGGTAAGGATTAGGGAACGAGTTGGGAATACTTACCATTTGGTGTACCAGGGATCGATTGCGTTGCCAGTTTACAAATGGCTGGGAAAGAACAACCCTATCGAAATAGGGCCATTCGCAACGAGGACCCACACCCCAATGAAAACAATAGTCTAAATATGTGCTAAATTGTGAAGCTTGCTATATTTAAAATCCCTAAAATGGTTCTAAACTCTATAACTTTTGACTACTGCCCCCTTCTCTAACACCATAGTTTATTCCCAGTTATTTATTATTATTAA